>CM060615.1:1549861-1727361 GCA_030578255.1 Tiaroga cobitis
TGTTGTACCCTGCAGCGGTGTCTCAGTGATGTACGGTGTGTGTGTGTGTGTGTGTGTGCTGTACCCTGCAGCGGTGTCTCAGTGATGTACGGTGTGTGTGTGTGTGTGTGTGCTGTACCCTGCAGCGGCGTCTCAGTGATGTACGGTGTGTGTGTGTGTGTGTGTGCTGTACCCTGCAGCGGTGTCTCAGTGATGTACGGTGTGTGTGTGTGTGTGTGTGCTGTACCCTGCAGCGGCGTCTCAGTGATGTACGGTGTGTGTATGTGTGTGTGTGTGCTGTACCCTGCAGCGGCGTCTCAGTGATGTACGGTGTGTGTGTGTGTGTGTGCTGTACCCTGCAGCGGCGTCTCAGTGATGTACGGTGTGTGTGTGTGTGTGTGTGCTGTACCCTGCAGCGGTGTCTCAGTGATGTACGGTGTGTGTATGTGTGTGTGTGTGCTGTACCCTGCAGCGGCGTCTCAGTGATGTACGGTGTGTGTGTGTGTGTGTGCTGTACCCTGCAGCGGCGTCTCAGTGATGTACGGTGTGTGTGTGTGTGTGTGTGCTGTACCCTGCAGCGGTGTCTCAGTGATGTACGGTGTGTGTATGTGTGTGTGTGTGCTGTACCCTGCAGCGGCGTCTCAGTGATGTACGGTGTGTGTATGTGTGTGTGTGTGTGTGTGTGCTGTACCCTGCAGCGGCGTCTCAGTGATGTACGGTGTGTGTGTGTGTGTGTGCTGTACCCTGCAGCGGCGTCTCAGTGATGTACGGTGTGTGTGTGTGTGTGTGTGTGCTGTACCCTGCAGCGGCGTCTCAGTGATGTACGGTGTGTGTATGTGTGTGTGTGTGCTGTACCCTGCAGCGGCGTCTCAGTGATGTACGGTGTGTGTGTGTGTGTGTGCTGTACCCTGCAGCGGCGTCTCAGTGATGTACGGTGTGTGTGTGTGTGTGTGTGCTGTACCCTGCAGCGGCGTCTCAGTGATGTACGGTGTGTGTGTGTGTGTGTGTGCTGTACCCTGCAGCGGCGTCTCAGTGATGTACGGTGTGTGTGTGTGTGTGTGTGTGCTGTACCCTGCAGCGGCGTCTCAGTGATGTACGGTGTGTGTGTGTTTGTGTGTGTGTGTGTGTGTGTGTGTTGTACCCTGCAGCGGCGTCTCAGTGATGTACGGTGTGTGTGTGTGTGTGTGTTGTACCCTGCAGCGGCGTCTCAGTGATGTACGGTGTGTGTGTGTGTGCTGTACCCTGCAGCGGCGTCTCAGTGATGTACGGTGTGTGTGTGTGTGTGTGTGCTGTACCCTGCAGCGGCGTCTCAGTGATGTACGGTGTGTGTGTGTGTGTGTGTGTTGTACCCTGCAGCGGCGTCTCAGTGATGTACGGTGTGTGTGTGTGTGCTGTACCCTGCAGCGGCGTCTCAGTGATGTACGGTGTGTGTGTGTGTGTTGTACCCTGCAGCGGCGTCTCAGTGATGTACGGTGTGTGTGTGTGTGTGTGTGTGCTGTACCCTGCAGCGGCGTCTCAGTGATGTACGGTGTGTGTGTGTGTGTGTGTGTGTGCTGTACCCTGCAGCGGCGTCTCAGTGATGTACGGTGTGTGTGTGTGTGTGTGTGTGCTGTACCCTGCAGCGGCGTCTCAGTGATGTACGGTGTGTGTGTGTGTGTGTGTTGTACCCTGCAGCGGCGTCTCAGTGATGTACGGTGTGTGTGTGTGTGTGTGTGTGCTGTACCCTGCAGCGGCGTCTCAGTGATGTACGGTGTGTGTGTGTGTGTGTGTGTGCTGTACCCTGCAGCGGCGTCTCAGTGATGTACGGTGTGTGTGTGTGCTGTACCCTGCAGCGGCGTCTCAGTGATGTACGGTGTGTGTGTGTGTGTGTGCTGTACCCTGCAGCGGCGTCTCAGTGATGTACGGTGTGTGTGTGTGTGTGTGCTGTACCCTGCAGCGGCGTCTCAGTGATGTACGGTGTGTGTGTGTGTGTGTGTGCTGTACCCTGCAGCGGCGTCTCAGTGATGTACGGTGTGTGTGTGTGTGTGTGTGCTGTACCCTGCAGCGGCGTCTCAGTGATGTACGGTGTGTCTCCTGCACTCAGACTGCTCGTGGAGTTTCCCAGTAGATCCGGCAGAGATGAAGACACTGATGGAGCCGACGCTTTCCTCCGCCACGTCAACACCGGCGTGAAGTCCGTGCTCACCGGGAACTCATCCTGAACAACAGCAACATATCATCAGAGAACAGCTATACCGGCTCATACCGGTTTATCTTTGTTATGATATGAATTTTTAATATAGCGCAATACCGGTGTGTGTCGCCTAAACAGCGTTGGGAACGCGGCACTGTTTGAGAGGGTCTTTCCAGTGTTCACGGGTGATGCTCAGATGTGTGTCAAGTCAAGTCAAGTCATCTTCATTTATATAGCGCTTTTAACAATGGATTGTTTCAAAGCAGCTTTACAGAGATAAACATATAATTTAAGATAACAGAGATTGTTTTGGCATTATAGCGGTTCTTGAATAATGTTATTTCCAGCTAAAGTTAGTTTTGATTGATTCACCTCCATTACTAGCGTAACAGTGAAGACGGTTAAACTATAATTGATCTGTCAAATTATATTACAGTGTTTCCATACATTGGTTCACAATACCAACACTTCTCGCCACAAATAGATTTTCTAGAAGGCTTTGACATCGTTGAATAAACACGAGCACTGCACGTTTCACAGTCAAAGCGCGGCGCGGGTGTTTTTATATGAATGTATCTTTGAACTGACTGTCTTTAGAAAAGTTTCGATGTTATTTTAATTGAATCTTTCCTGATAAAGCACCGTTTAAGAACGAGATTTCTGCCGCTCCTACAGCGCCTCCTGCTGGACCTCTTTGTAAACACTGCAAACCTGTATTAAAGGGGTGGTATAATGCCGTAAGCAAGTCTCTGATGTCCCCAGAGTGTGTGTGTGAAGTTTTAGCTCAAAATACCCCACAGATATTTTATATAACATGTTAAAATTGTTACTTTTTGAGGGTGTGCAAAAACACACTGTTTTTGTGTCTGTCCCTTTAAATGCAAATGAGCTGCTGCTCCTGGCACAGGGGGCGGAGCTTCAACAGCTCGTGTCCTTTTACCTCACACACACACACACACACACACACACACTGAACAGTTCAAAAACTTTTTGCCTTTTATGTTTAAACGGAGTCAAAAAGATGGAGAGACTCAAGAAGTGACGATATGCAGAGCAACATTTATGAACGGTTAGTTGATGAATTTAGCTGATGTGTAGTTATCTTATAGTCATTGATTAGCATATTCTGTCATGATAATCTATAAATCGTGTTCTGGGGGCGGGGTTTATGTAAATTTTAGGGTTTGTGATGTCACTAACCCGGGAGGAAGCTCGTGTAGTTCGACCAGCCGTTTGTTGTAGTCCTTAAAAAGTGATTTCTTTAACAGCAAATCTCTCCCTTTGCTTTGAACTTTGAGCGTCGTAACTTTGCAGATGTTGTTTATGCTCAAACAGCAACATTACACACTAACTAAAGCTAGAAAAGTGAAATCATAATCAACCACCCCTTTAATACTAGTGTGGATTTTTCTACAATATTCACTCATGACAGTAAAATAGGGCATTCTGGGTCAGTATTTCCGCTCTCGATCAGTAGAAAATGTGTTTAACACACAGTCATGCTTGAAAATAATAATAATACCGTCATATACCGTGAAACCGGTATAATTTTTTAAAATACTGTGATATAAATTTCTGGTCATAGCGCCCGGCACGAGTGTGTGTCTTACCGTGGACAGAGACCCCGGCTCCTCCAGAAACTGCTTCAGACTCAAACTCTTCTTCCCGTTCACCTGAGGATCACACACACACACACACACACCGTCACGTTTCTGCTGTACTCTACATTCACTCTCATGCTGTTATTATCAGACCATTAATCACATCCAAAATAAAAGCTTGTGTTTACAAAATACATGTGTGTGTACGGTGTATAATTATTTTGTATATATAAATACACACACATATGCATGTATATGCCACTGTTGCCTTTGGCTTGCTCAGTTGGGGATATTCAAATTAATTAACCAATCATACCATTGATCAGCTCTACCAAACTTGGATGTCTTTTGTCCAGTAATAAACAAACATTAAGTTGTTTTGATTGATACTGTGAAGCAGCTTTGATACAATCTGTATTGTGAAAAGCGCTATATAAATATATTTGACTTGATTTGACTATATATTTAAGAAATATTTGCACGTATATACTGTATATATCTTTATATTATATTAATGCATGTATATACTATATATATTATCTTTATATATAATTTAAATTGCATATAAATATAAATATTTTATATATAAATAACAATTTTTTCTTAAATATATACATGCATGTGTGTGTGTATATTTATAAATACAAAATAATTATACACAGTACACACACATATATTATGTAAACACAATCTTTTATTTTGGATGCGATTTATCGTTTCACACATTAATGCAATAAAAGCCTGATGATGTGTGTCACCTGCAGGTGTGTGCAGATCCTCCTGAGCACGTCATACACACTGTCCCGCGACAGCAGAGACACAAACACATACTGACAAAGAGAAAGAAACTTGTTACAATCGAATTAAGTCTCTTAAGCAACTAAACTAAACATATTTAAACCTTGTAACCAATCAGATCAACGTGTGATCGTCAACCAGTGGATCTCTGAGCTGAGTGAGTGAGTGGAGGCGGGGCTCATTTGCATATTCATAGACCCGCGCATACTAAATGAGGCAAGGGTGTCGAGTTACATTCAAGATATTTTAAGTATGAAGACATTTTTTTAAGGAAAAAACATTTGAATATGTCATTTTGGTGATCAAAGATGATTTTAAGGGATAAAATGATTGACTGCAGGGGGACTTTAAATAAGTATTAAGTCACATTGAATTAAAGTTCTCAGATGTTTGATGATATTAATTAAATAATATATACAGGTATATATAGGTGTGTGTGTTTATTATATGTAAAATACAAAGTGTATATATATACATATATATATGAATATCCGGATGAATATTATGGCACATAAAGCGCCTCTCAGGACTAAATTTAGTTATTTTCGCTGCTTATTGCGCTTAAACACACAAAATAATGTCAAAATGCTAGTCTTGGCAAGTATTCATGTAAACAGTCAGTTATGCTTTAAGTGAATGTAAATGTAGAAAGAAAACACACGTGTTACAGTATAATGGATACGTGCGTCCGCTCTTAAAGTGACAGCAGCCGAATAAACCTGCTGACAAACTATGAGATCATATTACAAATATTACAAAATAAAACAGTTAATGTCAAGCCCTGTATCACTGCAAAAAATGCTTTTCTTACTCAGTATTTTTGTCTTGTTTCCAGAACAAATGTGTAAAAATTCTTAAATCAAGAAGCATTTACTGGAGAAGTAAAATGACATCTTGTTTTCTGGAAAAATATCAAAATGAAGTGAGTTTTTGCTTAAGGCGAGACACGGCAGGCAAAAACATTGATTTTTCATGCAGTGATCAGTTTTGAGATTTTGGGCTAGTTTACTCCTTCAATATGTGTTCTTTCAAGCTGCTATAAAGAAAACGTTGAAAATATACTTTAAGATGTTTATTTTATTACATTTTGTTTACTTGCGGCAATAAGTTTCTCCCGAATTTACCAAGAAGTTAGCATTCCAACGCGTCACGCCGCGCTCCGTCTGTTTACTGAAGTCAGTCACGACCGGTATCGTTGTAAAGCTCTGAGTGTCCTGCACAACGCTATGTAACCCAAGTATGGGCATTTCCTTTCTATCAGTAACCAATCGCGAATGTCCAAAGGGTGATTTAAAGCTAATGACGAAATCTCATTGGCTACTGCTGGTTTCTGCTAACGTGATTCGCTCAGACGCATCACATGGTGTACTCTGCCAATGTTAACTCATTGAGTTACTGCAGTTGCAGGCCTTGTATGCCTGCCATGTTATTAAATAATCAGTTTTCATGAACTTGAAATATTATATATTATTATTACTAAGGGCCTGAGCATTTATTCTGTTTTTGAGCATTGTTTTCCAATAGAAATGTATTAAATTCCCCTATTTAAATCTTTAAATGCCTTTTTCTCAAAATGAGTTTGTCATTCTCCAGTACAAACATCTCAGCCTGTGTAGCACCTATGCACACCAAACTCTCCAGTTATACACTTCTGAAGATATTTTCAGAGGGATTTGTTAATAAATCATTCCTGGCCTGATTTATGTGACATTTTAATCAAAAATATATGCCGAAAATCGATTTTTTAAGGCTATGGACAGTATATTTTGATTTCCTAGGTAATGAAAGCATATATCCTGAAATCCCTCAGAACTTTTTTTTCCCATCTTGTGTGTAAACAAAATGAAAAAAGAATTTTGCACCCGGCTTTATCATATGTTCAGATATATCTACCGAAAATATATGCAAAATTGCGCATATTTAATTAGATAATGCGTAATTTGCATAATAAAACATACAAATTTCAAAAACCTACAATACATTTTTTTTATATACTTTTCATGGAAGTTTCATGGTGATATCTATTATTTAATTTTTTTTTAATTTTTACCCTATTCACCTGTAGTGTCTCGCCTTAAAACAAGCAAAATTAGCTGTCAATGGGGTAAGAAAAATGATCTAAATTCTAATTATTTTTTATACCCCATTGGCAGATAATTTAGATTTTATCAGAACACAAGATATCATTTCTTCTGTCATTTTACTTCTTGATTTAATAATTTTTTGATATTTGGACTGGAAACAAGACAAAAATACTGAGTAACAAAAGCATTTTTTGCAGTGTATATATATAATTATGTCAAAGCTTTCTAGGAGATACAATCAAGATATCAACGAGATCTAAATCGTGATTTGTTTTTGTTTTTTTTCTTGGCAAATACAGTATGAAATCTGCCGTCACGATGGACTTTGTATCCAGTGATCTTTCTGAACTGTGTTTTGCATCATCAGTGTTTGATGACGCTGGTGAACCCGCAGATCGTGTGTGTGTGTGTGTGTGTGTGTGTGTGAACGGTTTGCGTTCTTCACCTTCTGGCTGGTGTCGGTAGTGATGGCGAGACCGTTGGGAACCAGTCCTGCGGTTTTGTGTTTCTTCACCAGACGCACAGACACCACCGGGATGGCCACCTAAACCAACAACACAACCACATTAGTGGAATAACTATATCTATTATCACTATTCAATAATAACATCACATATAAGCAGTTATTATGAGGACTTTCACTTTAAAGTAAAGAACTGTATCAGAGTTGAAGATCCTGGATCTTTGTACTTTTCATTCTATCAGCGTTAACAAACAAAACAAAGACAAAACAAACAGAACGGAAGATAAAAATGGGGTGAAACTCATCCAAATTTAGCCAAGAGTGACCTGAACATAAGGTCTAGTACAGCAGTAAAGTTTAAATCAGGTCAATATTCAGGAATATTCAGTTGTTGAGATGCATTATAGTTTCTTTCATATGCGTTTCAATCTTTTTATTTGGTATTTTAGCAGAAGATCGTTTGTAATTACACTTCTTTTTTTAAATGCAAAAAAAAAAACACATCCAAAAAATTTCCATGAAAAAAAAAGACAGGGGTAATAATAATTGAACAGAATTTTTTTTTTAATAAATTTAAATAAATTAGAAAACTAGTTTCTTTCATTTTGAATTAGTTGTCAAGCATCTGATACAGACGGATCAGACGAAACCGACTGGATACGAGTTTTATTCACAGCATGACTTTCCTGATTTCCCCTGGACTTTTTTTTGTTTTTGCTTTTGGAAATATTTTATTCATTTCAAGACCTGGAAATCACCTCTTTTAAAATCCCCAGAAGTTTAATATGATGGCAGATATTCATATATTTTGTT
Source organism: Tiaroga cobitis (assembly GCA_030578255.1). Lineage (NCBI taxonomy): Eukaryota > Metazoa > Chordata > Actinopteri > Cypriniformes > Leuciscidae > Tiaroga > Tiaroga cobitis. Next base: position 1,557,773 of record CM060615.1, read on the forward strand.
TGTTTACATGCTAAAAGTATAATTAGGCATTAAAACATTATAACCTACAACAGAAAATATCAATAACTGTTAAACATTTCTGTAATCTGTCATGGAAAAAGAGATGCGTGAGTTTTTGTCTCATATTTATATCATGATATAGTTGAGCAATATCACACAAGTGCTGCTTTTGTCCTGAATAGCACAAATGCAAATGTGATACTGCTTTTATACATACATTACATTTATACAATAAGAAGTTAATATTGTGTTATGTTTTAGACACAGTATTATCTGCTTTTGTCAACAAAAATATTCCCTATAAAGCCAGAGCAGAACTGTTGAATCCGTTTATGAATCCGCATTTTGAGTGAATCAATCGGGAGAAACAATGATTCAATGACTCATTCATAAAGAGAGCCATTTACTTCATTCCTGAATGAATCAGCTGTTTGAACAAATCGAATGAATGAATGATTCAGTGACTCATTTATAAAGAGAGCCATTTACTTCATTCCTGAATGAATCAGCTGTTTGAACAAATCGAATACATAAATGATTCAATGACTCATTCATAAAGAGAGCCATTTACTTCATTCCTGAATGAATCAGCTGTTTGAACAAATCGAATGAATGAATGATTCAGTGACTCATTTATAAAGAGAGCCATTTACTTCATTCCTGAATGAATCAGCTGTTTGAACAAATCGAATACATAAATGATTCAATGACTCATTCATAAAGAGAGCCATTTACTTCATTCCTGAATGAATCAGCTGTTTGAACAAATCGAATGAATGAATGATTCAGTGACTCATTTATAAAGAGAGCCATTTACTTCATTCCTGAATGAATCAGCTGTTTGAACAAATCGAATACATAAATGATTCAATGACTCATTCATAAAGAGAGCCATTTACTTCATTCCTGAATGAATCAGCTGTTTGAACAAATCGAATGAATGAATGATTCAGTGACTCATTTATAAAGAGAGCCATTTACTTCATTCCTGAATGAATCAGCTGTTTGAACAAATCGAATACATAAATGATTCAATGACTCATTCATAAAGAGAGCCATTTACTTCATTCCTGAATGAATCAGCTGTTTGAACAAATCGAATGAATGAATGATTCAGTGACTCATTTATAAAGAGAGCCATTTACTTCATTCCTGAATGAATCAGCTGTTTGAACAAATCGAATACATAAATGATTCAATGACTCATTCATAAAGAGAGCCATTTACTTCATTCCTGAATGAATCAGCTGTTTGAACAAATCGAATGAATGAATGATTCAGTGACTCATTTATAAAGAGAGCCATTTACTTCATTCCTGAATGAATCAGCTGTTTGAACAAATCGAATACATAAATGATTCAATGACTCATTCATAAAGAGAGCCATTTACTTCATTCCTGAATGAATCAACTGTTTGAACAAATCGAATGAATGAATGATTCAGTGACTCATTTATAAAGAGAGCCATTTACTTCATTCCTGAACGAATCAGCTGTTTGAACAAATCGAATACATAAATTATTCAATGACTCATTCATAAAGAGAGCCATTTACTTCATTCCTGAATGAATCAGCTGTTTGAACAAATCGAATGAATGAATGATTCAGTGACATTTAGACATTTACCACCACCTACTGGCAGTTTCAGTTTTGAAAAATTAAAAAAAAAAAAATTCTCCATATTTTACAAAAATCTTTAAAGGTTATAATCATTTATAATCATCAAGGTTATAATCAAAGGTTATAATCACCTTTATGGCCATAGAAGCCTAAATGTTTATGTGAAATAAATGATGTTTATATGTTTTTTTTCTAAAGCTACTTTTTGCAATGTCTATTTGATGCTTTTCTCATTTAACACAATAATGACTTTAAAATGATCTTTTAGTGGCAATTTCTCAGCCAAATTTGATGTGCGATTAAATTGCATGTAATTAATTAGATTAAAAATCGCAACCGCTTGACAGCCCAACTTTTATTTGTATATTTGAATTTTAGTTCAAGTCATTTTGTCACGTGCAATAATTATTTAGCTTTAATTGATTTTTATTGCAGGTTTAGAATTTAAAGTTTTTCATCTATATAAATTATTTCAGTTTTATTTTTAAATTTACAAAACGTATTTTTTAATAGTTTAAGCTAACAGATGATCTGATGAATCTCGAATCCTTACGCTTTATTTTGCATGTTGTAACTGTATTCGCTACAAACCTTAATGTCTTTGCCGAAAAGGTTTGCGTAGAAACACAGCCAGTTTCGAGAAATATAAAGCCGTCCTTGCAGCAGAATGTCCCGCAGAAGAGCACAGGAATACACTGGAGAAAACAGGACATGTTGTGTGAAATACAACACATATATAGTCCAAATCTGATGCCAAATCCAAATGAAACCAGCATAGCAGTGGTTTACGCATCTGGCCCGTTGAGATGCCGGTACGTTACCCTTCATCAGGATCTCCTCCTTCGGGACGGCGGAGAACAGTTTGTGGTACTGAGAGTTGTACTTGCTGACGGTCTGTGAAGAAAAACATGCCGATGGAGACTTGTGCATCGGTTTAATCCTCCTCTCCTCTCATGCATAACACCTAAAATCCTAACTTTATTGGTCGTGAACTAGGTTAAATGAACACTATCAGTTGAGAAACCTCCTCTAGAAGCCGTGCAACACTGACTGAGTTTCTCACATGACAGGAAGCGTTTGGTTTTGTGCATGTGGGAAACTCCCACGCTGGAAACTTCTTGATTCAGTTGCACCTGATAAAAACCAGCGAGGGCTTTATGGCCGTCCGGCACACGAGGGCTAGAACTGGGACTGAACTGGAGAGCGGCCCATAAGAAACAAGGCTTTGTAATGTTTAACCACAATCTTGCATCATGGATGACTGATAAACACAACTGAGAAACTACTGAGCTCTATCTATTAATGCAAGATCTAAAGTTACTTCTATCCAATGCATTTCAGGTTTGCTTTTACGGTAAGCATGTTTTTTAAATCAGTAACTTTGAATCATACGTTACACAAAGATTTAGGCTACATGTTATTGTTCATCTGCTGGATATGATCTGATTTAGACATGAAATATACTTACTGAACCCCTGTAGCATTTCTTTACATCTTCATAAGACAGATCGTCAATCAGCTGGAGCCTGAAAACACAGATTAAGTACAATTATTACTAATGGTGTTAAAATAAAATTTTAGTTCATATAATACTACTACTATTAATAATGTAGACACACACACACACACATATATATATATATAAATACCGCATATATTAGAAATGGAAATTGTTTAACATATTTATATAATATTTTACATTTAATTAATATATAAATGAATTAATAAAATATTATATATATAATTAAAAATATAAATTTTATATTCAATTAATATATACAAATATTATATATTAATTATATAATAAAAAAAAATATTAAATATATATATATTATATTTAATATTAAATTATTATATGACATGTTATACACACATATTTGTGTATTCAATTAATATATAACAATTATATAATATATATATATATATAATTTAAAATTATATAAAATATTTATATTACCGTATATTTAATATTCAATTATTATATAAAATATTATATAAACACACTTTTATTTAAAAAAATTTAATGCCAGCTAAAATTTCTTTTTTTTCAGAAAGACCTGAAAAAAATGGCAGAAAAAAACAACTTTACAACAAAAACTAACCAAGCCAAAACTAAAGAAGCAAAAATTAATCTGAATAAAAACATTTAAACTGGAAAATTCACTGGAAAACACAACTGAATCTATACGAGGAAAATGTTTGTGTTAAACACATAGATGCAAATATTCCTGCAATGCAAAAATTTGTTCCAGTTCAGTGAAATCAAACACATGGTCAAACACATTCATGAAAATAACACAGATGTGCATTTCTCCTCACATAATGTCTGTCGAGATCCAAATATCATGCAAAATGTGAGTGGATAATAATGATCATACAAACAGACATGAACCCCAAAAGCATCACTCCGGCTCCAGCCGCAGGCAAATATGTGCAAATGTACAAAGTGCATTTTCATATTTATTTACCAGGTCAAAACCTCAATGTCTTCCAACTTAAACAAACACTCATCCACGAAACCAGCCTTTTGAATATTAGGACGGGGTCCCTCACACAACGATGATCATATCTGTGACCCTGGACCACAAAACCAGTCACATGGGTCACTTTTTTTTTTAAATTGAGATGTATACATCATCTGAAAGCTGAATAAATAAGCTTTCCAGTGATGTATGGATTGCTATGATATGACAATATTAGGCAGAGATGCAACTATTGAAAATCTGAACGTGCAAAAAAATCGAAACATTGAGAAAATCGTCTTTAAAGTTGTGCATCAATGTTCACGATTTTGCTGCATTCACTCACAAAAATAAACGTTTTATATATTTACGAGAGGAAATTTACAAAATATCTTCATGGAACATGATCTTTACTTAATATCCTACTGATTTTTGGCATAAAAGATCATTTTGACCCATACAATGTATAGTTGGCGATTGCCACAGATACACCCGTGCGACTCGAGACTGGGTTTGTGGTCCAGAGACACATTTTAGTGGATCATGGCATCTAAAAGATTGAAACCCTGGTCTAGGGGAAGCAATCGAGACAGGAATGAGGTGAATCGCTGGTGATTTCTCATTCATTTCTTACAGAAAAATGCTGGACACAAAAACTATAACAATTTTTCCATATAACTGGAGATGTTCCCGTCTCATTTGCCTGGCTCCTTCACCTAATTCCCTGAACTTCCTCTCAGAAACAATCAATCATTGTTTATAACTTCTGGTGGCCGATGACTTCAGAGAAGTTTCCTCGCGTTTCCTTCCTGAAGCGGCTCAGCTGAAAGTAACTCCATCATTTCAGCAAGTAAACAGCACATTACATCCGTCAAACAGGATCGTTATCCCTCGAATGGAGTAATCACAGCTAACAGGGAACGTTCTCAGAACCTTTATTATGTATAAATCACTTATGAAATGTTTTTTCTGAAAAGAAATAGTTCAGCAAAACCATCAGAGGAGAGGATTCAGCTCAGAAACGTTTGCTGTCGTCCATGTTTACACGAACTCATCTGAGCAAAAGGGCTTCTGTTTGCTGCGGTCAGCGTTTCAAAATATATTACACACTGTTCTGGTTTGTTGACAGAAATTGCATAAATACGCACAACTCACAGTTTCTCTAAAAGCATTAACCAATATTCAGTAATTCAGTCTGAGGAAATGTGAGCACCTGTTTGTCTTCTTAAGCAAACAAGGGTCATTAAAATACTCCTGATTTACTCAATGAAGACATAAAAATCTAACAAAATAATACATAAAAAGACACTGTTTGGTATATGAAATTTACATTTATTGTATCCTGTACAGAATGTGACAAATACAATCCTTGAATCTCAGAGGCCGCTTACATGACACAATTTTTTTATTAAAAATGGAAAACTTTTTATGTGTTTTGGACGTTCATTTACACAACGTTTTGAGGGCCGGAAAACGTAAACTTCAAAGAGCAAGTTTTAAGGAAGATCCTGTTCTTGCTGAAGCTCAAACGTGCTGCGTAACACAAGAATGAACCTCATTGGCTCTTGCTGAAGCTCAAACGTGCTGCGTAACACAAGAATGAACCTCATTGGCTCTTGCTGAAGCTCAAACGTGCTGCGTAACACAAGAATGAACCTCATTGGCTCTTGCTGAAGCTCAAACGTGCTGCGTAACACCAGAATGAACCTCATTGGTTCTTACAGAAGCTCAAACGTGCTGCGTAACACAAGAATGAACCTCATTGGCTCTTGCTGAAGCTCAAACGTGCTGCGTAACACCAGAATGAACCTCATTGGTTCTTACAGAAGCTCAAACGTGCTGCGTAACACAAGAATGAACCTCATTGGCTCTTGCTGAAGCTCAAACGTGATGCGTAACACGAGAATGAACCTCATTGGCTCTTGCAGAAGCTCAAACGTGATGCGTAACACGAGAATGAACCTCATTGGTTCTTACAGAAGCTCAAACGTGATGCGTAACACGAGAATGAACCTCATTGGTTCTTGCAGAAGCTCAAACGTGATGCGTAACACGAGAATGAACCTCATTGGTTCTTACAGAAGCTCAAACGTGCTGCGTAACACGAGAATGAACCTCATTGGTTCTTGCAGAAGCTCAAACGTGCTGCGTAACACCAGAATGAACCTCATTGGTTCTTGCAGAAGCTCAAACGTGCTGCGTAACACCAGAATGAACCTCATTGGTTCTTGCAGAAGCTCAAACGTGATGCGTAACACGAGAATGAACCTCATTGGTTCTTGCAGAAGCTCAAACGTGATGCGTAACATGAGAATGAACCTCATTGGCTCTTGCAGAAGCTCAAACGTGATGCGTAACATGAGAATGAACCTCATTGGCTCTTGCAGAAGCTCAAACGTGATGCGTAACATGAGAATGAACCTCATTGGTTCTTGCAGAAGCTCAAACGTGATGCGTAACACGAGAATGAACCTCATTGGCTCTTGCAGAAGCTCAAACGTGCTGCGTAACACGAGAATGAACCTCATTGGTTCTTGCAGAAGCTCAAACGTGATGCGTAACACGAGAATGAACCTCATTGGTTCTTACAGAAGCTCAAACGTGATGCGTAACACGAGAATGAACCTCATTGGTTCTTGCAGAAGCTCAAACGTGATGCGTAACACGAGAATGAACCTCATTGGCTCTTGCAGAAGCTCAAACGTGCTGCGTAACACGAGAATGAACCTCATTGGTTCTTGCAGAAGCTCAAACGTGATGCGTAACACGAGAATGAACCTCATTGGTTCTTACAGAAGCTCAAACGTGATGCGTAACACGAGAATGAACCTCATTGGTTCTTGCAGAAGCTCAAACGTGATGCGTAACACGAGAATGAACCTCATTGGCTCTTGCAGAAGCTCAAACGTGATGCGTAACACGAGAATGAACCTCATTGGTTCTTGCAGAAGCTCAAACGTGATGCGTAACACGAGAATGAACCTCATTGGTTCTTACAGAAGCTCAAACGTGATGCGTAACACGAGAATGAACCTCATTGGTTCTTGCAGAAGCTCAAACGTGATGCGTAACACGAGAATGAACCTCATTGGCTCTTGCAGAAGCTCAAACGTGATGCGTAACACGAGAATGAACCTCATTGGTTCTTGCAGAAGCTCAAACGTGATGCGTAACACGAGAATGAACCTCATTGGTTCTTGCAGAAGCTCAAACGTGATGCGTAACACCAGAATGAACCTCATTGGTTCTTGCAGAAGCTCAAACGTGCTGCGTAACACCAGAATGAACCTCATTGGTTCTTACAGAAGCTCAAACGTGATGCGTAACACGAGAATGAACCTCATTGGTTCTTACAGAAGCTCAAACGTGATGCGTAACACGAGAATGAACCTCATTGGTTCTTGCAGAAGCTCAAACGTGCTGCGTAACACGAGAATGAACCTCATTGGTTCTTACAGAAGCTCAAACGTGATGCGTAACACGAGAATGAACCTCATTGGTTCTTACAGAAGCTCAAACGTGATGCGTAACACGAGAATGAACCTCATTGGTTCTTACAGAAGCTCAAACGTGATGCGTAACACGAGAATGAACCTCATTGGTTCTTACAGAAGCTCAAACGTGATGCGTAACATGAGAATGAACCTCATTGGCTCTTGCTGAAGCTCAAACGTGCTGCGTAACACGAGAATGAACCTCATTGGTTCTTACAGAAGCTCAAACGTGATGCGTAACATGAGAATGAACCTCATTGGCTCTTGCTGAAGCTCAAACGTGATGCGTAACACGAGAATGAACCTCATTGGTTCTTACAGAAGCTCAAACGTGATGCGTAACATGAGAATGAACCTCATTGGTTCTTACAGAAGCTCAAACGTGATGCGTAACACCAGAATGAACCTCATTTGTTCTTACAGAAGCTCAAACGTGCTGCGTAACACGAGAATGAACCTCATTGGTTCTTACAGAAGCTCAAACGTGATGCGTAACATGAGAATGAACCTCATTGGTTCTTACAGAAGCTCAAACGTGCTGCGTAACATGAGAATGAACCTCATTGGTTCTTGCTGAAGCTCAAACGTGCTGCGTAACACGAGAATGAACCTCATTGGTTCTTACAGAAGCTCAAACGTGCTGCGTAACATGAGAATGAACCTCATTGGTTCTTGCAGAAGCTCAAACGTGCTGCGTAACACGAGAATGAACCTCATTGGTTCTTACAGAAGCTCAAACGTGATGCGTAACACGAGAATGAACCTCATTGGTTCTTACAGAAGCTCAAACGTGATGCGTAACATGAGAATGAACCTCATTGGTTCTTGCAGAAGCTCAAACGTGATGCGTAACACGAGAATGAACCTCATTGGTTCTTACAGAAGCTCAAACGTGCTGCGTAACACGAGAATGAACCTCATTGGTTCTTACAGAAGCTCAAACGTGCTGCGTAACACCAGAATGAACCTCATTGGTTCTTGCAGAAGCTCAAACGTGTTGCGTAACACCAGAATGAACCTCATTGGTTCTTACAGAAGCTCAAACGTGCTGCGTAACACCAGAATGAACCTCATTGGCTCTTGCAGAAGCTCAAACGTGATGCGTAACACGAGAATGAACCTCATTGGTTCTTACAGAAGCTCAAACGTGATGCGTAACACGAGAATGAACCTCATTGGTTCTTACAGAAGCTCAAACGTGATGCGTAACACCAGAATGAACCTCATTGGTTCTTACAGAAGCTCAAACGTGATGCGTAACACGAGAATGAACCTCATTGGTTCTTACAGAAGCTCAAACGTGATGCGTAACACGAGAATGAACCTCATTGGCTCTTGCAGAAGCTCAAACGTGCTGCGTAACACCAGAATGAACCTCATTGGTTCTTGCAGAAGCTCAAACGTGATGCGTAACACCAGAATGAACCTCATTGGTTCTTGCAGAAGCTCAAACGTGCTGCGTAACACCAGAATGAACCTCATTGGCTCTTGCAGAAGCTCAAACGTGATGCGTAACACGAGAATGAACCTCATTGGTTCTTACAGAAGCTCAAACGTGATGCGTAACACGAGAATGAACCTCATTGGTTCTTACAGAAGCTCAAACGTGATGCGTAACACCAGAATGAACCTCATTGGTTCTTACAGAAGCTCAAACGTGATGCGTAACACGAGAATGAACCTCATTGGTTCTTACAGAAGCTCAAACGTGATGCGTAACACGAGAATGAACCTCATTGGCTCTTGCAGAAGCTCAAACGTGATGCGTAACACCAGAATGAACCTCATTGGCTCTTGCAGAAGCTCAAACGTGATGCGTAACACGAGAATGAACCTCATTGGTTCTTACAGAAGCTCAAACGTGATGCGTAACACGAGAATGAACCTCATTGGTTCTTACAGAAGCTCAAACGTGATGCGTAAAACGAGAATGAACCTCATTGGCTCTTGCAGAAGCTCAAACGTGCTGCGTAACACGAGAATGAACCTCATTGGCTCTTGCAGAAGCTCAAACGTGCTGCGTAAAACGAGAATGAACCTCATTGGTTCTTGCAGAAGCTCAAACGTGATGCGTAACACGAGAATGAACCTCATTGGCTCTTGCAGAAGCTCAAACGTGCTGCGTAACACGAGAATGAACCTCATTGGTTCTTGCAGAAGCTCAAACGTGATGCGTAACACGAGAATGAACCTCATTGGTTCTTGCAGAAGCTCAAACGTGATGCGTAACACGAGAATGAACCTCATTGGCTCTTGCAGAAGCTCAGGTTTGAAACAACATAATGTACAGTAAATGACAGTGAACTAACTTTGGGTGAACTAACTCTTTCATAAATCAAGTAAATAAAGTTTTATTTTAGGGGTTTGGGTCAACACACAATCATGATAATGAGGTTTATATAAGGATAAGTCCTCATTTAAATGTGTGTGTGTGTGTGTGTGTGTGTGTTGTTGTGCGTCTTCCTGCTCAGTGACAAACACAAGGTCTCTGAGGAAGAAACATCTCAAATCAAGTGATTCAAATCAGCGTTCAAAGAGAAAGCAGAACATGGACACACGCGACGCGCCTCTGGAGACGCTGTTATTGCACAGATGACGCATGTTTCGTGACTGCTCAGGGACACACACACACAACACCACATCAAAACGCACACAGATTCATCAGGGCACGTTATTCTGAAGAAAAATAATCTAGAGTAGATTTAATTTCTATCAAATTACACTTCTATTGTGTCCTGTCCTCTGGCTGTGTGTGTGTGTTCAAACAGGTCCTGGTTTGATATGGAGGCAAACGGCAACACATATTGTATGATTGAGATCTTGTGCTTCTCATATAAACCTGTTCAGAACATAAAACAGTGTCATCTGCTTATGGTTAAATATAATCAAAACCCATCTAAGAGAAATACCTCGCAAACGGAAACGCTAATCGTGAGTGACACGTAGAAAATCGGCAAAGAAGATCAAATCTAAAAGCTGTCGAATGAATGTAGGTCAGTCATCAATCGCTGGAGCCACACTATCAGCTGCAGGCGGTGAACGTCATTATGGACAAGCAATTAGTCACAAAAACAGGATTTCAGGAAATGTGATGATCTCATGATGAAATTGTGACTAATTGCATCTTCAGTCTGATGATGAACAACATCACAGATGTCCACAACAGGATGGAAATCTAGCATTAATCTGAGATGCACATTTTCAAGATATTGTGTGTGTGTGTGTGTGTCATGGATGAGGTCTTTGCCTGCAGATGAGAGGCACATAGAGTTGAAGACAATAGAGTAAAATGGGACTCGTTAGATGGAAACAACTTCATTAGCCGTACAAAGAGCTTTTGAGAGAGAAACAGCCGTGTGAGTGTTGCTGATGTGATCAAACCTCCAACACTGAGTATTAAAGTTGAGTGAGTGTGTGTGCGTGAGAGTGTGTCTGTGCGTGCGTGTGTGCGTGAGAGTGTGTGTGTGTGTGTGTGTGTGTGTGTGCCTGAGAGTGTGTGTGTATGTGTATGTGTGCGTGCGCGTGTGCGAGTGTGTGTGTGTGTGTGAGAGTGTGTGTGTGTGTGTGTGTGTGAGAGTGTGTGTGCTTGAGAGTGTGTGTGAGTGTGTGTGTGAGAGAGAGAGTGTGTGTATGTGTGTGTGAGAGAGAGTGTGTGCGTGTGTGTGTGTGTGTGTGCGTGCGTGCGTGCGTGCGTGCGTGAGAGTGTGTGTGTGTGTGTGTGTGTGTGTGTGTGTGCGTGCGTGTGCGTGTGTGTGTGCATCCCTCTCTGCTGTCTTATGTAATTAGATCTGCTCGTCTCTAAACGTGAGCGTTCTGCACGTGGAGTTTGCAGCAGTGACATCATCACTCCTCGTCTCACGCTTTGGTCTCACGACACTTCAGAAACACACACATCACGACTCCTGCTGTGCAACAAATCTGCCAAATGCTAAACCAAAAGAGCATCAAAAAAGAGACCAATCAAAACTAGTATTTTCTGTTTCTGAAGAGATTCTAATGTTCTATGTGGTTGCTACTGTATGTGATTTCCTTTTGTCAGGTGTGAAAAGTCTGTAGATGTGGTCCTTCAAAATATTATTTTAATTACCAAAAGTTATTTGTAATAGTTTTAATAATACCGTAAAACTTCAAATAATAGCCGAGTCCCAAATAGACGCCTGTCTCTTTTACACGCCTGGTGTGGCTGCAGGTTTGGGTAAATAAAGGCCGGTCTCAAATAGAGGCCGGGTCTGTTTTTTAGTTTCGGGTTGTATTTAATCCTCTAAAACCGTCAGATCGTCCGCTTTTTCGCGGCCGCCAAAGCAATTTTTTGTCCCTCCAAAGCTTTTTTTGATCGATGAGTGATGTAGAATAGAATGACTGCTGCGCTTGACAGGGCGCGTTACGAGCAGAGAGAGAGAGAGAGAGAGAGAGAGAGAGAGCGCCCCGGCCGCGCGCGCGCACTCTCACATCTTCAAACAACACGAGCGCTGTCTTGCTCTCTCTCCCTCGCGCATATTAATCAAAATCAATTGACGACGCGACAGTAAAAGGTTGGAAGACCGCAGTTTAACGTGGAGCATTTGGAGATTTTTATAGATTAGAGACATACACTCAATGACCAACATCTCAACACTAAATTATAAAGGCCTGACTCATATAGACGCCTGTCTCAAATACAAGCCGGTGCAATTCGACGGTTTGGGAAAATAAAAGCCCGGGCTACTATTTGAAGTTTTACGGTAGTAATAATAACAACACTGCTAAAGTAAAGTACAGTAAAGTAACAGCTCTTCTCCTCAATGACGAAACACGTGATGATCTGAGGAATCATTCATATCTGGAGCACACACGCTGCAGGACAACACACACACACACACACATTTTTGTTCAAATTTCAGTAATTTTTTATTTTGTTATTTTTTATTAGTATATATAGTTTATATAGTCAATATAGTTTTTATTAAAAATATATATAGTTTAAAAGTATTATCAATATAGTTTTTATTAAAATTAAATAAAAGTTTTTAGTTTTCGCCTTAAACTAAACAAAAAAACGACTAACTAGCTGAGATAAAAAAGCTTTACGTATTTTTTTAAATATTGTATTTAAAGCTACACTGTGTAACTTTTTTAGTTTATTCTTAGCTAAAAACACTTAGTTCTTTAAAAAATATATGTGCTCATTAATGTATATTTACTTCGTTCAAGTAATAAAGTATTCTCGTGAGTGTATAATATGCCATTGAAAATACATACGGGTGAGGGGTTCTAATATCGGTCGCCATGTTGCCCCTCCATCTTGAAAGTACATTAGCCAAAGAGGGACATACCCGTTAATTCAAGCTTCGCCTTTCACGTTTTAACACTCGATGGCACCGTGTCGAATGTGAAGAGGGGGATTGCTTGAGACTGATATATAAAAACCTGAAAGCCTTTTTGAAAGTCTGTTGCTGATGGAGGATCACTCTTATTCTCGAGGATGCGTATCAGAGTCGCCAAGGAAGCGAAAAAGAGTTAAAAGTTAAAAAATAAAAGTTAGTTTACTAAGATTAGCTTGCATTCGTCTGGGAACCTGATAACTGATGTTGGCAATGAAATGGTAAAAAAATTATGAAAACATAAAACTATTATTCATTTTACATAGATGTCATAACCTATATGTTACCTGACTAATTAAATTACTGGAAATTATAATAGTTTTCTAAAATAACCTCATCACTTGAAGGAACACTCATGGACGAGGTCGAACTGGAAGCCATGTTAATCTTGGACTACATTGGCCACCGTAGGAGTTAAAACGAAATCGGAATTGAGAGGAACAGAAACTAATATTCACTGGATGGTCATATACCTTTTCACAGCTAGATGGGGGTAAAAATCACACAGTGTAGCTTTAAGTTAATATATATATAAATATATATATTTTTAGCAAACATTCAGAAGTGATTGTGTTTTCCGTATTAACCCTCTGTGGCCGAACCTGCACTTCCTCCATTATCTCCACCATCCTCTGAGACAGTTTCACAAACCTGCCTGATCACAGCGAAACACAAACACACTCATTACGTAAATGTGGTTCTTCAATTGACGCTCAGAGGCGGGGAGACGTTTAGGTAAACAGTGAAGTGTGTGTGTGTGTGTGTGTGTGTGTGTGTGTGGCGTTCCGGATGACGGGCGGCCCGGCCCTGATGGCAAACCTGCACAGACTCGTGGGAACAGGGCGTAGATTTACTCAGCACTGAAAACACAGATGCTGCACACACTCTTCATCTACCTAGTGGCATCATGAGTACAGACAGTAGCCTTAAAGGTGCAGTGTGTAATATTTAGGAGGATCTGTTGACAGAAATACAATATCATAAACATAACTATGTTTTCAGTGGTGTATAAAGAGCTTACATAATGAAGCGTTATGTGTTTATTAGCTTAGAATGAGGCGTTTCTCTCTACACACACCGCGGGTCCGCTTACATCGACATGTTTCTACGGTGGCCCTGAGCGGACAAACGCGTTTCCTCACTATGTTGTTCTTCATGATAAGAAGCTGCTAAAGTCAGCCAATAAAACACTGACACAATGATGAACAAGTGACAATAATATTCGCAGTAACATCGTTCTACTGAATAATTAAGTTAACCTAATTTCTTAATTTATCTTTGTAAAGAATCCTCATTATTTAACTGGCGACTCTCTGCTGTCTCAGACGACGACATCACTTCCTGTCGGCCACCGTAACTTCTGTTGGGTGCAGTTCACAACCTCACCACTAGATGCGTTAAATATTACACACTGCACCTTTAAGTTAGAGAAAACCAATCTTTGCATCTCTGTGAGTTTGTGTGTGCGGCTGCGTCCCAAATCGCACCCTATCCACATACAGTCAAACCAAAATATATTCAGACACCTTCAACATTTCTCACATTATCAAAGTTTATTCGCTATTGTTAAGAAAATGGTCATTAAATATGAGCAGATCAGTGGATATTTGACTGGTTTTGTCCGTCCTTCTGTTAGACTCTCACACATGAATTATGTTGAATATCTGTCAGCTGTTAAATTTAACTACACAATTAGATAATACCAGTTTAGCTCAACCAGTGACCAAGCAATGCTTCATGTTGTTCAGTGTATGTGTAAAAAGAGCATTAGCAATTACAGAAAACACACTTCAGCAAACATGATCAGCTCAAAGTGTCATTTTTGGTCCCAGATGTTTATAGATGTCACTGGTAGTCACTGTATGAAGAATATTTGGGTGTAATATGTCAACAGTTTACTTTATTTTGCTCTCCTCACTTACATAAATGAACTATAGTGTCCTGCACACACTAGTAAACAAATATCAAAAATTATATATCTGGTGTCTGAATAATGTTTGGTTTGACTGTATATAGTGCGTGAAAGTAGGATTAGTTCAGCCCAAATCAAAGGATGTAAAAAAAAAAAAAAAAAAAAAAACTTTTTGGAATGAAGAACTTAAAATGATTTACTGAACACGGTGCAATACTTTAAGTGTGTAATATGAATATGCAAAAGTATGCGGTACATACATGAGACTCTGCCTGAAGTGTGCGGGGCATTGGGGGTCGTCGTCCTTCGGGGTGTCCGCCAGCTCTATCGGGGTCACCAGCCCCATGTCCTCACCCTGATCAACGAGCCCCGTCATTATTATCTGTTCAAAAACAACCAACAACCAGAAAACATATTATTATATGCTTAATAATTCATTATTATTTATTTTATGTTTAATAATATATACATCTATATATACATGCATATATATATATATATATATATATATATATATATATATACATATATGCTGTGTATATCTATAAAAAACTTTTAATCATTATTTTACAGTATTAAGTTGACATTTCTTTCACTTTGTCCACTATTTAAATCTTTTTCCATGAACCTTGTTGCTTTTTGTTATACAAGAAAAAGTGCATTCAAATAACCAAGATAGAGAATATTTCTACAATAAATAAGAACATTAATATTAGTATGAAGTAGGGATGCACCGATATGAACATTTTGGCCGATACCTATAACCGATAATTCTTCATATTTGAAAGCCGATAACCGATATATTGGCAGATAAATCTAAATCCAGATTTTTATGTCGTTTTTGAGAGCCTGATTACGAAAACAAAAGTCTCATCATTAATAGCAATGTCCCAAACACACAATTATAATGTTCTCATTATAATTTTATGTAGGCGATATGACAGCACATGTTGCACTTTACTACTTTTTTGAAGTGATTCCAATCATATTCCAAGCAATTCAAAACCATCATGTTGAACAGTGCGCATCTGAAGCGTCTCAGCTGAAGGAAATAATCCATTATTTATCAGCTTTAATATAACGGCCAAATTTTCTTATTGGACAGATAACGATAACAATAACAATAAAAATTAACATATATCGGCCGATACCTATATGGTGGCCGATATATCGTGCATCCCTATTATGAAGACAAAATTGTTATTAATATGCAATCAATCCCGGAAACAAAAGTCTTTACCTTCTTTGCAATGCATTCTGGGATTTCCTTTTCTATGAAGGACACGTGATGCTGTCTTATAATGTGGTCGAAACATCTTATAATGCAGCATAAAGTTGCTGCTTTACCAGCCTTTGCACCTATGATGCCTTAAAATACTGCGCACTAGGGTTTAGACTGAGTGCAAGCACAAAAACAAACACTTTCATTATTAACAAGACACACACAGACTACCATTTCACTAGTTTCCTAAGATTTATAATGCACATGGAGAAACGCTGCATTTGGTTTCAAAACAACACGACTCTAATTTAAATTCAAGACTGACCTAGAAAAGTGAACTGGTTTATTGTGATCACAGTTGCCTCAAACACTACCGGCTCAGTTAAACATGCTAATGAGGGCAAATCGCATTAGTCTAATCAGCCTGCATGTGAGAACGAGTCAGCCGTAAAAATAAAACATCACAGGAATATTACCGATTTGAGATCATTTCATAAACAGACTCGCAGCTGCACGCATGTATACCTCACATAAAGTTCAATAAAAACTTTAACAAAAGTCAACAAAAGTCCAGGAATTCGCTGACATTAGATACGCAACGCTCCCTTCAGAAAGGGCTTTTGTCCATTTCAAAGCAGCAGATTTTCTTACAGTAACAGAAGCCTCAATAGTCATCATGTACTCGCCCACATGCGCTTCAATCTCTGTATTATTTTCATGACACACAAAAGTCGATGTAAGGCAGAAAGCCTGAGCTTCTGTATTCGCTCTCATTTACGGCAGTAAAGCGAGTCTCATGTGTCCCCAGAATGTGTGTGTGAAGTTTCAGCTCAAAATACCCCACAGATCATTTATTATACAATGTTGTAAATGCCCATTTTTGAGTTGAAGCAAAACATGCTGTTTCCGTGCATGTGTCTTTAAATGCAAATGAGCTGTTGCTGCTCCGCCCCCTTTCCAGAAGAGGGCGGGGCCTTTACAGCTCGTGCCTCGGATACTCAGCCGAAAACTAGAACATCTGTTTGGTTTTGATGATCATCTCTATCATGTTCACGCTCACGTGAGATTAAAGTTCATCATCATGAAAGTTTATTATCTGCATTGTTTTAAACTCATATGAGTCTAAACTTCTGATATTTGGTTTTCTGAGCACACACACCCGAAGGACGCGCACAGAAAGATAATGTCAGACGGAGCGTCCCGTGAGTATTAAACTAAGCTCTCTTTCACGTCTTATTGCGCTTAAACTGACAAATACATTAAAGAAAACACACAAAGTTCACATAAACACTGTGAACATAAACAGCAGGGAAAGGAATCGCATGTGTATATTAGATCTGTGTATTAAAGTGACAGCAGCGTAATATACTGTACTTAACACAGACATTTAAAGAATGGAAGTGTGGATATTTGTTTAAGTGATAGGCTAGGTGAGGGAAATTATATATTTTCTTGCTGTATATGTGTCGTTTTCTGTCTAAAAGTGACAAAATGTATGAATGAATGAATTCTGCATAATTGATCCCCTTTAATTTCTACATTTCCTTTATTTACTATGAACCGAGACACTAAACACACCAGATTATGAACGGCTGGTGTGCAAATAAACTCTTTATTTTTAAGGTGATGTAGTTACATGTACTTACTATAGTAATAACACTATTTATTTATATTTCAATTAATATTACTCAGTACTACTTATTAAGTACAATGCAACTACATCACCTTAAAATAGTGTAACCAATATCAATATTAGATGAAAAAATGAAACAAATTAGAAATTTTGCAACTATCTGAAATAAGTCGAAGCACTAAAATATCTAACTAGAAATAAAACTAAACTGATATAAAATAAATTCAACCTAAATTAAACAAATTAAAATGTTAATAAAAAATATTTTCAGCTTTTTTTAAACTTGTTTACTTAAAATAAATAAAACGTCACTCAAACATCATGTGTGTTTTGATTAATAATGCAGCCCTATTCAGCTCAACATATAATTTAGTTTTCTTAGAAGAATAAAAAAAAATAGAAAGAAAACGTGTTAATTTCAGATCTATTCCTTTAAGGCTCGTCGGATGTTTTTCTGATGCCCTCTTATGGAAATGAGCCTCAGACTTTCACTGTGGAGGATCTGGCAGTGTGACAACCCTCGGGCAAGTGATAACAGCTCACCTCGAGACACACACACACACACACACACACACACACACACACACACACACACTAAATATAGCTTGCCAACCAAATACCGTCTGTAAGATGCAGTGTGGAAAGAGTGACTTGAGAGAGATGGTGACACAGAGAAAACAAGCTGATAACAAGCACTATATATAGAGGTGTGATTGACCACACACACTTCGAGAGACGGCGAACACAAAACACTCCAGATGCCGTCTAACGATTCAAAGACAGACAGACAGACAGACAGACAGACAGACAGACAGATAGACCGATAGATAGATATGGATAGACAGCCAGCCAGATAGATAGATAGATAGATAGACAGACATATAGATAGATAGATAGATGATAGATAGATAGACAGACAGATAGACTGATAGAGATGTATGGTTGGATGGATGGATGGATAGATAGACAGATAGATAGATAGACAGATAGATAGATAGATAGATAGATAGATAGATAGACAGATAAACAGACAGACAGATAGATAGACAGACAGATAGATAGACAGACAGACAGACAGACAGACAGACAGACAGACAGACAGACAGACAGACAGATAGACCGACATATAGATAGATAGACAGACAGACAGACAGATAGATAGACCGACAGATGATAGATAGACAGACAGATAGACAGATAGATAGACAGACAGAGAGATAGACAGACAGATATATAGATGGATAGATAGACAGATAGACAGACAGATAGACAGATAGATAGACAGACAGACAGACAGACAGACAGATAGACAGATATATAGATGGATAGATAGACAGACAGACAGACAGATAGACAGATAGATAGACAGACAGACAGATAGATGGATAGATAGATAGACAGACAGATAGACAGATAGATAGACAGACAGACAGATAGATGGATAGATAGATAGACAGACAGATAGATGGATAGATAGATAGTCTTAGAGAGAGTTTTCTTCAGGAACGGTCTTCTCCTCAGTGTGGCGTTGAAGGGAAAGTGATTGTTTTTCCCGGAGCTCATCAGAGGTGTGGAGGAACAGGATCCGCTGGGAAACCCTGCAGTCGCAGCTGCGGAACGCGGGAACGAGAGAAGCGTCTCTGCGCAACGCCACACACTCGCGGAGACTTCCACAAAACAAAAAACTGCTCGAGTGGCCCTTATGTTTATGTGTCCTGCATAACAGAAATCATGTCGGATGAGCCTCAGAAGGGGAAAGAGGAGTGAAACTCTTCACCTCAGGCGTGTCATGTGACCCGAGACGTGTCATGTGACCTGAGACTCTTGTGCCCTTTGAAGTCATTGATCAGTTTCCCTTCAGTCAGGTGAGAGACGTTACGAACATGAGACATCAGTCACCATGGTAACAGGCCTAGAAAAGGTCACATGTGGATCCCTGGGCCGTGTTTATGGAGTCGACACGCACGTGTTTCAGGCCTCAGGCAAACGAAAGATCTCTGTCAAACTCTTCACTTACAGATGCAGAAACACAAGATTAGAAACATCCTCCACCGCTGACCTGAAGCCGACGCGCGTGACGGTCTCCACGACCACATCATTATCTATTAAAATACATTATAATGTGTGTGAGGAAGCCGACAGCATCCACTCAACACACACCGACCACACAAGAACAACAGCATTTATCTGGAATAGAAGCTTTCATAACATTAAACACTTCCGTTCAAAAGTTTGGGGTCAGTAAGAATGTTTTTTTTTTTGGAAAGAAATTAAAGAAATCAATACTTTTATTCATCAATGATGCATTAAATTGATCAAAAGTGGTAGTAAAGACATTTATAATGTTACAAAAGCTTCTGTTTCAGATAAACGCTGTTCTTTTGCACTTTATATTCATCAAAGAATCCTGAAATAAAAATGTAAATAACTGTTTTCAACACTGATAATAATCATAAATGTTTCTTGAGCATCAGATCCTCATATTAGAGTGATTTCTGAAGGATCATGTGACACTGAAGACTGGAGTAATGATGCTGAAAATTCAGCTTTGATCACAGGAATAAACTACATTTTAACATATTCACATAGAAAACAGTTATTTTAAATTGTCATAATATTTAACAATTTTACTGTTTTTTGTATTTTTAATCAAATAAATGCAGCGTTGGTGAGCAGAAGAGACTTCTTTTGAAAACTTTCTTTTGAAATCATTAAAAATCTTACCTAAACTTTTGAATGGCACTGTATATTTATATATATATATACACTTTTTGGATTTTTTAGTACCCACATGGCCAAAATGTGAATGTTTTTTGCATTTCCTATTAGATTGTGAAGCCATGTCGTCGCTCTCCTGACCGCTGCTCATTGGTTCTGCATCAGTAACACTGGGTAGTGAGAGACTCGAGTAGCGTATCTGAAGAAAGATGCTCTGTGTGAGCCATACACTCATGTGTGTGTTCGGTGTGTGTGTTTACACAGAGGCTCAGTGTTGCTCCTGCTTCTCTAACACAGCATCTACTGTTGACCTCGTCCTGACCTTCATGTCCAGTTTTATTCAAATGCAGGTGTTCTTCACAGTCAAAGCATGTGGTGTGTGTGGCACACACATTGCTTTCACCAATTTCCTGATGTCGAAATGCAATCGGGAAGTTAAAAAAGCCTTCAAAATCACAGTATTCTGTAAAAAATGGGAGTTTCTTTGCATTTCATTTCACACAAACAACAGCCAAGAAAATGCAACATCTGTTTCAGTCACTCATATTAAACCAAAAATATCAGTTTCTTCTGAATATTTTCAGTGCGCACTCAAAAAATGCAGGGTTGTTTTAACCCAAATTTGGGTTAAATATGGACAAACCCAACCGTTGTAACCCAACGGTTGGGTTTGTCCATATTTGACCCAAAATTGGGTTAAAACAACCCTGCATTTTTTTTAGAGTAATATGTTCTTTAGCATGTTGATATGCAAGTTGTTTTGAATGGTGTTCATATGTTTCTATGTGGCACATAAGCTGTTCAGATTTGGTATTTAGCGTGGTCTCTCGAAAAAGAGCACATGAAACATGCAAACTGGCAGGAGGCATGAAACACACAACAAGGATGTCAGAAGTATAGATGTATGAATTTGGAAATAATGCAAATGTAAGAAAATCTCCACTCCCAACATCTTCCACAGGTCTGCGTTCGAGAGCGACGGATCAGCCCGTGTTTACACGCCAGCCATGACTAATAACAGCCAGATATTATTAATAATGTGAGCTCGCATATATAATGTACACAACGCCTGAAGACGAGGAGAAGGCAAAAGAGAGACGTCTGGAAGAACATGCATGTCAGAATGATGAAAGAAAATCACATTTGCTATAAAACATACAGTGAATTAATCGTAATGTGTTTGTAGAGTCCGCATTTCCATTTTCTTTGTTTTTACCGTCTACATTAACCCTTGTGCGTCAATTAAAAAAAGTTACACAAAGGTTACACTGTAAAAAAAAATATATATTTTCATGATTTGGAATCACAACATTTTTTCTTTTGTTAAATCAACTTAGATAATTTATGTGGTTCAGATAACATCATATTTTGAGTTTCTGATGATTAAACCAATCTCCTTCATTGTATAAACTCCATTTTTCAATTTTAATGAACTTTAAATCATGCAATTCTGACTTTATATCACGCAATTCTGACTTTATATCTCGCAATTCTGACTTTATATCTCGCAATTCTGACTTTATATCACGCAATTCTGACTTTATATCTCGCAATTCTGACTTTATATCTCGCAATTGTTACTTTATATCTCGCAATTCTGACTATATCTCACAATTCTGACTATATAACTCGCAATTCTGACTTTATATCTCGCAATTCTGACTTTATAACTCGCAATTCTGACTTTATAACTCGCAATTCTGACTTTATATCTCGCAATTCTGACTATATCTCGCAATTCTGACTTTATATCACGCAATTCTGACTTTATATCTCGCAATTCTGACTTTATATCTCGCAATTCTGACTTTATATCTCGCAATTCTGACTATATCTCGCAATTCTGACTTTATATCTCGCAATTCTGACTTTATATCACGCAATTCTGACTTTATATCTCGCAATTCTGACTATATCTCGCAATTCTGACTTTATATCACGCAATTCTGACTTTATATCTCGCAATTCTGACTTTATAACTCGCAATTCTGACTTTATATCTCGCAATTCTGACTTTATAACACGCAATTCTGACTTTATATCTCGCAATTCTGACTATATCTCGCAATTCTGACTTTATATCTCGCAATTCTGACTTTATAACTCGCAATTCTGACTTTATATCTCGCAATTCTGACTTTATATCTCGCAATTGTGACTTTATATCACGCAATTCTGACTTTATATCTCGCAATTCTGACTTTATAACTCGCAATTCTGACTTTATAACTCGCAATTCTGACTTTATATCTCGCAATTCTGACTATATCTCGCAATTCTGACTTTATATCACGCAATTCTGACTTTATATCTCGCAATTCTGACTTTATATCTCGCAATTCTGACTTTATATCTCGCAATTCTGACTATATCTCGCAATTCTGACTTTATAACTCGCAATTCTGACTTTATATCTCACAATTCGGACTTTATAACTCGCAATTCTGACTTTATATCTCGCAATTCTGACTTTATATCACGCAATTCTGACTTTATATCTCGCAATTCTGACTTTATATCACGCAATTCTGACTTTATATCTCGCAATTCTGACTTTATAACTCGCAATTCTGACTTTATATCCCGCAATTCTGACTTTATAACACGCAATTCTGACTTTATATCTCGCAATTCTGACTATATCTCGCAATTCTGACTTTATAACTCGCAATTCTGACTTTATATCTCGCAATTCTGACTTTATATCTCGCAATTGTGACTTTATATCACGCAATTCTGACTTTATATCTCGCAATTCTGACTTTATATCTCGCAATTCTGACTTTATATCTCGCAATTCTGACTATCTCGCAATTGTTACTTTATATCTCGCAATTCTGACTTTATATCTCGCAATTCTGACTTTATATCTCGCAATTGTTACTTTATATCTCGCAATTCTGACTATATCTCACAATTCTGACTTTATAACTCGCAATTCTGACTTTATATCTCGCAATTCTGACTTTATAACTCGCAATTCTGACTTTATAACTCGCAATTCTGACTTTATATCTCGCAATTCTGACTATATCTCGCAATTCTGACTTTATATCACGCAATTCTGACTTTATATCTCACAATTCTGACTATATCTCGCAATTCTGACTTTATATCACGCAATTCTGACTTTATATCTCGCAATTCTGACTTTATAACTCGCAATTCTGACTTTATATCTCGCAATTCTGACTTTATAACACGCAATTCTGACTTTATATCTCGCAATTCTGACTATATCTCGCAATTCTGACTTTATATCTCGCAATTCTGACTTTATATCTCGCAATTCTGACTATATCTCGCAATTCTGACTTTATATCACGCAATTCTGACTTATCTCGCAATTCTGACTATCTCGCAATTCTGACTTTATATCACGCAATTCTGACTTCATATCTCTCAATTCTGACTTTATAACTCGCAATTCTGACTTTATATCTCGCAATTCTGACTTTATATCTCGCAATTGTGACTTTATATCACGCAATTCTGACTTTATATCTCGAAATTCTGACTCTATATCTCATAATTCTGACTTTATAACTCGCAATTCTGACTTTATATCACGCAATTCTGACTTTATATCTTGCAATTCTGACTTTATAACTCGCAATTCTGACTTTATATCACGCAATTCTGACTTTATATCACGCAATTCTGACTTAATATCTCGCAATTCTGACTATCTCGCAATTCTGACTTTATATCACGCAATTCTGACTTCATATCTCTCAATTCTGACTTTATAACTCGCAATTCTGACTTTATATCTCGCAATTGTGACTTTATATCTCGCAATTGTGACTTTATATCACGCAATTCTGACTTTATATCACGCAATTCTGACTTTATATCTCGCAATTCTGACTTTATAACTCGCAATTCTGACTTTATATCTCGCAATTCTGACTTTATAACACGCAATTCTGACTTTATATCTCGCAATTCTGACTATATCTCGCAATTCTGACTTTATATCTCGCAATTCTGACTTTATATCTCGCAATTGTGACTTTATATCACGCAATTCTGACTTTATATCTCGCAATTCTGACTTTATAACACGCAATTCTGACTTTATATCTCGCAATTCTGACTATATCACGCAATTCTGACTTTATATCACGCAATTCTGACTTAATATCTCGCAATTCTGACTTTATATCACGCAATTCTGACTTTATATCTCGCAATTCTGACTTTATAACTCGCAATTCTGACTTTATATCTCGCAATTCTGACTTTATAACACGCAATTCTGACTTTATATCTCGCAATTCTGACTATATCTCGCAATTCTGACTTTATATCTCGCAATTCTGACTTTATATCTCGCAATTGTGACTTTATATCACGCAATTCTGACTTTATATCTCGCAATTCTGACTTTATAACACGCAATTCTGACTTTATATCTCGCAATTCTGACTATATCTCGCAATTCTGACTTTATATCACGCAATTCTGACTTCATATCTCTCAATTCTGACTTTATAACTCGCAATTCTGACTTTATATCTCGCAATTCTGACTTTATATCTCGCAATTGTGACTTTATATCACGCAATTCTGACTTTATATCTCGAAATTCTGACTCTATATCTCATAATTCTGACTTTATAACTCGCAATTCTGACTTTATATCACGCAATTCTGACTTTATATCTTGCAATTCTGACTTTATAACTCGCAATTCTGACTTTATATCACGCAATTCTGACTTTATATCTTGCAATTCTGACTTTATAACTCGCAATTCTGACTTTATATGTCACAATTCTGACTTTATAACTCATAATTCTGACTATATCACGCAATTCTGACTTTATATCACGCATAAGTGTTATTTAACATCAGTGTAAAGCTCGGGGTTCAGGCTATCCTACATTAGGGTTATTAAACAACAGAAACTGAATAATCACATGTAAAAAATAAACACTGCTTAGTTTTCACAGTATGAATTAAATATATACTGATTCTTTTTAAAGCTACAAAAGTTATTCAGCCGAGAGCAATGATGATTTTCTCTTTGACTTAAACCCCAGTTATTGCAAGCCGTTGCGATATGCATATCGCAATATTTATACATTTGCGATATTTCGATATATATTGTGCAGCTCTACTACTGATGGACTCGCAGCAGAAACAGAAGCTGAGGTGACCACAAAAACCACATGCAACAACATCATGAGTGTTTCACTTCAAACACTGTGTGTACACAACACACACATTACCACACATCAGCGCCTATTCTGAGCAGCAGCAGTCTTTTGTCTAATGCAATAATATCAGATTTTAATAGATGCTAATTATAGCCGTAATAAAGAATGAGGGTGTGTGTTTACATGTTTAAGCTCTCGCTATAAGCACCGGGAGTCAGCGCTTGTCAACAGCACTTAGTGCTACGGCAAACCAACGTCACAGGACACATGAACAGACTGCTTTTTCTGCTCAAGGTTGTGTAACTTATGCCAAAACAAACACCATTACAGTCAAAGCAAAGTATTTATAATGGTATAGATAACATAAGAGTCTATTTACAACTATAGATGACTGCGGAGAGCCACAACTTTCCTTTCCTCATCTCTTCTTAAGTTACCATTAACCCTTTCAAACACAAAATTGAATGCATTTAACTCAATAAAACACCGGTTGTTATTTCTATTGGGTATGTTGAAGTTTTACTCCATGCAAACATAGTTAATGAAACTGTTTTTTTTTTACTCAGAAACAACTTAAAGCAAGCTCTTCTACTCTGATATTTCATAATGCGTCAAACCATATAATTTCACAACAATCATTTTCTTTAAAGGGTTAGTTCACCCACAAATGAAAACTCTGTCAGTAATGACTCTCCCTCGTGTTGTTCAACCCCGTAAGACTTTCATTCATCTTCGGGACACAAATTAAGATATTTGTGATTAAATCTGAGAGCTAATTGAAACTTGCCGCCCCAGAAAGTTAGTAAAGACAATGTTTAAAATAGGCCAACTGACTACAGTGGCTCAACCTTAAGTTTATCAAGCGACGAGAATACTTTCTGTGCGCAAAACAAACAAACATAGTTTATTCAACTATTCATGTTATTCTGAATGGGCCTCGAGTGAGTTCACGTAGTGTAACAGCGCAGCGCTTCTGTGTTGTACGTCACACGTAGGCTCACTATTGGCCAGCATCACACACATCACCACACACATGACCAGCGTTGGCCAATAGTGAGCCTACGTGTGACGTACAACCCAGAAGCGCTGCGCTGTTACACTACGTGAACTCACTCGAGGCCCATACAGAATAACATGAATAGTTGAATAAAGTCGTTATTTTTGTGCACAAAAAGTATTCTCGTCGCTTGATAAACTTAAGGTTGAGCCACTGTAGTCACTCGGACTATTTAAACGATGTCTTTAATAACTTTCTGGGCCGGCAAGTTTCATTAACAGAGAAGCCTATGGAGGAGTGATCAGCTCTCAGATTTAATCACAAATATCTTAATTTGTGTCCCGAAGATGAACAAAAGTCTTACGGGGTTGAACAACACGAGGGACAGTCAATACTAACAGAGTTTACATTTTTGGGTGAACTAACCCTTTAACCCTTTGATGGATGACATCTACAGCAATATTAAACCATTCATATTTGATTGTCCTCAATCTTTTTATTTATTAATTGACAGCATATTCAATATGTACGGAGCCCCCCTAGTCCCACTTTGTCACAAAAATTAATCATAACTATCTCGTGGCCTCAAGATAAGTATCTCGTGGCCTCAAGATACTATCTTGAGGCCACGAGATAGTTATAATTAATTTTTTTGACAAAGTGGGACTAGGGGGGCTCCGTAAATATGGGCAACAAAAGTTGTCATTTTTGTCTTTCATGGCAGTGGACAGATGTGTACACTTACAACAATAACGGTATTCTGCGATGCAAATACGATAATACTTCGATTTTAGTACCGTGGTACAGGAACAGTACTTTTTGTAAGGGATTTTACTTCAAAATACCTCATTCTGTAAATAAAATATACAAGATTGAGAAATTAATTTTTAGCGTAGTTTTGACATAAACGAGAAATTCTCGAAAGAGGAATAACAGTTGCTAACTTAACAGTTGGTGGTCCCCATTGACTTACATAGTATGAAGAAAATGACTATGGGGTCCATCAACTGTGTGTGTCCGACAATCTTCAAAATATCTTCTTTTGTGTTGAGCAGAAGATAGAAAATCATACAGGTTTGGAACAACATGAAGGCGAGTAAATGATGACAGAATTAAAATTTTTGGGTGAACCGTCCCTTTAAGAATTTCTTTCTGATTTAATAATTCGCGCTTATACCATTATAAATAGTTATAATGTCCTAAAATGTGCATTCATCCATTTTAACATTAGTATACGAAATTCCTGAAAGCATTAAATAATGTTTGTTAATAACTGAATAATGAATAGGTGTTCTCGTGCACATCTAGACTGTGTTTAGGGATGAAAACACTGTAAACGTGGCGAAGAGTTTCGCTACTAAAAACCGGACTGTGATATTCTTGCTCAATCGAAATCTATTTTTAAATCGTAAAAGATACTAAAATCTAGTAGTAATACTGTACTGAGTAACACAATATATGTAAGCAAGCGGACATAATAGTGCGGGTCTCTTACCTTCAAACACAGCTCCAGTCCGTCATTTCATAGCGAACACAGCTGATGTGTTTCTCCATCAGGATCCGCGTGTACATTCACATATGATTATCGAATATAAACATCACATGGTCATAAAAACGAGAGTATTTCGCTCTTCAAGGGCACAAGCGCTGATCATAACCGTGCAACGGGAAATTCTGCAGACCGGTTGCGACTTGTTGCTCAGACGTGCATGCGCATGGGGGCGTGGTTTAATCATAGGTCCCTCCCCTTTCGTTGCTGCTGCTGCTGCGAGCACGTGGACGGATGAGCCTGAGAGTCTCTTGGGTAATAATAGCGGTTCCTCTGTAAATTACAATCTTACTGTAATTATAATTAAGTGCTGGGACTGGGGCTAGTTTACACACATTTCTTTATCTTTTCTTTTAAATATTTTATAATTTTTTTAATTTCTGTTTTTTAAAATATTTTTATGAACTGTATCTGTTTTCCTGGGAAATAACAGTGGGCATGTTGAATAACAGTGGTTAGTAACAGTGCAATAACTGGGCAATAACAGTAGAAATGTTGAATAACAGTGGGCAATAACAGTGCAATAACTGGGCAATAACAGTGGGAATGTTGAATAAAAGTGGGCAATAACAGTGCAATCACTGGGCAATAACAGTTAAAATGTTGAATAGCTTTTTGTAGTTAAAAGATGGTAAAAAGAATGACAACCCATCTCCATAACCGTCGTACACTTAATATGCATTTGTATGTCAGAAGCACAATGTAAAGTAGCCTGTATAAATATACCATGCCACCACATTTAAATGTTTTTATTATTATTATTATTTGATCTTATATGCATATTCTTGCAAGGCAATATAAACAAAACAACAAGTATTTTAGATGCACAGTATCTCTCATACAGTGGGCTGTTTGTATTTGTCACACCACGCGCGCTCTCAAGGACTGAGAGAGCGCGCGCCTTGAATTCTAATCACGCGCGTGCCTCGCATGTAAAGCGACAGAACATCACGATGTGCTCACAAGGCCTCTCACACACACGACATTTTCGGGTTGACGATGTTTAATATTTAGCAAACGTTACATGTCATGTGTAAAATATGCTTTTACGACTTTAAATTTGGCGAATATCGATACTTATTTTTAATGGACACTGCATGCTTGTTGTATAACGTCTCTGTCTCTTTATGAGATTGAATCTCCTCTAGCACTCACGCGAGGTTTCCATGGCAACTGCTGGATCTTCAAGCACGCGAGGCTTTTCATTCCCGCGCTGGTCACCTGATGGCGCGAAGCTGAGCTGCACTGAAGTACCTCAGCTGCCTTAAACTGGTTTTCAAGAAGTAAAACGTCTTTCCAGAGTTAACATAATCATTTTATACAAAATTTTCCACAAGTTTTAGCTTCTTTCCCAACCAAAATGTTGTATGTGATAGAGAAAGGAAGAGTTCAAGGACGAGGTAGGCTACTTCATATACCACTTTTACTGCTTAATTTTACATTTAGTCCTTTAGGGTAGACGCAATTAGAATTTTCAATAATAAAAAAAAATTAAAAAAATAAGAACTGGAAAGAGGCTATGAGTTACAATCCATTCAATAGGCTGTATTGTCTTAAGATCTTATATCACGAAATATTATGGAGGAATATATTTTCAAGGCACACCAAAATATCATATAAATGTAATTATCCCTCAGCCTTTTATTCGCGAGAAATTAAATATGGCGTCCGTACACCGATGCAATCAAGCTGTCACGCGAACATGCCAAAGAACACTTTTTTTTCTCTCTCAAAACAATTAAATGTTGTACTATAAAAAGTCGCTTCACAATTGGTCAAAGAGACTGGGTCCCAAAGGCAGGTAAAGGCGGCCCTCTGCTGGTTAAAACCTGGTACTTCAATTCTTCCATGTAAAATAAGTGTGATTAAGAAACGGAGAAATGACACATTTTCTCAGGTCTTCTACTCTGCTTTTCTTATATGATAGTGGGTTTATGCTTCAAGGTGGACTGCATCTTCCCCGTTTTTTCTATGGCGTTGGTCATTAACTCTTTTTTTCTTACCTAAATTTAGTTAATAATAGTGAACTGGACTATAATCTACTGTTACTTGAATTAACACAGCTATATTCAATAGAAAGGCCAAGAAGTGCAATATAACAGTGAGGATAAATTGCCTTATAAAAACATTGTTTGGGTGTTCCCACTTGTCATGTTTGGTTGGATTAAAACGAAACCTGGTGAGATTGCTCTGTTAGTGCGGTTCATTTGAATAAGTGTGAACACTTCCATGAATAGATGGGTCTCGCTCCACTTCCAAACGAACTCTGGTGTGGTTCGACTGAAATATGAACTCAACACTGACCAAAAACATGTAAACGAACCAAAAACAGGACGTGATGTCACAAGATGCGACCCTAAAAAGGACAATGCTTAAGCATACCTGTTTTTTCTCATCATAATAGTGATGTTGCCCGTCACAGTTCGGTACAGGCGTCAGAACCGAGTCTCCTCACAGATCTTCATTTGTGTGTGACGGAGGGATTCCTGATGATGTTTTGACTCCTTCGTACATATTATAAGCTCTTCTCGAGTTTTCAGCTGCTCAAAATACCATCATATGTCGCTACGCACATACAGCGAGCGCATTTAGCCCAGAACACAGCATTGTTTTGATTGTTCGGTAAATTCCTTTGCAAAATATCCGAAACCGCAACAGTGTCGGCCCTGATCCGGGCCACATCTGGTACATGTGGATTTAACGCGTTGCAGATGTGGGCCAAATCTGGGCCGTCACTATTGCTGTCTGGGATATGTAATAAAAGTCGACCAATCGGGTTGTGAACGTATCAATACGCCTTTAGGTTCGGTATCTTTAGGTTCTGAAAAGATGGGTCTCGCTCCGCTTTAAAATGAACTCTTGTGCGGTTTAAAAGGAATATGAACACAAAACAGATCAAAGACATCCAAATGAACCAAAAACAGGATGTGATGTCAGCAGATGCGACCCTAAAAAGGACAGAATGATGAAGCACACCTGTTTTTTCTCGTCATAAGAGCTACGTAGTCTATTAATGTTCGGTACAGGCGTCAGAAACGCGGTCTCCTTGCAGCAGATCTTCGTTTGTGTGCAACAGAGGGAGTGTTTTTACTTCTTTACACATTTTACAAACTCTTCACAAGTTCTCAGTTCTGGTCAAAATGCCATCATACATACACACGTTTATAATGAGCGTATTTAGCCCAGCATATATGTATATATGTCATTATGTTTGGTCTTAAGAAAGACCGTGTGAACACTAAGCGAAACATGAATAGATTTATTCATTTTCTTTTTTTGGTCCGGACCAAAAGAACCAAGAGAACTGAAGTGTGAACACATCATTAAGGAATATAATAAAAAATCACTAAAAAGGAGTTAAGACATTTTAAACAGAATCCATTTCAAATAGAATAGTCATCTTTGCATGTTATGCCATTTTCATTGTTATTTTAAACATTTTTTGAATTGTGCATTGGTAATACTATTCAATTCTTGCAAATCTCTATCAGTTCCATCATGAACCTCTAGGGGTTCACAAACCTCGAGAAAACGTACTAAATGCAAATTACATTTTTGATCAGAATATAGCTTTCGCTTGCCGACACCTTGTATTTACATGCAATACAACGCACACGCAAGTCTTTCAGAGAGATAAGACACAGATTAACAGGAGTGATTGTCTCATAAAAAGATTTATTTTATGCCTAAATGTACAAAGGCAAGTTACAGTATTGTATAAAAAATGTAGCAATTTACACTTTACATGAGAGATCCTTAGGAAGAGAGAGTGAGACAGTGAGGAAAGACTGGGAGAGAGAGAGAGAAAGCGATGGTTTACAAAGAGAAATGGATCCAAACACAGAAATGAAGAGGTGTAAACATCTTTCTTTCAAGTACCAATGACTGACACTGCTCTCTATGGGCGGGGGTGGGTGGGGCTTAGTTAGTGATGCAGGTTGTGGGAGGGGCCTAATAAAAACAGAAAACTGAAGAGAAAAAAACAAATTCCCTCTTCTCTTCCCACAAGGATCACACAGGGAGGCTATATTAGCACCGTTGGAGACAAATCTGAACGCATGTTTGAACTGTAGAAACAAAACCGGCCGTTTCATCTTTCTAAAAGGAGAAAACATGAACTAGAAAAACAACAGCAACAACAAAATAAAGAACCCTCAAAAATAAATAAAAAACAATCAAGCGCTTTTTCCTCAACAATTATGAATCAAGTCACCAGACAGCACAGGTTTACTGGCTAAACGCGCAAAGACAGAACAACTAAAAAAGTGAGTTTATTACTATATATAAAAATCCGAACTCTCTCGTATTAGTGCGAGCCTTTTGAGACCAGTGCTGCAGTTTCACTTAAGTTACCGTTTAGGGTTTTAGTTAGAGAAAGCTGATCCTAAATCAGCATAAAAATGTAAAGTTTTCCATCACCGCGGAGAGAATGAAATAAAAATGGCTAAAAAAAATCTGGCCCAACAAAATGGATCTAATAAAATGTGCGATTTTTAGCATTTTTTAGTTGCGGCATTGAAATTATCACTCTAAGGAGCAAAATAATGCCTACCCTGCAGATACTGAACATTTGCTGACGATGAAGATGAAAAACAAACGGTCATGTTTAACATGGAGGGGGGGGGGGGGGGAGCCGCTGTAAACGAATTACGTTAAGTAATGTCTTCTTCCCTGTGCCGCTCAATAATCAAGTTTGAATGCGGCTGAGAGCGATGAACATGCCAGGATGATTTAAAAGGCTCAGATTTCAATAATAATGCTCTCCTGAGAGATTGCGATTCAGACAATAACTGCATGATGATGAACTGGAAAGACTTGCTCCAGATAGCACCAGACTCGGGTCGTCCTTTCCCACAGTTCCCATCAATCCCTCTTGAAATATGAACGTGCCTTTGCTTTTATGTCTCGCAAGGGTGTGGACTAAAAATCCTGTGACGTTATATTAAAACTTTCCGCAAAAAGATGTGCTTGTAAAACAGTTTCAAAGCAGAGTGAGACTGACTTGAAGAGTGTTGAAGAGGAGGGGTAGAAAAAGTAGTTAAAAAACAAAAACACTTCCAATATAAAGCCGTTATACCAGCTAAACGTTGATATCATGTCAACAATGGTAGAAAAAAAGGCTAACAGACAAAAAAAATAAAAGAGAGAGAGAGATAGTAAGAAAATCCGATAGCATTCAACAACTGTTTTTTAAAATAATTCCTTTGTACAATATATACAGAAAGCACATAGTGAGGGAGATAAGGAAGGAGTTGCTTTGCTCTCTGTTTGGGTTAATGCTTTTACCGAGTGCTGGGCAAAACCATGCACACGTACAGAAGAAAGCGTGTTTTCCAGGTGTGGTTTTCCTTGTTTGGCTCTGCGAGTCTGGATCAGTGACAACTAACCCAAGGTTAAAGAAGTCCAGAAGATGGAGGCCAAATCTAAGCCTCTTTTGGGGTTATCTTACTCAAATCGCTCTAAGCTTTCAAGGTTTGCCCCGTTTCGGACTTCAATCCGCAAGCAGCATATGAATGAAAACTGTCAATCATCGCAGGCCGGAAAAAAATCCGTAAATCCAGTCTGGAAGTCAAAAGTTCCTGCTTTTTGTGGCACTTACAGCCAATGCTTCATCTTCCCTCCACCACCCGGATCATCCAAACGTCAGAAGGCCCATCATGTCATCGCTTAAAGGGATAGTTCACCCAGAAATGAAAATTAGCCCATGGTTTACTCACCCTCAAGTCATCCTAGGTGTATATGACTTTCTTCTTTCAGACGAATACAATCAGAGTTATATTAAAAAATGTCCTGGCTCTTCCAAGCTTTATAATGGCAGTGGATGGCTGTTTCTGTTTTGAAGGCCATAAAAGTGAATCTATCCATCATAAAAGTGCATCTGTCCATCATAAAAGTGCTCCACGCGTCTCCAATGCGTTTGTGTAAGAAAAATATCCATATTTAAAACTATATAAAGTAAAATAACTAGCTTCTGGCCAAACTAACCTACGAATTCCACTTAAGTCTAAAGCTCAACTTACGCAACTCATGACGTCAGAAGTAGCGTAGTGCGTCATAGCGTAGCGTAAATATCAGCAGTGTGTCGCATTACTCGCATGAGTTGCACTTTACACTTAAGTGGAATTTGTATGTTCGTTTGGGCGGAAGCTAGTTATTCTACTTTATCAAGTTTTAAATATGGATATTTTTCTTACACAAACGGGACAGATGCACTTTTATGATGGACAGATGCACTTTTATGATGGACAGATGCACTTTTATGATGGACAGATGCACTTTTATGATGGATAGATGCACTTTTATGATGGACAGATGCACTTTTATGATGGACAGATGCACTTTTATGATGGATAGATGCACTTTTATGATGGACAGATGCACTTTTATGATGGATAGATGCACTTTTATGATGGATAGATGCACTTTTATGATGGATAGATGCACTTTTATGATGGATAGATGCACTTTTATGATGGATAGATGCACTTTTATGATGGATAGATGCATTTTTATCATGGATAGATGCACTTTTATTGACTTCAAAACAGAAACCGGCCATTCACTGCCATTATAAAGCCTGGAAGAGCCAGGAATTTTTTTTTATATAACTCCGATTGTATTCATCTGAAATATGAATGTCATATACACCTAGGATGACTTGAGGGTGAGTAAATCATGGGGTCATTTTCATTTTTGGATGAACTATCCCTTTAACGACCGATGCGAAGCCCCGTCGCCCGTTCGAGAACAAAACATTTGCCTTGCACTGCAAAACGACCAATGCTAAGCAGTTAACGGAGTGACTTTGGGCTATTTGTTCATCATCCATAAAAAAAAGTCAAAAGGAACGTGAAAGAAAATAACTATGAACGTCAAAGACAGAGAAGTGCATTAAAAACTGCCTGTTGAACAAGGAACTCAAGTATGTTGAAACGATAGCTTCGCAACGGGACTGCCCTGAATGAACTGAGTGAAGAAATCAAGCCTTATCCACTTGCATAGTGTCCACAAAGAGATTGTGTATGTAAATGTGTGAAGATGAAGATGCTGGAATCCTTCGGGGGGGGAAAACAACAATAATCCTTATGGCTCTAGAGCAGCAGTCCAGAACATCAGCACTCCACTTTAAACACAATGTAGTGACTTCCAGGAATGTCTTAGCATTCATTGAAGATTTCCCACACTCTGTAGGTCCGTGTGTGTTTTCCGAGAGCTTGCGCATCGTGTGTGTCTCCTCTCTCCTGAGTATGTTTCCAGCAGCACAGAGAGGGAGGCTTATGGATCTGCTTTTTCTCCTCTCTGACGGTGTTGGACGAAGGCGCCGAGAAGAAGTCCGGGGAAAAAGAACCATAAAGAAATCAGGAACATCATTGAACTGATGTCATAAGCTCCTCCACACCATGTCCTCATGTGAACCAGTCACATTTCTGCAGAAAAGCGGCTAGTCACTTCTCCCTGGAGAGGGAACGAGAACACATTTGAATATTTGAAATCTCAAATATGAGACAATTTTAATCACAGACGCATACAGTCAAACCAAAAATTATTCAGACACCAGATATCATTTTTGATTTTTTTTGGGACACTATAGTTCATTTATGTAAGTGAGGAGGGCAAAATAAAGTAAACTGTGAGATATCATACCCAAAAATTCTTCATACAGTGACTACCAGTCATTTATACAAATTTGGGAGCAAATTTTATCCAGACACTTTGAGCTGATCATGTTTTCTTCAGTGTGTTTTCTGTAATTGCTAATGCTCTTTTTACACACAGACTGAACAACATGAAGCATTGCTTGGTCACTGGTTGAGCTAAACTGGTATTATCTAATTGTGTAGTTAAATTTAACAGCTGACAGATATTCAACATAATTCATGTGTGAGAGTCTAACAGAAGGACGGACAAAACCAGTCAAATATCCACTGATCTGCTCATATTTATTACCATTTCCTAAACTATAGCGAATAAACTGTGATGATGTGAGAAATGTTGAAGGAGTCTGAATATATCTTGGTTTGACTGTATGTGCTTCATTATATGTGACTAAACAGCCATATAAAGAGGTCTTGGTATATAAGAGATTTTCACCACTAGAGGACAGTAAAGACTGTACAGTCAAGAATCAGTCCAGGATAAAACACTATTTAGGGCTGGATGATAAATCAATATCATTATGGTAGCAATATAAAAGTTAACTAACGTTGTAAATACTGTGCGGAGTGTAATGCGCTTTTTATTGGCCATTAAGTTCCTAAAGACCGTGTTATTGAGTTTTATTTATCAATTTATTTCTGCAGGTCATTTCTTTGAAATTGTCCTATTTAAAGGGTTAGTTCACCCAAAAATGAAAATTAAGTCATTAATTACTCACCCCCATGCTGTACCAACCCCGTAAGACCTTCGTTCGTCTTCGGAACACAAATGAAGATATTTATGATTAAATGTGACAGCTGGATCACTCCTCCATAGGCTCCCTAAGGGAATGAATCCTGACGGCCCAGAGAGTCATTAAAGAAAATGTTTAAATATTCCATGTCACAACAGTGGCTCAACTATAAGTTTATCAAGCGACGAGAATACTTTTTGTGCGGAAATAAAAAAAATAACGACTTTATTCGACTATTCCTTTTCTTCCTTGTAGGCCTGAAACGAGACTTCAAGAGATTTCCACGACGCATGCGCGAGAACTGAACTGAAGTAGTTGAAGGAGATCGCAATTCTCCCGCATGCGTCGTGGAAATCTCTTGAAGTCTCGTTTCAGGCCTACAAGGAAGAAAAGGAATAGTCGAATAAAGTCGTTATTTTTGTTTGTTTTTTCGTACAAAAAGTATTCTCGTCGCTTGATAAACTTATAGTTGAGCCACTGTTGTGACATGGAATATTTAAACATTTTCTTTAATGACTTTCTGGCCCGTCAGGTTTCATTCCCTTAGGGAGCCTATGGAGGAGTGATCCGTCACATTTAATCAAAAATATCTTCATTTGTGTTCCGAAGACGAACGAAGGTCTTACGGGGTTGGTACAGCATGGGGGTGAGTAATTAATGACTTAATTTTCATTTTTGGGTGAACTAACCCTTTAAAGAATTGGTTAAAAATACTGAAAGACATTTAAATGTGCATGGGCGTCCTCCATAGCATTTTGTTTTTCGCGTGCTTTACAACAATTTAAGGAAAAAATATATACATATGGTAAATATTGTTGATTATCACTATGCATTATGTTGGCCCACATAAAAAAAAAAACTAAACAAAAAATATAATTCTTTGAGTTTAATTAGTGAACAATGCAAGGAAATACGATTATTTTACTACAATTCTACCAAGTAACAATGACTTTGATAACGGCAAAATAATGGTTCCTCTGATAAAAAAACCCCACCTTTTTAAACAATTTCAGGGCAAAAACAAACTGAGAAATAAATCAAATATTTAAAAGAGGTGAATATTACAGTATATTTAGCTATATCGCCCAGCCCTAAAACGTATAAGCTAAACGTTCTGTGCTTGTAGATAAAGATGAACTATCTTACCATTCTCACCTCCGCGCGGGGGGGTAAAGTGAAGGGGCAGAGGCTTGTTGACTTGCAACAATGGCTGAAGAGGAGATACCTGTAAGATGGAGAAACACCTTAGTTAATGTATCAGTGGATATGAAACTTTCTAAACAGCTGTTTAGTCAGAGTCAAGGCCAGCTAACATGATTTTACAGTCAATCTAAACTAAGCTACAGTCAAACCAATGTATTCAGACTCTTTCAACATTTCTCACATCATCACAGTTTATTCGCTATAGTTTAGAAAATGGTCATTAAATATGAGCAGATCAGTGGATATTTGACTGGTTTTGTCCGTCCTTCTGTTAGACTTTCACACATGAATTATGTTGAATATCTGTCAGCTGTTAAATTTAACTACACAATTAGATAATACCAGTTTAGCTCAACCAGTGACCAAGCAATGCTTCATGTTGTTCAGTGTGTGTGTAAAAAGAGCATTAGCAATTACAGAAAACACACTGAAGAAAACATGATCAGCGCAAAGTGGAGGAATCAGTTTTGGTCCCAAATGTTACTGGTAGTCACTGTATGAAGAATATTTGGGTATAATATGTCACAGTTTATTTTATTTTGCTATTTTGAATTGCTTACCTGTAGCATAAGACAGGTCGTACTGTCCTGGGAGTAGTGGATAGCCTAGATGATGGTGGGAAGGCATGATACGCTGAGAAGGTGAAGATCTTGGACGTTCACCGTCTCTTTCTCGGTCACTCCCACTTCGGTCTCTTTCATGGGGCATCTTTTCACCCACTGTGGGCGATTTGCTCTTGTACTGGTTAGCATGCTGATGCAAGATGTCCAGGGCTTTGGACTCAGACGCAGACTTGCCGCTCACCGTAGGACTGGCACGGGCCTTCTCACCCTCCTCACCAGGGGGCATCTTACTGCCATATGGAGAAAAGGAGTACCCTGGCGACAGGTACGATCCTAAAGAAAGGTGAAAATAACAGTGACCCTTTAAATATCAGTATTCTGGTTATAGGTGAAATGACATGTTTCCTAAGGTGGTATCAAAAAATTAGGGATGCACGATATATCGGCAACCATATCGGTACCGATATATGTTCATTTTTAATGTTATCGTTATCGGCCCGATATATGGCTGATATACAAGTATTGCACATAAGTATAGTTATATATGTACATATAGTTTCTCTTCTTGTATGTGTGTGTATATATGACATGTATGGTGGTATAAAGAAATTAGGGATGCATGATATATCGGCCACCATATCGGTACCCATATATGTTAATTTTTAATGTTATCGTTATCGGCTCGATAAGAAAATATGGCTGATATACAAGTATTGCACATATGTATAATTATATATGTACATATAGTTTCTCTTTATGTATGTATATATGACATGTATGCGTATGTATAATTTGTATCCATTCTTCTCAAATTAATTTGATTTATTTTCTCTTTCCTCATGTTTATGTATTCATACGTTTACATGTCTTTATTTATGTATTCAGTACATGTATAACTTGTGCTTATAACATTCAGGAATGAGGGCAATGTGAAGTCTTGTTTTATCATATCGTATTGCTGTTAATGGTTCCGTTTATGTAAAGCTTAATAAGGAATAAAAAAAATGTGTTAAAGATTTTGTAATGAAAAAATAAAATACAAATTTTGGACGATATATTAAAGCTGATAAATAATGGATTATTTCCTTCAGCTGAGACACTTCAGATGCGCACTGTTCAACATGATGGTTTTGAATTGATAGAAATATGATTGGAATCACTTCAAAAAAGGAGAATAATTCAGTGCAACATGTGCAGCGCAAGTGTCTCATATCGGCTACATAAAATTATAATGAGAACATTATAATTGTGTGCTTGGGATATGGCTTTCAATGATGAGACTTGTTTTTAAAATCAGGCACTGAAATTATAGAAAGAATTATAGAAAATTATAGAAAGAATTATAGAACCGATTTATCGGTTATCGGCTTTCAAATATAAAGAATTATCGGTTATCGATATTATCGGCCAAAATTTTCAAATCGGTGCATCCCTACAAAAAATGACTGCAAAAAACCTAGTTAGCTCAACAAAAGGACTTACCAGGGTAATTCTGCATCATGACAGCAGGCATCCCCCTGTATCCCGGATGGCCGGTGTCATAACCTTGACCATAGGGGTATCCATGCATATAAGACATATATGACTGGTGCTGCGGCAGAGGTGAGGAAAACTGCATATGTGCTCGTGGATCTTTGCTAACTCCTCTATGCTCCTCTGGGGCTGATGAAGTTCGTGGTTCTGCCACTTCCTTATTTTCCTCTTTAGAGGGAGTGTCTTTATGACGTGACCTTTCATCTTTGCCCTTCCGGTCTCTCTCCCGGTCTCTGTCCCGATCTCGGTCCTTTTCTCGCTCACGATCCCGTTCTCGCTCTTCCTTCCATCTCTCCTCATCAA
Source organism: Tiaroga cobitis (assembly GCA_030578255.1). Lineage (NCBI taxonomy): Eukaryota > Metazoa > Chordata > Actinopteri > Cypriniformes > Leuciscidae > Tiaroga > Tiaroga cobitis. The sequence goes on from CM060615.1 coordinate 1,597,897, forward strand.
TCTGTTTCTGAGCATCAGGGTACTTGCTGGGGTAAACATAGGGCCACAGTCGAGAGTCTGGCTCCTGGAAAAGAAAGTGGAGTTAGAAATGCTCATTATGAAAGAAGCGTAAGTGCATAGTGAGGGTTCTTATAACTATTAAGGCTCAAGAGCTTCAAGAACATTTCTCAAGAAAGCCATGAAGGTTAAAATTGTGATGAAAATGACTCTATAACTGGTATAGTATAAAGAAACCAAAATAATGTTTAAGCAATGTTTAAGTTCCATACCTGTCTATACATGTACATTGCCTGCTCCATAGCCGATCTTCCAGACTCGAGGCCTGATTTCTGCTCATCCTTTGTATGATGGCCAGCTTCACTTAGCTTCATTTTCAAACCCTCACCTTGCTGGGTCTGTCCCTTGCCATCTTCCCCTTTGGGGATAATGACTGACTTGCCAGGCTCTGAGGGATCTTTGGGCTTGCTCTGTGGGGACGGCTTGCCCAAGTCTGAGATGCTTGGCGCCTTAGACAATGTTGGAGGAACCGAAGCTTTCTGCTTCCATTCTTCTTGCTTAATGGAGGCTTCCCTGTCCTTCTGAGCAGCCTCTGATTTCTTCTCTGCAACACGATGCTGCTCAGCAGCTTGTCGTTGTCGGTCCTCACACTGTTGCCTGTATGCTGGGCTTGTGTTCATCAGGTGGTTATGATAGGTCTGATCTGGTGAATAGCCAAAGGGAGGTACATAAGCATACTGATTGTAATAGAGGGGCTGCATGAACATGCTAGAACGCTGTTGAATGACTGAAGGCTGCTGTTGCGGTTGCTGTTGCTGTTGAGAGGGTACACCTATATCTGGCTTTCGTTCTTCAGGCGGCTCTGATTTGCCCTTGTCAATCCCTGGTTCTGGTTCCTCCTCTTTTTTCACCTTCAGTGCAACATCTTGTAACGATGTGGCAGGGTTAGAGACTCCTGGACTGGGGTTTGGGTTGCTATAATTGGGCGAGTAGTATGTATCGTAACCTGGATAATAAGAGGGGTCTTTGTTTGGTGGTTGGGATGGGAATAGAGATTTCTTGGCACCTTCCCGAACTGCCTGATCCTCAGACTTGACCTTTATACCATCCACTTTGCCCTCGCCATCCTCCCCTGCATCTGAGATGTCAGAGTATGCTGGGCTATTGGTCTTCACAGAAGAGTTATCTGCCCCATTTTGGGTAACCACATGCAGTGGAGTAAGAGGCTGTGCCATCCCACCACTTTCTATCCGACTAGCCACGCCAATAGAAGGACTGGGGGAATTGTCAGAAAAGCTGTAGATTTTGTCTGCCTCTGCTTTCATGCTGGCTAGCCGACTTTGATGTGGATCCGTGGATCCGTTTAACAGTCCCTCACTCTTACTGCCTTGGTCTGAGCTTTCAGAATATGGGCTCTTACCTTCTTCAGGTTTCCCTCCTTTGGAAGGGGCTTTTGGACTGTCTCCTTCCTTACTGCCCTCCTTCTTTTTCTTATCTTTCTTTTTCTTGTCCTTAGAACCGCTCAAGACTGGGTTAATTGAGGGATCTCCTATTACTGCAGGTTTGGGTTGAATGGACTTTAGTTGGGGGCTCTTGCTAATGGACTGGACCACAGAGCCCATACTGGCGGAGGAGCCAGAATTGGGAGCAGGGAAGCCAGAGTTTGGTAAGTTGTACAATTGCTGTGGAGGTAAAGAGGGAACCAGGGGTCTTGCTGACTTCATTGCCTTCTGAGCAAGTTTGTCTGCCTTGGTACTCCCAGACTTCTTAGCTTTATCCAAGCCTCTTTTATCATCAATGCCATCATTGCTCGTCTCATCTGTAAGACATGGGCCATCCTCACAGCCATCCATGGGCACAACAGAGTCATGCTCAGTTTCTGGTTTCTTCTTGCCAGGCTGCTTCGAGCTGAACTTTCCTGATGAGGGTGATTGGCTCTGGGCATCAAATCCTCTACCTTTGGGTGTGTTCGACCTTGCAGGAGATGCACAACCCTTCTGGGAAATGGATGCACCATTGCAACTCCCTGACTCGGGGTGCAAAGTGGAGTCCTCACCATACTCACTATCACCATCTATGTCCAGCTTGATATCATCATCATTGTGAGCACGAGCCTGGTGATATTTAAGTCCATTAATGTGCTTATATTTCTTGTTGCAGTTGGGATGGGGGCAATCAATGAGAACCGGTGAGGGGCAGCTGCGATCTAAAGAAGGGGGCAAGGATTCAGCTTTGATGTTGGACAGGGGAAGAATAGTATGAGGTATTCCACTATTCGAATTGGTTCGCATTCGTTTGCTACCCTTAGTGTCCTCAGAACTAGAATTGGGCTCCATGTCTGAGGCAGGTTTGTTCTTGCGTTTGTTAGCAGATGAAGGACTAGCCTTTATATCCTCAGGGTTGCTGTTTGGTGGGGTTCGTCGCTCAGAGGAATTCTGACTGCCCCGTCGCCCTTTGCTGTTCGACGCGGCTCGAGTCTTGCTGTTGTTGCTGCCTTTGTTATCAGAAGAGTTACTGTTTTCATTGACTGGCGTATTGCTATTGGGCCTAATTCTTTTACCCCGTCCACGGCCATTCCTCATCTCCAGGTCACTTGTGGGTGACTCACAGAACCTGAAGAATTGTAAGGGAAAAATTAATTTCAACTGAATATGAAAAACGACTCTTCCATAGACATTAAAGGGATAGTTCGCCCAAAAATGAAAATTAGCCCATGATTTACTCACCCTCAAGTCATCCTAGGTGTATATGACATTCTTCTTTTAGACAAATACAATCAGAGTTATATTAAATTAACTGTCTTGGCTCTTCCAAGCTTTATAATGGTAGTGAATGGCCGTTAAAGTTCAAAAAAGTGCATCCATCCATGATAAAAGTGCTCCACACGGCTCATTTTTAAATATAACTCCGATTGTATTCGTCTGAAAGAAGAATGTCATATACACACCTAGGATGACTTGAGGGTGAGTAAATCATGGGCTAATTTTTATTTTTGGGTGAACTATCCCTTTAAATTTAGAATCAATAATCAAATAAATAAGTGCCATCCATTTTCTACCTAAAACTCACAATTATCTGCTAACCACAAAGGCTGCTAACAGTCCTGCAGAGATTCTAGGATGAGAAATGGCCTCTCTTCTAAATCAGCCTCTACATTTGGATGCTATAAGTGCTTCTCCAGTGGGCCCTGGAGAGCCAGCAACGTGCTGTGCGTTTTTATCCTCTCGTTATCCCTGATCTAGACAGCAATGCTTGTTCTGATGAATGGCACGCAGTACCACACTGCTGCAGGATTAAGCCAGGGTGACCTGGCTGCTGATTAGATGCAGTGTGATAACATCCTCCAACAGATAAGGCACAAGAGCAACCAAAGAGCTTGATCAAAGCACAGGTATCGAACCATAGTAAAACAAAGCAGTTAAGAAAGCTACCTCAGGGCCCCCAGTCCTCAGAACAAAACTGAGATTTATAAGGAGCAGCAGAATGACAAGATGATATACATCACAGGTTGATATGTAATGTTAGAGATATTTAACAGGAGAAAAACTCTGTCGGGAGTTGTCCTGTGGGTTAGAAGGAACTAGATAGGCTATGTTCTATATTTCGATTGTTGGTTATACAACAATTTCATGACATATGCTGTTTTTTCAGCGTCTCAAGGCATGATTTTCAGATGGTGCGTGAAGTCACTGTTTACAGCTCCGTAAATTGTCATCGCCCTCTAACTAACTGGACCACAAGTTTACACCCAAATCATTGCTATAACTTTAGAGCAGTTGTTTACTTTACACTAAAGGTTCTTGCACCCTGAGTCCGAAATTGTCATCTGGTGAAAAAATAAATACGACCTCACGTTGAGAGTTGTCTGTCAGCCATCATCATCGTCCATCGGCCCAACCCTAGTCACCATGTTGTTCTTTGTGCATAGAAGCTATAGCTAAGGTCAGCCAATAAAACACTGACACACATGATGAACAAGTAACAATAATATTCATACCAACATATCGTTTTACTGAATAATTAAGTTAACCTAATTTCTTAATTTATCTTTGCAAAGAAATCTTATTGTTTAACTGGCTACTCTCTGCTGTCTCAGACGACGACATCACTTCCTGTCGGCCACCGTAACTTCTGTTGGCTGCAATTCACAACCTCACCACTAGATGTGCTAAAAATCACACACTGCACCTTTAAGTCTCAAATCTCTCAGTGGAGAATTCTGCAATCGGGATAGCAGAAACTCAAAAATACAGGAATGACTTTCACATTCATCATTAATTGCGTTAATGTGTTCCAAAGACTAGTGACTCAAAGCAGCTCCGACTGGAATGCAAACATATAGAAGAAACGCATATGAATGCACTGCATCATCTTCACCGGTGCTCTCCCCAGGGGTTAATGTTGTGTTAGTAATGTTTGCCTGCAGCCAGAAGATAAAGTGCACCATGGAAATACAGCCTTTTCTGGAACATTACGATTAGAAATCAGAAGCTGCCTCCTAAGGCAGAGTCTCTTAAATGTACACAGTATTATGTACAGCAAAATATTTGTACCATGCAGTGCTGGTATCTAACCTTGGGCAGGTTACAGCATGATAACTAAATGTTGGAGTGTCTGTACTGTAAAAGGCATGTGCAAGGTCAAAAAAGGAGGCTCCTTCAGACCGTAGCTCATTATTATTGCCTCAAGCTATAATAACCCTTAATCTAAGGGTCATGCGAGAAGTTCACGGCATTAGGACCCAGCAGAATCGTAACTGAAATGCTGGTCTGTAAGGGACTACTAATGCTTTAGATCGATGCGTGGAGGAAAAAAGAATAGGGAGGATGGGAATCAATTCCTTCATGATGTTGCATTTCAAAAGGTGAGTGTCAGCGGGGGGGATTTTGACACATTACCCTCCAGTGTTTCCTTCATTACTGCAAAATCCCAGAGGAGATGAAAGGGTCTAGCAGGAGTGTGTAGTGGCCAGAATCAACTCAAACAGATACACTGCATAGCGCTTTACACTGCATTTGCTTAGTATGCTTACACTTTATTTTAAGGTGTCATTTTTACAGAGTAATTATATATTTAAGTACCGAGTAATATTAAGTAACAACATGTACAGGTGAAACTCGAGAAATGAGAATATGGTGCAAAAGTTCATTTATTTCAGTAATTCAACTTAAAAGGTGAAACTAATATATTATATAGACTCATTACATGCAAAGTGAGATATTTCAAGCCTTTATTTGTTATAATTTTGATGATTATGGATTACAGCTTATGAAAACCTTTTCACAATTGGTGTTTTCATAATCTGTAAGCCATAATCATCAAAGTTATAACAAATAAAGGCTTGAAATATCTCACTTTGCATGTAATGAGTCTATATAATATATTAGTTTCACCTTTTAAGTTGAATTACTGACTTTTGCAGTAATTTTCTTATTAATTACTGAACTTACTTGAACTTTTGCACCATATTCTCATTTCTCCAGTTTCACCTGTAGTTACTATAGGGTTTGGTTGAGGGTTAGTTGCATGATTTACTGTTATTACTATGGTAATTACATGTAACATATGTAACAAAGACACTGTAAAATAAAGTGTTACCCTGAATTTTTAAGGCAAAACTGTGCAAAATTCAAATATGTTTCCATTTCATCGCAAACTAAACATATGTATTTGTAAATTAGGTTGAATTAACCCTACACAAACAGTACAGGCTTGTATTTGCTAACTCTTACCGTGGAGGAGCCCAGTCATGTCGGGTGCAGTCTAACAGGGTTCCCACATACGTCTTGTTCCTCCAGGTAACATTTACAACCAGCATACCTGAAGAAAAGACACCAACACAGGAAATAAGACCTCAAAACGCATATAACAAAGTTGATTTATTTTACTTTTCTAGCTGAATGAATGCACGTTTTAGCTTAACAGATCACAAATATGATGCTGGACGAGACGAAACTACAGCTGAGATCGCCTCGAGTCAAATATCTAATTGTGGATCTGGGTTTAGATGCAGCAAATATTACGCCCATGAGCACCATTAGAGTATTTAGACTAGTTGGCAAAAAGATAAATGACTGCTTGTTGGCACAAGCACACTGCAGATTATACATTCCTCAGCACAGATGTCCAAATCTAGAGCACCTCGTGTAGGAAGAACACAGGAAAGCTATTAGTATGCAGAGAAGTAAAGAACAGACATTTCTCTCTCTGTATATATATATATATATACACATAGTCAAATCAAATTATTCAGACACCAGATATAATTTTTTATATTCGTTTACTAGAGTGTGCAGGACACTATATTTCATTTATGTAAGTGAGGAGAGCAAAATAAAGTAAACTGTGACATATTATACCCAAATATTCTTCATACAGTAAAATCTATAAACATTTGCGATCAAAACTGATTCCTCCACTTTGCGCTGATCATGTTTTCTTCAGTGTGTTTTCTGTAATTGCTAATGCTCTTTTTACACACACACTGAACAACATGAAGCATTGCTTGGTCACTGGTTGAGCTAAACTGGTATTATCTAATTGTGTAGTTAAATTTAACAGCTGACAGATATTCAACATAATTCATGTGTGAGAGTCGAACAGAAGGACGGACAAAACCAGTCAAATATCCACTGATCTGCTCATATTTATTACCATTTTCTAAACTATAGCGAATAAACTGTGATGATGTGAGATCATGATGTGAGCTGAGGTATATAAAAAGACTCTTCCGAGTCCCGGGTGTCCAGATCTGTCACCATTATGTCCAGTTCCTGCAGGTTGTGTGTGTGCTTGACATTTACTACAGCGAAAAGTGCCAAAAGAGTGACAGAGATTATCTCTCGCTTCACTGAGCCTCGTGTGTAACACCAGGTGGCAGCAGGATCATTTTTTAAAGATGTAGTTTGAGGAAACATTAAGTGCCTGGAATATGGTACACACCTCTGCGACTCCCCAGCCTCAAAGCAATTCCACCGTGCACACACACACACACACACACACACACGTCTGGTTCACTATCTTTGTTAACCCAACATAACCCTTTGTGGGGACTCTCCATAGACGTAATGGTTTTTATGCTGTCCGAAACTATATTCTGTCCCCTTAAGGCTTGGTTATACTGCAGTTTGGACGCGTACGTGGACTACTTGCATTTATACTGTCCGCTCGGTGAGCGCGTTAGGGCAAACGCGTTCGGCTTGGACAAAAACGACAACATTTTGTTGCCCAATTATTGAACTTCCATGCCTCTTATATAGTAATTATATATTACTATGGGCAAATTTACTAATGCTCGGACACACTTTGTCTCTCTCGCGCAGTGTCAACTCTATGTAATTATAAAATTTCCATTTATTTGCCTTAACAAAACGGTCTCTCAGATATTTTCGCTTCTGCCGACACTTTCATTTTTGCCTAAACTCTGGCCAACTTCCCTCCAGGAGTTATTACACATCTGGCTGTCTTTGTGACCTTTTAACGGCGGATTGTAGAGGTGTGGGTAGCGATGGACTTCTTCACACAGCCTCTCTTCAAATTGGACGTCCATTTTTTTGTGGACGTCCACACCCTCCGATGACGATTTTTACGTCACGTGGACCCTCACGGACGCGGAAAGTATAACACTAGCTTTACACTAACCCTACCCATCTCTCTCACACACACACACACACTAACCGACCCCTAAACCTTCCCATCTCACACACACACTAATCGACCCCTAAACCTACCCATCACACACACACACACACACCCACCCCTAAACCTACCCATCACACACACACACACACACACACACCTAAACCTACCCATCACACACACACTAATCGACCCCTAAACCTACCCATCACACACACACTAGTCGACCCCTAAACCTACCCATCACACACACACACACACACACACCAATCAAGGATCTGCCCTTCCCAAACACACACAAAGTTGGTCTGCGGTGCTTTTGAGGGCCGCCTCTCGTTGTGACTGACGAACACACCGGAGATCTCTGTTTGAGTTCAGCGAGCCGCTATTCACAACGGGCATCAATCGCCTGGGTCTAAAACAGCTTATCAAGAGGTGCAGGCAATGACAATTTCACACCGCAGTCGACTGCAAAGAGAGACAAAACCCGTCCGTGTGTGTGTGTGTGTGTGTGTGTGTGTGTGTTTAGTTCTGCCTTTCACACTGCGTTTCCTTGACAACTGGCTGTTCGCTCGTTCCATCTCAATGACACAAGTGGGGAAATTCAAATGGGATCCATTTCCCATTTGGAGACATGATTCAGAATACACGAATCATGTCTCCAAATGGGAAATGTTGATAATTGGCCTTTTGTACGAGACTGAAAAAAATACCACTACATCTGCTAACAATTAGCATGACATCAGCTGTTGTTGGAATGGCAATCGTTACCAATGAAACCGAACCCGGGACCACCGACGGGGCAAGATGAACCAACCTGCCAATCCAATGCTAGTTACACAACTTAGCCTGATCATATCTATCTGAACTCCTATCTCTACACAACCCTCCGCTCCGCTAGTCACAGATGCTGTTCCCAGAGCCATATTAGCAAGATTTGCTCCTACATTACAGATTTTTAAATCTTTGCTTAAAACTCATTATTTTTCCATTGCTTTTAATGTTCCTTTGATTGATTATTTTCACGTTTTGTTACTTCTAATGTTTACTCACTTTGCTGGGGAAGTTCGCGTAAGTCAAATCTGTGCAGATTTAGCGCAGATACTCATCAATAGTCCTCATGATATATTAAATACAGCGTCTTGTGCAGAATCTGTTCATTTCTGGCTTACTTGAACACACACGTCACTACGCAACAAATAACGGCGCTTGTTCATTTGCATTGAAGCAATAGCGAATATTAAAAAGCATTCGGTTAACAGAAAAGACATTGATATTTTCCAATATCCGACATGTTTCTGATGTTCTTTGTACTGTATTGATCACATTTTTGGTGAAAAGGATGAAAGAGGATTGCTTGAATAAGAAATGAATCTATGAAATCCACATTTTATAATATATATATATATACGCATTGACATAGTTAATCTGTTTTTGTTTTAGTGTTTTGGCTATTAGAAGTTCTGAATGTCCGGTAACTTAATAATTTAGTAGCCAAATTGGCCGGCGAGTACAAAAACTAGCAACCCAACGTATGATGCTATTTGTAATGGCACGCCGTGCAAGGGCTTAATTCCAGCACCCTATAAAAAGTAAGCCGTAATTGTAACCCAGTCTGATTCTTTCAGTTTCAGAGCCTCATTAAATCCCACTCAAAACGATCCACGACGGCACAGGCTGAGAAACAGGTGTGTGCTCACTTCCAGAAATAATAAAGCGTATCAATGCACAGGTGTGCCACACACACACAGTGAAAACACTGGATATATGTGTGTGTGTAACTCGCATTCCCTGCCGGTGACCTCTACGTGTCAGCAAGTCTCCGGACGAAACCTGAGCACTAGTCGTCAGCTTTGAAGAGACATTTGCACCGGAGACCTTTACTGCACACTACTTCAGTTTTTATAAGCTGAGAGAGCGAGAGTCACACGATGTCTGCTGTATAACTGCAGGTGTGGCTGCAAATCCTCCCGCATGGCTCATATTTCCACAGAACTGCTTCATTCAGTGAGTGGAAGAAGCCCTGACCTGCTCACACCATGTTTACCCAACATGAACGCTCTTCCCTGCAAACACAGAACATGTTTAGCCTTATGGTTCCAGTTTGGTTTTTTTTTTTTTGGGAACCAAAATGTTTGAAGAAATGTGTCTTTTGTGCTACCATAAACTAACGCTTTCAAAATGCTGCAAGAGGATTTTTGTGTGACAACCTATAAATAACCCGTACAGAGCATTGTGTAAAGGTTATTTTTAGGTTGAATTTTTATAACCAAAAATTGCCATCACAGAGTGTTGCACAGTAATAAGAACCTGTACATTGGAGCTGTCAAAAAGCTAAATTCGAATTTCTCTCTTAAATATTTATCAGCAAAATTCAAATTATATCCGAATTCTAAAGGCAGTGTATCGTCTCCTATGCCCACAAGAGGGCGCAAGCGAGTGCAATTAGCATATAAACATCGCATCTTTATTGAAATGACATTCACTTTTTAATGTATTAACTTTTTAAACGATCGTTCTTGAATAAAATATTATTTCCTTAACGTGCAAGCAAGGAAAATTAGGGTACAATAGTGCATAAAACTGTAAGTGCATCAGTAACATGAGAAAACACGCTTCAACACACAGCGCAACGTAACGTTACTACATGAACACACAACAGAAAACTGGCCTTCAGAAACACTCACTTCTACTCACTATATATCGTTTGTCAAAAACACCAGGCGCTCATCTTGATCTGAGCGAGTGCGAGCGCTTTCTGTTGACAGTGTTTCCAACAGGAATGGTCAAGTATTAATTTTCGCCGCACGATATTTCCTACGAACTGAGAGGGTTTTCGTCAGCATGAAGCCTTTTCCCGCCATTTTTCTCGGGAATCTTGACAACAAAAAATTTGCATGAGCGGTTTAAAAAAAATAATCATTTCGAAGAATATTCACACTTCTAATTTTTATTTGACGGCCCTAGTATACAGAGTGCTCTCTAAGGGTCATTTATAGATTTTAATTATACAAATAAATCACACCGAACGTTTTCTAATGTCTATTATGTATATTTCTATAACATCTTTACCTACCAAGAATCGTATGCTATATAAAGAAAACAGACTTTAACACATTGACTTGCAACAAAAACTATGCATTACAATCTAGCTTTAAAACAATCTCTTTACTAACAGTAAAAATCTCTCCACACCCCACGTCTTCATTCATCAGTAATTAGTCACAGATAACCTGTAAATCATCTTAGCGTTCTCACAGGTTTGGTCTCAAGACAGATTAAGACAGCGCTCCTAATTGTGAAGATTAAGGCAAGCGAGGCGCTGAGAACGGGGGGGTTGGAGGGCTATAAACAATGAGATGTAAAACCCAACCTTGTTTCCATCTGCTCATGAAGCAGACGTTTATTCACTCTCGAAAGCCGCCCAATCATTAACCAAGCTGTAACTCTCTCTGGGGAACGAGCCTCAGGCACTTGGTTCCACTTATCTGGTGAATTCTTGCGACGTTACACATTTCCCTTCTCTCTCTATGCCAGTTAAATCTTATGCAATCTGCAATTCTACAAATGGTTATCTGCAGAGATAGACACACTAGAGCATTAATCTTGATGCCACTTTGTTTGCAACAAACCACGGCTCTAAATTTCAATGCAATTCCTCCAACGAACGCTGAGCCAAATCAGACACTGAGTCTACAGATTCACTGCAGACATCGACATGTTAAAGGGATAGTTCACCCAAAAATGAAGATTAGCCCATGGTTTACTCTCCCTCAAGCCATCCTAGATGTTTATGACATTCTTCTTTCAGACGAATACAATCAGAGTTATTTTTTTTTAATGCCGTTTGGCCAGAAGCTAGTTATTTTACTTTATAAAGTTTTAAATGTGAATATTTTTCTTACACAAACTTCCCTTAAACGCTTCACTTCAGAAGGCCTTTATTAACCCCTCGGAGCCCTTTTATCATGGATAGATGCACTTTTATGATGGATATATGCACTTTTATGATGGATAGATTCACTTTTATGGCCTTCAAAACAGAAACAGCCCTCCACTGCCATTATAAAGCTTGGAAGAGCCAGGACATTTTTTAATATAACTCCGATTGTGTTTGTCTGAAAGAAGAAAGTCATACAAACCTAGGATGACTTGAGGGTGAGTAAACCATGGGCTAATTTTCATGTTTGAGTAAACTATCCCTTTAAACTAGTATGTCATTGTTTGTTGATTTTGCAAGAGCTTGACCAAACTCACTGTACGCCTCTTAACCCGGTGAAATTTCGCAAAGAGGATGAATCATTACAAGTCTGTGGATCATGGAAAACGTGACGGCAAACGAGCTGAAAGTACTTGCTTCATTGTGCTGGCCTTGGCTGTTTTCCCCACTTGCTTAGTGAGGCTCTCAATGGCTGTTTTGCATACTTCTATGCAGCCTAGCTGCCAAGAGAAGCAGATTGGTGTGCCAGACAAGTCCAAACTAAGACTGCAGGCTTATTCTCGAGGCTAAGAGAAGAGAAGACATTCTCAGACAGTAAAGAGCCTGGAATTATTGACTAGTCGACTGAGGGCTCTTGTTTGTTTGTTTTCGCATTGTTTAAAGTGCAGGTAGCACTTTTACATACAACGACAATCTATATTACGTGAAACCGACAAGGGAAACTGATATCTTTGGAAAAATTTTAAGATTGGATGCAGAAAAACACCCTTTATGCCACATCTGAAGAATCCTATGATCAAATGGATGGAAAAAAGCAGCTGAGTCCATGAGGAAAAAGAAACATGTTGAATTCAGAGTTCGAGGAAAAAGGGCCATTCACACCAAGAACGATAACTATAACGATAACTATATTTGCGTCCACACCAACAAACGATAACTATAACGATAACTATATTTGCGTCCACACCAACGAACGATAACTATAAAGATAGCTATAACGATATCTATATTTGCGTCCACACCAACAAACGATAACTATAAAGATAGCTATAACGATATCTATATTTGCGTCCACACCAACAAACGATAACTATAACGATAACTATATTTGCGACCACACCAACGAAAGATAACTATAAAGATAGATATAACGATAAATATATTTGCGTCCACACCAAGAGCGATAACTACAAAGATAACGATAACGATAAATATATTTGCGTCCACACCAAGAACGATAACTATAAAGATAACTATAACGATAAATATATTTGCGTCCACACCAAGAACGATAACTATAAAGATAGCTATAACGATAAATATATTTGCGTTTACACCAACAAACGGTAACTATAAAGATAGCTATAACAATAAATATATTTGCATCCACACCAGCAAACGATAACTATAAAGATAGCTATAACGATAAATATACTTGCGTCCACACCAACGAACGATAACTATAAAGATAGCTATAACAATAAATATATTTGCGTCCACACCAGCAAACGATAACTATAAAGATAGCTATAACGATAACTATATTTGCATCCACACCAACAAACGATAACGATAACTATATTTGCGTCCACACCAACGAACGATAACTATAAAGATAGCTATAACGATAACTATATTTGCGTCCACACCAACAAACGATAATGATAACTATATTTGCATCCACACCAACAAACGATAATTATATTTGCGTCCACACCAACAAACGATAACGATAAATATATTTGCGTCCACACCAAGAGCGATAACTATAAAGATAACTATAACGATAAATATATTTGCGTCCACACCAAGAACGATAACTATAAAGATAGCTATAACGATAAATATATTTGCGTTTACACCAACAAACGGTAACTATAAAGATAGCTATAACAATAAATATATTTGCGTCCACACTAGGGATGTCAGCGATTAATCGACGATCGATTAATTGTTGATAATACATTTAATCGATAAAACGTATCAATCATCGATTAAGCAGGATCATGCGCGTGCGTGCTGCTCAACCGCGAAACATGTAAGCGAGCGCGCCGGTGTGGTGAAGTGTTGAGTGAGTCCCACTGAATGACACACCCCGGAGTTGTTTGGGACTATTTTACACCTTCATCATGACTATAAGTTTGCGTGTGCATTCGCAGCCTTTTGTTTTGTGCAAATGTAAGTTGTAATAGTTTATTTTGTGTACGCTTATCTATATCTGATTGGTCTCATATTGGATGCATTTGGTTAAGAATCGACGTGATCTTTAGCGCGCTCAGCTCAAACGACAATGCACGACTAATAATGACTATTGGGACTGTCATATTACACAAGATTATAAAGAGAACACTATTGTAATAAAACATTGTGAATTATTTGGGTTTAGATGCCATGTCGCGTTGTTCCAGGAAGAGCTCGTCAGAGACTTTGAGCGCGTCCACCACAACATATGAGTCATTCTGAATGTAACTCAGTTTAAGTTCACTTGTGCATTCACGTCATTTTGTGCAGATATAATTTTGTAATATTCTGCTTATTTTGTATATATCTGATTAATATCAAATAGGATGCGTTTCTTTGAGATAAATAAACGCTAACAAAGTGCTCAACGGTTATTCATTCAGCGCGCGCCGCTCAAGCAGAATACACAACTAATAATAACGATGGTTAATTTGGGACTTTCATATTACATAACATGAGAACACTATTTTATTAAATGGTTGTGAATTCATTGGGTTTAGTTGCCGTTTTCAGTGCGTTGTTCTAGCACTTCCACAACAGTCACACATTCTGACAAGCACGCATCTGAGGCGGCGTTGGTGACACATTGTATTTGTCGTTATATTTATATATTAAATAGTTAATTTAATTTATCAATCACATCAAAACATTTTACAATCCTACTAAGCCTTTATTTAGATTAAAAAACATTCTTATTAATTTGGTGAGTAACATAGCTTTTTGAGCAGCATTTGCAGACCCTGTGCTGTTTGCCATTAATGCTAACGATTAATCGATTAATTGATCGTTAATTTAAACGACGATCGATCATGGGAATTTGTGAAAATTGACATCCCTAGTCCACACCAACAAACGATAACTATAAAGATAACTAAAACGATAAATATATTTGCGTCCACACCAACAAAGGATAACTATAAAGATAGCTATAACAATAAATATATTTGCGTCAACACCAATGAACGATAACTATAAAGATAGCTATAACGATAAATATATTTGCGTCCACACCAACAAACGATAACTATAACGATAAATATATTTGCCTCCACACCAACAAACGATAACTACTGTTTATTCAGAGGGTATGAACGATTGTTTTTAATACCCATATTCTTGAAAAGTGGATTGAGTTATCAAACCAGAAAAATCAAATCAGATCTTAGCCATTAACTTCTCCGCAATATCGTCTGCCAATTTAAATGCACAAGCCCTTAAATTAGAGTGGGTTCTGATTGGCTGCCAGTGTTTTATTGTTCAACAGCTGGAAAAAAATCGGTTTTGCAACTACATTGTTCCTTATATCGTTTTCGTTATAGCTGTGGTGTGAACTCTGCTATTCTTTAATATTGAGAAAGATTTTTAGAACTACAGTATATCTTTATCGTCCTTGGTGTGAACTATCTCTTTAAGACTACTCTCTTTGGGTTAGTCTATAAGTGAACCTCGGTGGCGACTGGAAGAATGGAAGTCTGATCCCATAACCCCTCCATCTAAAGAGCAATGCACTTGTCATCTTATATCCCATTTCTACCCTGTGCCCTTGCCTCCGAGCAATAAATGGGTCATTTCCATTGCTGTGGGCCCCTTAGTTCAACCGTCCCCAATAGCCCCACATCAAAGAGGATCCTATTGGCAACAAAGAACTGACGAGCCCAAAAAAAAGAAGTGGGGGGAAACAAAGGGGCCTGGGTCACCAGTCTAATTTCTCTCGCAAAGGCTTTCATTAATAGGCAAGCATGGACCCGTAATCTGCCCCCATGTCCCGCTAGGCTAAGGGAGGGGGCAAGAAAAAGGTCCCCTGGCATTGACCCTGCACCTCCTTCCCCATTCTCTTTAAACTCGTCATTCTCCGGAGTCCCTCTTTTCACCGGTTGAAGGTCAAAGGGAGAGAAACAGGGTGGAAAAGGGGATCTATGTGAAAAGGCAGGCCAACAAGTCACTCAAGCTTGGGGAGTCCGTACTCAAGGGTGTTTCAAAAGTAATTGTCTCTGATGAATGCGGAAGAAAAAGATAAATTCAACGAATTCAATTTAATGACTCAAGTGGTGTAACCATAGCCATAAAAAATAGGGATGCACAATATTTCGGCCACCATACCGATATATGTTCATTTTTAATGTTATCGGCCTGATAAGAAAAATTGGCCGATATGTTAAAGTCGATAAATAATGTATTATTTCCTCCAGCTGAGACGCTTCAGAAGCGCACTGTTCAACATAATGGTTTTGAATTGCTTGAAATATGATTGGAATCACAAAAAAAACACACAAAAAAAAAACAGTTCAGTGCAACATGTGCAACGCAAGTCTGTCATATCGACTACATATAATGAGAATATTATAATTGTGTGTTTGAGACATGGCTGTTAATGATGAGACTTTCGTTTTTGTAATCTTTTTGTTTTTGGCTCTCAAAAAAAAAAAAAAATTGGGATTCAGATTTATCTGCCAATATATCGGTTATCGGCTTTCAAATATAAAGAATTATCGGTATCGGCCAATCCATAATCAAAAATAAACAGCATGAATGACATGAGACTATGCATTTATTAAGGTAAAAAAATGGATAAATAAAACAAATACAATAATTATCAAAGCCACTTTGACAACTAACACACATTTCCTGTTTGACATCTGTTTCTGCACGAGACTAATGCAAGAACAATCACGCATCCTCAAAGAACAGACTTGGTTGCAAAAGACCTGATTTTTTTATGAGGTTGCGATCCTTTGACATGTTTGCTCGGGTGGCTGCTTCCACTGATTATCCGGGTCACATGACCGAGGTGAGCAGGTCTCCTGAGAGAGGGGAAAGGACTGCACTTCTTTTGTAATTTCCAGACTAGTGATTTAGCACAGCTGAGTAACTTGTGCTTCGTTCCCTTCCCCCCTGACATCAATCCTCAGCACTTCTTCCCGGAGGACGGCGAAGGGTTGCCAGGTGACGTTTATAAACCCTTGAGTAAAGCACAAATGAAAAGGTACACAAACACATCTTGCCATTCAAACCTGGGAAATAAACAATGACTCTATGTTCCCAGGCGATATTTTCCTGTACACTTTCGTATTAGTGAGGAGAGCTCTAACGTCAACACCCGCGAGGCCATTTCTTGCTAGTGTGTCTTCATCGGATTTGGATTTTTTCTGCTTGCAAAAGCCAGAAGAAGTAAACGAGCGAGGACGGGCTGCATCTGGTCATTGGCTACGATTACATGACAGCAAATAATCAATTAGTAATTGGATTGACGGCTCAATCGGACTGAAAAGCCTTCATGTAAACACCTTAATCGACCCGTTTGAGCTCGATACGAAAGACATTTCGATTGGATTGAAAGGGGTGTTTATTCCTTTTCTAATCCGATCGAGAGAACATGTAAACACTTGATCGGATTGAAAACTGAAAAGACTGCGCATGTGTAATGACGTTGAAATAGCGTAATGACGTATGATGTGAGGAAAGAGCTGTTCTTCCTGTTGAATAAAGTGTCGTATAAATGAGTGTCCCGTCATTATAAAATTCTCCTTTTATTCTGTGAAGTGGATCAGGACAACGGCCCACCAGTCCCTGTTTCAGACTCTCATCCACAGACGACTGGTTTGGGCAGTTTTACTGCGTGATGAATATAAGCAACGGCACAACGGTTTATATGCTCATATTCTCTAAATTATGACCAGAAATGGATAAATATTAAGTCTGCTGTTTAAAACAAATAAAGAACCAATGTATGAGAATGGTTATTATGTGCAAACAGCGGAAAACTCTGTATATTAGTTCTGTATATAAGCTTGTGACAAACGTACACAGGTGAATGTGATTTCACCAAGTAGCACATGTTCCTGGTTCAACATCTTTGTTGATCCTGGAACAACTTTCCAATCAACCAATCAGATTTGAGGGACAAGTTTACAGTTTATGTCAAGTTTAGGCTTAGAACCAGGGGGAAGTACTTAAACATCATTGCTATTCACCTTTCATTACCCTCTGATTTTAGGGAAAAGTTATGGGTAGGGTTAGGTTTAGGGGTAGGACTACATTTTGGGACAGGAATGTTGATCCAGGGACATGTCTTACTTGGCAAAAATCACAGTGACCAACGCACACATCAACCCGATTAATTGTTTAGCGTTCATGTAAACACTAAATTCAATTGAAACAAAAGTTGTGCATGTAAACGTAGCCAATGGCTCTTTGTTCTCAGGCGATATCTGCCCGTACACTTTCATATCATTGAAAGTAACGCCAACACCCGCGAGGCCATTTCTTGCTAGTGTGTCTTCATTGGTTTTGGATTTTCAGCTTGCAAAAGCCAGAAGAAAAACGCGAGCGAGAACGAGCTGCATCTGGTCATTGTTGTCCAATATTGACAGCGCTGACAGGGACCGAGAAAGCCAGCCTGATCCCGCTGCGAAACGCAAGGGCTGTTAGACGAGGAGGAGAAAGACTTTGATGGAAGATCTGAGGGGGGGAAGAAAAAAAGGAAGAGACAAAAAGGGAAGTGTGGAACAAAACCAAAAGCAGGGCTTGACCACAAGCCGAAAGAGAAAACGACAGGCTGGATCTGGCATTCTGTGTGCGCTTGGCTCAGCGAGGTCTGTCTGACTGACAGAGAAAAGAAAGAGACTAGAGATACTAAGAAAAGGAATGAATACCACACTCTCCAAGGCAAACATGACAACCCAACAGGGCTCTTTGTGCGTTTTCCAGACCGGCTTGCCTGAGCCGACATCCACATGTCAAGTGTCTGTCTTCATTACATTCTTTCGGAAAAGGAGACAATAGCCACGACATAAGACTTCTGCTCTGGATTCGGACAAATCCACTGTGTTTATGACAGACACGCCGGCAGGAGAGGTGGAAATGTGCCATCAAGAGAAACAGCTTTCAGACAGATCCAAGGACCTCCTCACTGCAAACTAAACAACCTCTAATTGTTTAGAAAGGTCTGGCGGTTCTCCAGAACAACGTTTGTCTTGTCTACTTCGCCATTCTCCTTTAAAGACATGCTTTACACTCCAAACAAAGATTATTCAGACACTACTTTTGATATTTGTTTACTAGTGTGTGCAGGACACTATAGTCCATTTATGTAAGTGAGGAGAGCAAAATAAAGCAAACTGTGACATATTATACCCAAATATTCTTCATACAGTAACTACCTGTAAAATCTATAAAAATTTGCAATCAAATATTATTCCTCCATTTTGAGCTGATCATGTTTTCTTCAGTGTGTTTTCTGTAATTGCTAATGCTCTTTTTACACACAGACTGAACAACATGAAGCATTGCTTGGTCACTGGTTGAGCTAAACTAGTATTATCTAATTGTGTAGTTAAATTTAACAGCTGACAGATATTCAACATAATTCATGTGTGAGAGTCGAACAGAAGGACGGACAAAACCAGTCAAATATCAACTGAGTTCTGCTCATATTACCATTTTCTAAACTATGATAATGTGAGAAATGTTGAAGGTTTCTAAATACATTTTGGTTTGACTTAATTCCCCTTTTATTTCTGGAAAAGACAAAGTCTTGTGGTTAAGGCTCATTTGAACACTGGTTATGGCGCCATCCAATAAAAAGAGAGAACTTGCATGAAGATATTGCCATAAAGGACAGCCAGGACTTGCGTGTGTAGAGGTTTGCCACCCAGACTCAGGCATCGGAACAACTCTGGCCTGGCAAAGACTCAAGATAGTTTCGCTAACGTCATGCCAGCTCCCCACAGGGATGTTCTTCCGGAGAGGAACTTCAGGAGCCATAAAGCTCTGGAAGATTTGACATTTCAGAGTGTCAGTAGGTGGGAACGGCAAGAGAAGAGGCTCTCGGCGTAGACCATAGACTGTAAAGATGGATGACGCCCCTTCACTCTCGTCCATTGGTGAAATGTGAAGCCGCCAAAGTCCTAATATGGCGCTGATATCTTGTGCAGTAGTGAACGTAAGCCGCGATATCAAGGTCCCGCCCTCACTCACACACACACACACCCGCAGAAACTGTTACTAAAGCGTTTACTGTGTGAAACAAACAGTTATGGACATGTAGAAATTAAAGTTGAAGCTCCAATCTCCTGCCGGAAATCCCCCAAAAAGTCTGTTTGTGCCTCAGTGACTTCGTTTAGAGAAGCTGTCAATCACAGCTGTCAATCATGACGTCACATTCACGTTTTATAGCATCAAATAACTAAGGCAACTTATTTTTTTTTAAACAAACACTTAAACTTACATCAGCGTGATAAAAACTACCTTAAATGACAGAAAACATCTTTGGAAAAAATGTATTTAAAGTGTAATTTGATTGTTTAGTTTCCATCGCGATCGATGCTCTTGCAAAACGTCACTTTCTCTGAGCTTTTTTCTCTCCCAATCTACCATCTACTTTCTGTGAACTAGGGTTGGGTCTCGTTTGAATTTTAATGATTTCGATTCTTATCGATTCCTAATTTCGATTCCAATCAGGTTAAAAAACCCCAGAAATCATTCACGTTTAGTCTTATTGCAAAACATTTAATTGTAGCTGAATATCATGAGCAAAAATCAACAGGCTAAAGAACACTTACACAAGGAGCGTTTGCCTGTGGTTTAAAAACACCATAGAAAAACAACTAGCCTAACTAAGATCAATTTTAAAGCATTATTAAAGACAAGTAAACACTCAGTAATTAAAAAAGAACAAATCTAAACAATTAGATCGGCCCTCTTCTGAACGGAGGCGGAGCTAAAGCTCATTTGCATTTAAAGGGACACACACAAAAACGGCATGTTTTTGCTCACACTTAAAAAAAGGACAAATTTGACAAGCTGTAATAAATGATCTGGGGGGGGTTGAGCTGAAATTTCACAGACACATTCTGGGGACACCATTATATTACATCTTGTGAAAAGGGGCATAATGTGTGTCATCTTTAAACTCGGAAGGAATCGAAATTTTAATTTTATAACAAGAATCCGATTCCTGACCTCAAGTATTGGAATCGAATTTCGATTGCCACCACTACCATGAACCCCCCATTATCCGCTCTGGTATTGAGGAGCTGTCACTGGTGGATAGAGGAGGGTTTGGGCATTTCCATCTCCTCATGCTGACAGCTCGGGAGGAGGCCGATCTTTGATCCGCACGGGTCTCTGTAAATACTGCAGTCCCAAAGGTCAGCATTTGGTAGTCAAATTACACAGCAAAGAGCCTTTAGGTGCAAATGAACATGACTTTAGTTAAACAGAACGCAACATTTTAGACGAGAATCACATACATATGCAGGAACAATTCATGCACCAGTGATGCAGAAAAACTAGCCAGCTGTGCAAGTTAATTTCTGTAAGCTGGTGTGATTTCTTCTGACTGCTAATACCTATGACTAGGGATGCACTGATTAAATTATGGCTGATACCGATAACTCTTTATATTTGCGAGCCGATAACCGATATATTGGCCAGTAAATCTAAATAAATCCAAATTTTATACAATTTCTGAGAGCCTGATTACAAAAACAAAAGTCGCACCATGTCCCAAGCACACAATTATAATGTTTTTATTATAATTTTATGTAGCCGCTGCACATTTTCCTTTTATGCTACAAATAAGAATATATCATCACGCTGTCAGGCCAAAACCTTGCATCTCTATATTGCGTCATTGTATTATCAAATTAATGCTATTGGTCATCCTTTCTGTCTGTATGTGGGTTTTTACAAATATTTAACCAATAAAAAGCATTTAAAAGCGGTTGTGACTAAACTATTGGCTCCTCAAATTGTCAATCAAACCTCATACCTCCATTTAGATCGTACCGCGCGCAGTTTGGGGATCTCTGCTCGTTTGCAATGCAAAGGTAAATAAAGAACTGATGTTTGCCTAAGTACAGCATTGTCTTTACTCAAGAAACACCCATAAAGACTAACGTTTTTATTTGTGGAGAAAAAGCGGAGAATAGTCTTTATATTTGCTTCAACTACACAGCAAAGACTCTGTTTGTGCATGCATAGCGCTTCATGTTTTGAATCATGAGATTTTGATCGTGAGATTTCAACAACAAGAAAACTGAGCTCCTATATAGCTACAATAAACTTTATATTCTGTACATTGATGACAAAGTAATGCAATGCGGCCGTTTCAGTGACAGACAAACTACATCTGTCATTCGCAGGTCAAAAACCTCACAGGCTTACTCAATTTGAGCTTGATTTTCAAAATTACTAATATTATAATGACACATGCAAGTGTCTTACCATAGCTAGCTATATAAAGCCACAAGTCTTTCCACCCGACAGCGACGATATGTAAATCTGTTGTTTTATCGTCACCAACACGTCATACTATGACCATATTGTACTCCTATCTGACTTAGGCTCAAGTTTCACATCAAATGCGAGTACTGCTTTTAATATACATATAGTGTTTATATGCATGTGCAAATTTATTAGCCTATATTTTTATACAGTGGTGTGCAGTGGGATTTTACTTATTGAAACTGTGCAGTGCCAAAAAAAAAAGGTTGGGAAACACTGCATTATACAAGTCTCCACAGAGCTCAGGAAGCCTCCGCAAAGCATGCTGGTTATCGCTCACTCCCGTGACCCTCTCTGGAGGCGCATTCAGACGTTCCTCTGGCTTGTGTTCTGCATGTGTCAAATGGAGGCCGTGTGCCACGAGACCTCGGCACTGACACTGAATCATCACGACTGGAGGTAAAGCCAGATGGATGGAGATTCGAAGAGACCGGGGAAGACGGGAAGCATTTAATGTGGTGTGAACTAGCATAACTTCTGTGCGTTAGCAAAGAGAGATCAGCGGCGCTAATGGAGCTAATGCAACGAGTCGGCGAAGGTTTAAAGGTGCAGTCTGTGAGATTGACAGCTAGTGGTCGAAATAGGAATTGCAGTCTAATTCTAAATATCGGAGATCGTGGTTTCTCCCGCCCCGCCTCCTCAGACTCGACGCTCACACGGGTTGCCAGTTTGAGCACACGCAACAGGAACGAGTGCAATGGACGTGCAGTATAACAAAACAAAACAAAAACAAACATTCCAGCCTGAAAACACACATTTCAAAGTAAAATAACCGGCTGTAGAAGTGTTTTTTTAGAGAAACTAGTATGTGAACTTAGCATGTGCAACCATATTATGGTATTTTTATGCTTTAGTAGAGTGGAAAAGTTACATACAGCACCTTTAAGCTACACATGCGTTTACATTAGGGCTGGGACGGTTAGCGCATTACCGCGGTCACGTGACTCCAACCGCGGGTCTGAGCTCGTCACCGCCATCACCGCAAAAAAAACAAAAACAAAACATTTGCCTGCACATGTGTGCACGTTGTGCCTAATGATATGGATTCATTGATTCTAATGACATGGATTATTTATGATAGTGTGTCTTATCATCAAAAGATGGAGCAAATCCGACCTTTGGCGAGTTGGGGAGCGCAATGTTCCATACATAATAACATTACATTCGTATTAGAGATGCGCTGATGGGCTATTATTATTTCATCCGCAATGGAACCGCATCACAAAACTCATCATCCTTCCGCCATCCATCCGCACCAACGTTTTTGATCAATTTTCGTCTTTTGATAAATTTTTGGATCAGTTTTAAGGTCTATGAGCGATGCGAGGCGCTGCTACCGCGAGGCTAGAAAGCTCTTGGCTGTTCTAGAAAGGAGACTGCGCATGCAGCAAAGATATTTAAATGCTAAAGTCCCTAGTATAGCCTATTGGCGATGTCGTACCCTCAGAATATCAGCAGTGAAATCCGTCTCCGATCGGCGCACAGGGATAAAAATAAATAAATAAATAAATAAATAAATAAATGTAGCCTATAACGCACATCGGCAAACCTGACCTTACCTGACTAGGCCACTGTATCCTAAAATTTTATCATTTCGTTTTGAATTTTGTTTAAAAGTTGACATTTTAAGCATTCTATTTATTCCTCATGTCTGTGTGAGGCAAGTATGCCCAGCCTATACGCAAGAGATCTCACCGGCGCTTCCATGTCCTCCTGATTCTATGTCTGCTATATTTGCTTCTTATTTATTAATTCCAGGCAATTAGTTAATGAAACCGTGATTAAAATTAAGATACAATTTATACAAAACGAAATTTAATTTAAAGAGAGGCTTTCTACAAAACAAAACTTACTAAAGTGGCCAAAATCATGTCTGACCCATCTTATGATCCTATCTTACTCATGCTGTTCACTTTTCATATAATCGACAGATTAAATAAAAATTAACATTATATTATGTTAACATAAATATGGATAATCATTTTTGTAATTAGGACAAAAAGGTGTTCCTCTTCCATTTCGTTCAACATCATAATGTAGCTATTCTCCTGAAAATTATAAATTCAATGCGAATGTATCTGAGAATATTCTTAAATAAGGAAATCTATTCAGTGATTGGTTCATGCCAAATTACAGCTTGATGGTCAGGCTGGCAGCGAGGTCTGCCTCGCTGCCTGCTGTGTGTTTGTTTGCTTCGAGGCTGTAAGCTTCGCCTGAGCCTCGTATTTCTTTATGTTTTGAGCCATCATTTACTATCTAGTTGTTTATACTACTAAATACAGCTTACCCAACATCTCAGATTAACCTTACATCTCTAGCTTCCGTTATTCTTAACACAGCACGCTAGTAACTCGCTAACGTTAGCCTGCTAACGCGCCACCCGTGCGCTCATTTATTTATTTATTTTCTCTCGCGCGCCCGCGCCTTTGAGTTCATAAAGTCCAGGTAAGTAAGAAATCAGTCAACAAACACGGTGAGTAATGTCTTCTTGTCCTGTTATTGTCACCTGTGTCACATGTCATATGTTTAGTATAGCCTTCTCCGATGGCAATATAGGATTTATATGTGATAAATGCAAGGAGACAGTCAGGCTGACGGAGAAGATTTCAGAACTAGAGACACGCATCCAAACTTTAATTGAGGATGGTAAGAATGCTAGATCTTTAGATCGTGTTTTGGATGCGCCTAGCATAGTGAACTCTTTACATGATTCGGTTCCGGCTGAAGTAGAGCCCGTGCAGCAGGGCAGATGGGTGACCGTGAGAGATCGTTCTAGTCGTGGATCAAAGAACCACTCTTCCGTTCCGATTCCCATAACAAACCGATTTGCCCCACTCAGTGAAACACCCACTGAGAATTCTGTTGATTGTGCCCTGGTAATTGGTGATTCGATCACACGGAACGTGAAAATAGAGACACCAGCCACCATAGTCACATGTTTGCCGGGAGCCAGAGCGCCTGACATCAAAGCAAATTTAAAAGTGCTGGCTAATGCTAATCGTAAATTCTCTAAGATCATTATTCATGTCGGCACTAATGATGTTCGACTCCGCCAGTCGGAGATCACCAAAATTAATATTAAAGAGGTGTGTGAACTCGCAAGTACGATGTCAGGCACTGTAATTTACTCTGGCCCCCTTCCTGTACGCAGGAGTGATGAGATAGTTAGCCGATTGGCCTCATTGAACGGTTGGCTGTCGAAGTGGTGTCCGCAGAATAATATAAAATTCATAGACAATTGGAAAAGTTTTTGGGGCAAGCCTGATCTGTTGAAAAGAGATGGTATCCATCCCTCCTGGGCTGGTGCTGCTCTTCTCTCTAGTAATTTGGCTCATAGTCTTAGAGATAAAACATGACAATCTGGGGCTCAGGTCAGGAAGCAGACAGACTGGCTAAACCGACCGTCTGCTAGCGGCCTCACGTCACCAAGGTCAGATAAATCCCATCACATAGAGTCTCTTTCACCTAGATGCCATCATATAGAGACTGTGTCTGTTCCCCGAATTTGGAACTCCAAAAAACGTCAGGTTAAAAATTTAATTGATGTTCAACAAATAAAAAACAGATATAATACAGATGAGCAAATGATAAAGCTTGGGTTGCTGAATATTCGATCCCTTACTTCAAAATCTCTCATAGTTAATGATATGATTTCAGATTATAATCTTGATATGCTGTGTTTGACAGAAACCTGGCTAAAACCAAACGATTACATTATTTTAAATGAGTCAACCCCACAAGATTACAGTTATAAACATGAACCTCGTCTGAAAGGCAAAGGGGGAGGTGTTGCTGTAATTTATAGTAATATTTTCAAAACCACTAAGAAATCTAGCTTTAAATATACTTCTTTTGAAGTATTGGTGCTTAATGTAAAAATCTATAGTGTAAACGATAAATCACATTTGAGAATTATGCTGGCTACTGTATACAGGCCACCAGGGCACCATAAAGATTTTATCAAAGAATTTGCGGACTTCCTATCAGAATTAGTATTGGCTGCAGATAAAGTACTAATTGTTGGTGATTTTAATATACATGTAGATAATGAAAAAGATGCATTTGGATTGGCATTTAAAGACATTGTAAACTCAATTGGAGTTAGACAACACGTGTCAGGACCTACTCATCGTCGTAATCATACTCTAGATCTAATATTATCACATGGAATAGATGTTGATACCGTTGAAATTCTGCAGCAGAGCGATGACATCTCAGATCATTATCTAGTCTCATGTAAATTACATTTAGCCAAGGCTGCAAAGCCGACTCCGTGTTATAAATACGTTAGACCTATAACTTCTGCCACTAAAGATTGCTTTATCAATAATCTTCCTAATCAGTTTCATCATCTCAGCATCCTGGATAGCTTAGAAGAACTTGATATTGCAACAGAAACGTTTAACTCTCTCTTTTCCAGCACTTTAGACGCAGTTGCTCCGTTGCGCTTAAAGAAGATTAAAGAAAATAGCCCAACGCCGTGGTACAGCGAGCACACCCGGGCCCTTAAGAGAGCAGCCAGAAAAATGGAGCGCAACTGGAAGAAAACTAAACTAGAGGTATTTCGGATTTCATGGAAAGAGAGCTCGATTGCTTACAGAGAGGCTTTAAAAGCTGCTAGATCTGCTTATTTTTCAAACCTATTAGAAGAAAATAAACATAATCCAAGGTATTTATTTGAAACAGTGGCTAAACTAACGAAAAAGAAAGCTTCAAGCTCAGAAGTGTCCAAGCAACACAGCAGTGATGACTTTATGAACTTCTTCACTTATAAGATTGATAATATCAGGGACAAAATTATAACTATGCAACCGTCTACCACAGTATCGCATCAGGAAGTGCATTGTAGTCTCCCTGAGGAAAAATTTGATTCATTTGTTGCTATAGGAGAGGAAGAATTCTGCAAACTCGTTAATTCATCCAAATCGACAACTTGTATGTTAGATCCTATACCGACTAAGCTACTGAAAGAGATGTTTCCAGAGGTCATATATCCTCTTCTTAATATCATTAATTCATCTTTGTCTCTAGGATACGTACCAAAAACCTTTAAACTGGCTATGATAAAACCGCTTGTTAAAAAAACACAACTTGATCCTACAGAATTAGTCAATTACAGGCCGATCTCGAATCTGCCTTTTCTGTCAAAGATATTAGAAAAAGCAGTATCTTCACAACTGTGTTCCTTTCTAGAAAGAAATGATATC
Organism: Tiaroga cobitis; assembly: GCA_030578255.1. Lineage (NCBI taxonomy): Eukaryota > Metazoa > Chordata > Actinopteri > Cypriniformes > Leuciscidae > Tiaroga > Tiaroga cobitis. Next base: position 1,625,206 of record CM060615.1, read on the forward strand.
TGCGAGGATTTTCAGTCCGGATTTAGACCGTACCATAGCACTGAGACCGCTCTCATTAGAGTCACAAATGATTTGCTCTTATCATCCGATCGTGGTTGTATCTCTCTATTAGTGTTACTCGATCTTAGTGCTGCATTTGACACAATTGACCACAACATTCTTTTAAATAGACTAGAAAACTATGTGGGCATTAGTGGAATTGCACTAGCATGGTTTAAATCATACTTAACTGACCGTTATCAGTTTGTAGCAGTAAATGAAGAGATGTCTTATCGATCACAAGTTCAGTATGGCGTACCACAAGGCTCAGTACTAGGACCGCTGCTGTTCACTCTGTACATGCTACCATTAGGAGATATCATTAGGAAACATGGAGTTAGCTTTCACTGTTATGCCGATGATACTCAGCTGTATATTTCTTCAAAACCCAACGAAACTTACCAATTCACAAAATTAACGGAATGCATAGCTGATATAAAAAATTGGATGACTAGTAATTTCCTACTACTAAATTCTGAAAAGACAGAGATTCTAATTATTGGACAAAAAACTTCCACACGTAATAACCCAGAATACTGTCTAACACTTGATGGCTGCTCTGTCAAGTCTTCGTCGTCGGTTAGGAACCTGGGTGTGCTCTTTGATACCAACCTTTCTTTTGAAAGCCACGTGTCTAGTATCTGTAAAACTGCATTTTTCCATCTTAAAAATATATCTAAAATACGCCATATGCTCTCATTGGGAAATGCGGAACAATTAGTCCATGCGTTCATGACCTCAAGGCTAGATTATTGTAATGCTCTACTGGGTGGTTGCCCTGCACGCTTAATAAATAAACTACAGCTAGTTCAAAACGCCGCAGCTCGAGTTCTTACCAGAACCAGGAAATATGACCATATTAGCCCGGTTCTGTCAACACTGCATTGGCTCCCTATTAAACATCGTATAAATTTTAAAATATTGTTGATTACCTACAAAGCACTAAATGGTTTAGCTCCGCAGTACTTGAGCGAGCTCTTAACGTATTATAGTCCTTCACGTCTATTGCGATCTCAAAATTCCGGTCAGTTGATAATACCTAGAATATCTAAATCGACTGCAGGCGGTAGATCCTTTTCCTATTTAGCACCAAAACTTTGGAACAGTCTTCCTACCATTGTCCGGGAAGCAGACACACTCTGTCAGTTCAAAGCTAGACTAAAAACACATCTCTTTGACCTAGCATACACATAACGCACTATAGACTTCTATAAATTCAATGTTAGGCTGCATAGATTAGGTCAGCCGGAACTGGGAACACTTCCGTTAAATCTTGATGTACTCGCTACATCATAAGAAGAATGGCATCTACGCTAATATTAGTGTCTCTGTTTATCCCGAGGTTTTCCCGCAGCCTGCCGGATCTAGGCCGTATCCAGATCTGACGAAGGAGATCCGCCTGGACCCGATGACAATGCAGTGCTGAAGTATCCATATCCTCTCCCTATGGAGGATCCCTTTCCCACTCTACAGATAAAGCGTTGTGAATTCCGGCTCGCGTACCCCGAAGTGATAAAATAAAACAAAATTCTGTATCAAAATTTATAGGCAAGAAAAGTAGTTTGTTTAGGCTGGGTTGTATGAATTATAAACCTGCGCACATATTTTAAAAAGCACATAACTATAGAATCAATCCTGAATGAGCATGTGAACGCCGTCAGCGTTAATCACAGGTTCGCGTTTAAAAGTCTGATCATTTCGACGGAGGTGAATCAATCAAAGTTAACTTTAGCTGGAAATAACATTATTCAAGAACCGCTATAATGCCAAAACAATCTGTTACCTTAAATTATATGTTTATCTCTGTAAAGCTGCTTTGAAACAATCCATTGTTAAAAGCGCTATATAAATGAAGATGACTTGACTTGACTTGATGAAAATTTGACTTTCAAATTGTGCTCATTTTTTTTTCGGACGTAGGTGACAATATTTAACAAAGTCTGTCTAGCAAAAACGCCTTCTGGTGTGTGCGCGAAAGTCTGTCGGGAGGGGGGGGGGGGGTTAAAGCGGTTTACCGCTATACTGCGGTAATATCTTGCTTTTCAACCGCGGTTAGAAAAAATCCATACCGCCCCAGCCCTAGTTTACACTAGCACAAAAAATCCGATCTTTAACTCATATCTGACACAGATCGGAAGTTCGTTGCACGCGTGTAAACACAAAAATCCGCACGAGATCCGATTTTTCCCGCTTCCAATCTGAGCCACTTCCAAATGTGGCTTTAAATCAGATACACATCCGATATCTGGACATCTGATCGCATGCGTGCTCTCTCTCTCTCTCTCTCTCTCTCTCTCTCTCTCTCTCTCTCTCTCTCTCTCTCTCTCTCTCTCTCTCTCTCTCAAAACATTCATGAGTCGTGACTTCTTGTCCATGCTGGCGAATAATCATGACCAAGCGACATGAATTATAAATAATTTGAATAGCACGGCCATTCAAAACCAGGGTCTACCCTGTGCATATTATCACCGAAAATCATTTTGGGCGAGAATTAATGTACACAGATATCGGATACCAGTCCTGTCTAAAGTGAATGTAAACAGACAAGCCAAAAAAAACAAACAAATCGGACATGATCAAAAGATCAGATCTGTGGATTAAGACTTGCAGCGTAAATGCAGCACTTTTGATTAGGGCGGTCACTTTACCTTCGAAAATCCATTGCACAATCGATCGGACCAACAAACACAAGTTTCAAAAACGAAAATAGGGAATCGATTTTAACGGCCTTTTTTTTTTTTTTTTTTACCAAAATGTGTTTTCGGTGGACAGATCAATACAGCACACAGAACATGTAGGATGCTGGAAAATAACAATGTCTTTTCTGTTCACCAAATGCTTTTTAATATTCGCTATTACTTCAGTGCAAGTGAACAAGCGCCGTTATTTGTTGCGTAGTGACGTGTGTGTGTGTGTGTGTGTGTGTTCAAGTAAGCCAGAAATGCGCAGATTCTGCAATCCGCTGTATTTAATATATCATGAGGATCACGAGTTGCGTATTTGCGCAGATTTGTCTTACACGAACTTCCCCAGTAAAGTGAGTAAACACAGAAACACGCCAGATCGGCTCGTGATCTGACAGCGTTTCCCGCCAAAGTTCATTTTTACCCGCATTTGGCGGGTCGAGGACGTTAATCTCAATCCCTGAATGTTGCGCTCCTGTTCATCATTGTGCACGAAACGTCACGCCAATAAATCATCAGGAATATTGCTGACTTGTGCGTCTCAAGCGCCCTCTTTACGCTCGTCCTAACGCCTGTTAGGTGTCCGTGGATTTGCCTGTATTTGGTGTTGGAAATGGAAACGTCTTTAGACATGGAAAATCGATTTTACAATCAATTCAATGAACACTAATGTCTCAAAAATCGAACAGGATTTTTTCACAAACGTGACAGCCCTACTTTTGTATGATCGCAACACAGGCGAAATGTGTCCGGGTGTTCAAATAACAGAAATCAGCCAAATAGCACAGCGAGACTGACTTGTGTGTTATTGACAGTGCTAAAACAGAACCCGAATTGTCAAGTTAATTTGCCTGTAAATGCCTGCTAGCCTATAAAAAATAAAACTCGCCCCGGGGGGACAGTTTGACAGCAACTTCCACAGCAAACAACACACACACACACACTTCACAGGACTAAGTGGTGAAAAACAGAGCGAGGTTCAGCTTTATCAAACTGCAAATGTCTGGATTTGTTTGTTTACAGCACAAACACAAGCAGACGGCTAATGTCTAGTCCTGACGCTTAACTCTGAACTGTTTGGCACGGGTCCTAGATGAGAAACACCAGTTTTTATTGCGTAATGAGGCCGTTTCTGTCAGTCACCTGCACCAGCTCAAGCCGAGCTGGAATTAGCGTCCAGGGAGCAAAACACAGCAGATAGAAGCGTGTTTTCTCTAGTGTGCACTTCTCTAGATGGGTAACAAGCACAAAACAGGCTTGATTATTTATATATACACAACATGCTATTGGAAATCCATATTAAACATTGTTGCGAGCCGACAGATATCACTAAAATAAGCGCCCTGAGAAATCTGAGTCTAAACTAGCCAATCGAGAGCGTTATTGGAGGATGGGGGACTGACGTGATCTAAATCATTCAATGTGCGTACTACTAATTTGATAGAGATAACAGGAAAAAAATGTAAAATAAATAAGCTTTGTGATCAAACAGTTTCCTGTTAAGCTTCAACCCCACTTTTGAAAAATCCCCAGAAATGGCATACCCAAACTGAAACAGATACAGTTCATGAACCCTTTGTACTAAAAGCACAAGTAAGATCTCATTTGAAAGCTGACACCTGACAGTTTATTGTAAATGTGGAATTAATTAGTGATACTGAAAAAAAAATTATGAAAAATGTCTTCAAAGTTTTGTAAAGTTATTAGAAATGTATTTTTATGAAACATCTTCATGAAAATAAAATTGAAGTTGGCATTGTATCAATCTAGAAATGCACTGCAGCTAAAGCCACATGTCTGACCATGTTATATTTAAAATTTGAAGAAGATAAGTTTAAAACTCTGCATTTAGTTAAATGTTTTTCAAGATCATGTCATATGAATTTATTTTGATTAGACTCTAAAATGCAAACTGGTGTTTATTGTCATCTTCTAGCATCTATTTAGACTATTTTCTCTATTGTTTTGTGGTGCAAACGAGCCCCATTCAGTGTCAGTCTTCCCTGCACATATTCACACCTCTCCGGCCTGGTTATGGGTCTAAATATGCTTTTCTTTTGTCTGCATTATAATCACTAACGACTGGCTATTCACACTGTTTCAATCCCTTTTTCTTTTATCAAAGTTCTCACTTCACATTTGAAACTGTATCAAATGCCCTTTTTGAAAAACGAAAAATTTCAGTAAGCATTCCTATTTAGAAAAATTCATAAAAATAACAGCTAATGTGCTGGCAGGTGCACAGAGTTAGCTAGCATGTTAGCTTAGCACACCATCAATACACGACAATTTATGTGATTAAAACCATGTTTGTGCTCCAAACTTACTTTATAACGCAAGTCGAGTGTTTTAAATAACCTTCTGTGATCTGATTTGGCTTCAGATGAAAAAATAAGACAGAAAATATATTAATTTATAGTATTCTGCAATGATAAACTCTATATCGATTAGCATTACATTATAAATATAATCTATTATTATGAAAATACCTGATATGGCTCGAAGAACACAGGTAAATCGAATATCATTGCAATCATGTTTATTGTCTTCAAAACATCTTTATCTGCATGTTACAGCGATCTCTGGAAGCTTTGTTTGTGTCAGGGACTTCCTGGAATGTCACATGGTTATGCCACTTCTTCGTGTGTTCCATATATGGACTATTACTGTGCATAGAGCGCTCTCAGGCGGCCAGTATGGATTGAAAACACAGTACATCAGAGTATCCAGCGCTCATGATTACATCGACGCATTTGGGTATAAATTCAATAAATATTATTCCTGTCTATAGATATCTGATGTAAACCTATGAGAATATGTCAATATTTCTCCAAATCTGCACATGTTTGAGCTAAAAGCCCTGAGGGACGTTGTTTTGTCAAGCTCTGTCATGACGATCGCACAGGAGTTTTTTTCTGAATGGAAGCGGCTGACGCTCATAATTCATATTAAAGGTAACGACTCATTTTTTAATTACATAACTCCTGACACAAATTAAGACATAACTGTCACTATAAGTTTATCAGAATACAATAGTGGTCAAATACTGAAACTTGAGTCTTATATCTTTTTAATGATGTATAGTTTGTCAAGGTAATAACATTAAATCTGATAGTAACTTTGAACTATTTAAAAAAAAAAACGCTTCAGTGCGCCCGCGCTCTGGTGAAGCTTAACAGGTTAAACCTGTCTTCATTAGGGCTGTGTCTAAGTAAAACAAAAAACGCAATATGACTAATATATAATGACACAATATGTGCTAATTTAGTATCACTGATATACGATCATAGTTTTGTTAATATTGAAAATTACAGTTTTTTTCTGTTTTCATTTTTATTTAGGTTATAGTGGTTATAAGTGTTAGTAATTTTGTTGTGATTTTAGTTTGGGTTATTTTTAGTTTGTTTACATAATATATGTGTGTGTACTGTGTATAATTATTTTGTATACATAACACATGCATGTATATTTTTTAAAAATATTTGCATATATATATATATATATATATATATATATATATTTATACAGAATTCATATTATACATAAATATTGAATATATAAATAACACATTTTTCTTAAATATATACATGTGTATTCTTTATATGGTTCTGCTGTAATCTTTGTGTGGAACCATTTTCATTTCATTGCATTCATTACAAACGGAACAAAAACAGCCAATATTGCGTCTAAAATGTAAGTGACTTAATATTAATTATTTGTTTACTGAACTGTTGGATGAAATTAGCAGCACATTTTCAATCGTGATGGTATTCAGCACTCTTGGTCGTGTGATGTGGCTTAACTGTATCATATGTTACAAAAATAAAAACACATTTCGAATTGCTACCGCAGTGTGTTAGCGGAGTTTGTGTGTGTTTTGCACTCACCTCTCCTCATGAAGCTGCGCCAGCCTCAACAGCACAGCCTTGTTACCGTCAATTAGATACATTATATATTAGATTATCATTCACTATCAATCGCCACATAAATCACTCTCACGTTTTGGTGATTCTCTAGTTATTTTTTTGTTATTGACGATTTAATCAGGCTACTTGCCTTAAAGGGTTAGTTCACCCAAAAATGATGTCATTAATGACTCTCCCTTGTGTCGCTCCAAGCCCGTCAGACCTCCGTTCATCTTCGGGACACAGTTTAAGATATTTTAGATTTAGTCCGAGAGCTTTCTGTCCCTCCATTGTAAATGTATGTACGGTATACTGTCCTTGTCCAGAAAGGAAATAAAGACATCATCAAAGTAGTCCATGTGACATCAGTGGGTTAGCTAGAGTGTGTTGAAGCATCGAAAATACAGTTTGGTCCAAAAATAACAAAAACTAGGCCTTTATTCCGCATTGTATTGTCTTCCGGTTCTGTTGTGTATCCGCGTTCAGTGACGCCGCTGACGTAAGACGCTGCTGACGTGTGTCTGGTGCGCCCGAGCTTCGTTTACAGTCTGAGGGAGACGCACGCTGGAAACAAAACAATCTCCGCAAACATGTCTAAGGATTTCCACACAGAGGAAGACTTGCATTTTTTTGCCCAGCCGTATTTATTTGAACCCGAATACACGGACACACCAGACACACGTCAGCAGCGTCTTACGTCAGCGGCGTCACTGAACGCGGATCCACAACAGAACCGGAACACAATACAATGCTGAATAAAGTCCTAGTTTTTGTTATTTTTGGACCAAACTGTATTTTCGATGCTTCAACACACTCTAACTAACCCACTGATGTCACATGGACTACTTTGATGACGTCTTTATCTCCTTTCTGGACAAGGACAGTATACCGTACACACATTTACAATGGAGGGACAGAAAGCTCTCGGACTAAATCTAAAATATCTTAAACTGTGTCCCGAAGATGAACGGAGGTCTGACGGGCTTGGAGCGACACGAGGGAGAGTCATTAATGACATCATTTTCATTTTTGGGTGAACTAACCCTTTAAGTGTTAATGTCGAGCCCTGAACCTGGAGCAATTTAAATCATAACTGCAATATTTATCACAATTCGATTGTGTCCCCCCCTAGTCTTCATTTGAACAGACTCGCACTTTCACACAACAGCGATGACATGTGTAACTGGTCATCTCACCGTCCTCCGTCTCCTGCCAGACGATGCCCTCCAGGTTGACGCTGGTTCCCGGTTCACAGGGACCCAGGCACTCGGGCTCGGTGGCCAGGGCCACGTCAGAGGTGTTGACGGCCACGGAGCGCGTGCGGACCATGATCTGCTCGCACGAGGACGACACGTCGGCGCTGAGGACCGGCGCGAGGAGGTGCAGCGGTGGCGGTGCCGGCGTGGACACCGGAGACTCCATCTGTGGGACATTACAGAGAAGATCCTGTTAGATCACCACACCACAATAAGGGCGTTCCACACCAGGGTCCGCACCAGAGTTCATGTTTTATAAAAGCAATAAGCGCCTGAAGCCGTGGGTTACAGTGAGTGTAGAACAGCTGAGGGCCGTTGTTGCGCCTGAAACCCCTCGGCTGTTCTACACTCACTGTAACCCACGGCTTCAGGCGCTTATTGCTTTTATAAAACGGTGACTCCATAAAAATATTCATTTTTCAGCAACAAAAAAATATAACGTTAAAACACATTTATTCCTCCGCCAAGCAACACACGCAGCAACAGAGTCGCAAACGGCAGTTGCGCAGTAACACTAATGTGATGCGCTCACAGGTGTGTGTGTGTGTGTGTGTGTGTAACACTAATGTGATGCGGTCACAGGTGTGTGTGTGTGTATGTGTGTGTGTGTGTGTGTGTGTGTGTGTGTAACACTAATGTGATGCGCTAACAGGTGTGTGTGTGTGTGTGTGTGTGTAACACTAATGTAATGCGCTCCGCTCACAGGTGTGTGTGTGTGTGTGTGTGTGTGTGTGTGTGTAACACTAATGTGATGCGCTAACAGGTGTGTGTGTGTGTGTGTGTGTGTAACACTAATGTAATGCGCTCCGCTCACAGGTGTGTGTGTGTGTGTGTGTGTGTGTGTGTGTGCGTGTAACACTAATGTAATGCAGTCACAGGTGTATGTGTGTTTAACACTAATGTGATGCACTCACAGGTGTGTGTGTGTGTGTGTGTGTGCGTGTAACACTAATGTAATGCAGTCACAGGTGTATGTGTGTTTAACACTAATGTGATGCACTCACAGGTGTGTGTGTGTGTGTGTGTGTGTGTGTGTAACACTAATGTAATGTGGTCACAGGTGTGTGTGTATGTGTGTGTGTGTGTGTGTGTGTGTGTGTGTGTGTGTGTGTGTGTGTGTGTGTGCGTAACACTAATGTAATGCGGTCACAAGTGTGTGTGTGTGTGTTTAACACTAATGTGATGCACTCACAGGTGTGTGTGTTTGTGTGTGTGTAACACTAATGTAATGCGGTCACAGGTGTGTGTGTGTGTGTGTGTGTTTAACACTAATGTGATGCACTCACCGGTGTGTGTGTGTGTGTGTGTGTGACGCTAATGTAATGCGCTCCGCTCCCAGGTGTGTGTGTGTGTGTGTCACTAATGTAATGCGGTCACAGGTGTGTGTGTTCAGTATTTTACAACGGCTTCGAACGTGGCTCAACCAATCAGAATCAAGGACCGGAACTATCCGTTTTATAATACATTTTATACATTCGGTAAGTTTTGGTTTGGTTCCACATTGCAGTTAAGCGAGCACATAAAGAACTCTACATGACGTACGTGCGTCCTGTCGTCATCAGCTATGTGGGCGGCACCTCGACACTGATTGGTTTGTAAACGGACGTGTGTGTGTCGTCAGCGTGTCGTCAGTTCGGTGGGTAAAAGTTTGACAAGAATGAATGAAAGACGCATATCGTTGCCACTATACTGTTGTTATTTCGGCATTACTGCGCAGCGCCGACTTATGAAAACCTTCTCACAATATTCTAATTTTGAATTTGGGGTTTTCATATCTGTAAGCCTTAATCATCACAATTATAACAAATAAAGGCTTGAAATATCTCACTTTGCATGTAATGAGTCTATATAATATATTAGTTTCACCTTTTAAGTTGAATTACTGAAATAAATGAACTTTTGCATGATAACATGAATAGCAGTATTAGGAAGTTTGTAGGCCTATGAAACAAAAGTAGTATCCAGAGTTAGAAGTGAATCAGTGTTTCATCAATAATTAGTCATTAACGTTAATTTCAAATAAGGTAAAAGAAAAGCCAGGACAAGTAATAATTACAATGACTGAAAACAGACAGCTCTGAAAGCGTAAGCTGCCATTACGCTTAATGCCAAACCTCGAAGTTCAATTATAGCCATTATAAACGGGCAAGGGTGAAGTGTGTGAACAGTGCCGAGGGTGAAGTGTGTGTGAACAGTGCCGAGGGTGTTGTGTGTGAGCCTGGGCTTATTAAACCTTAATGCCAAGAACCATTAGTGCGCTCTGTGATTATCACTCAAGCCCAACCATGCTTCAAAATATGGGTTCATTTCGTGCCGTTCGATGTCAGCACTAGACTAGCCGATTTGATAATCTAATCATGGGCTTTTGTTGAATTGAATTAAAGCTTGTTGGTGGGTGACAGAGAATTAAAAGCTAAAGCTTTGAGATAAATGTGCCAATTTCCTTCAAAACAGACATTAAACTAGTCCATAGCAATTAGTCCATATCTCCGTCGACATGCATCAACGTTCTCTTGGGTTCGTTTCGTTCGAGAATCAATGGGATCATCTGGGATCAGCGGTTCGGATGACATTCTGACCAAACTAATGTTGTTATAGACCAATCATGCAGCAGATCAGACCAATCACAAAACAGGATTTAATTCAACTCAATGACACCAATGCAGACCGACAGACACCAACTTCGGCTTTTCCTTTCACTGAAAACAGAAACAACGATAACTGGAGTACATCTTTCAAGAAGGAAGGGACTATTTCAGCGTTTCTTCTTTAATTCAATGTGTTACTTTGAAACAATTATCACTCGGATATTGCAAGTAAATTTCACAGATAATTGCAAAGTCATTTGTTTTTTGCATAGTTGGATCTTAGCAGGTAACATGAAATTTGTAAATTCCTTCCAAAAATATTTAATTGCTGTTTGGATATGCATCAATTCTTTAAAAAAGAAGAAAAGAAAGAAAAGTGTGCTGTGCAACGATTAATCGCGATCCAAAATAAAAGTTTGTGTTTACATAATATATGCGTGTGTACAGAGTATAATTATTTTTTTATATATATATATATATATATATATATATATATATATATATATATATATATATATATATATATATATATTAGTGCCGTCAAACGATTAGAATATTTAATCGCGATTAATCGCATTAATGTCATAGTTAACTCGCGATTAATCGCACATTTTTATCTATTCTAAATATCTCTTGATTTCTTTTTGTCCCATTATTTTTTCTCATTTTAATGCTCTTATCAACATGGAAAAGTGGATCGGCTTGCTTTGTGCAAATGTTTTTTTTTATTGAAAACAACATTGACAAATACTGTGTTCAATTTCACACTAACATTCTCACTTAGAGCAAATAATCTCTCACACAATGTAACACTGTCCATCAATAAAAGGGTGAAAGAAATACTGACGAGGTCCTGATATTGACGAGGGGGCGGAGGATTCGCATCAGCTGTGTGTGTGTGTGTGTGCTTGGCCATCAAGTGGTATTTCAGACTGGACGCGCTGCGATGATGATAGCTCAGTTCACAACGACAAAACACACAGATCCCTTTGGTCTTGTCAATGGAACCATTTGGCAACTTTTTAAAAGTAAACTTTCCATTCAGAATCTTATTGGCCTCCATTTCGGCGTCTCGCGCTCGTCATCCACTCAAAGCGTAACGTTAACCAACTATTTGGCCGGCTCGCAAGCCCAAACAAGTGTGTGTGGCGCGCCTGTTGTTTTGTTTCCGGTCTAGCTAGATCCGCTTGCGCTTTGGTCGACAAAGCAACAAAACGTCCTCGCGCATGCCGCGTCCTGTTGCAAAAGCATGTGAAAAAAAACGACAAAATTTGCTGGGCCAAAAAGACTGTTAATCGCACGATAAAAAAATTGACGCCGTTAAACTGACAGCCCTAAAAAAAAAAATTAAGAACTTTTTATTTATGTGTATGTATATATATATATATAAAAAATAAATTATGCCTAAATATTTATACAGTATATGCAAATATTTCTTGAATATATACATGCATATGTGTGTATTTATATATAGAAATTATACACAGTACACACGCATATATTATGCAAACACAAACTTTTACTTTGGATGCGATTAATCGTGATTAATCGTTGCCCAGCACTAAAAATATCAGGGGTGTAACGCTGCACGTATTCGTATTGAACCGTTTGGTTCGGTTTTCGGTGCGCATTACTAAACCGAACGTGTCGTTGGACTATTTTTCCTGCCGACCAAAATTTCGTTATTTCAGGCGCGTCGCACATGACAAGCGTGCTGATAATGTAAGAGACGCTGGCGTGACCACAACATTGCCCAACATCAAATAAGCGGAACGAAACTGAGCTGCTCGTTATTGTGTGGTTGACGGACCGTTTATCAGTTTGGACCAATGCAGTGCGAGCCGATCTTAATCATCAGCACTGTCACTACACAGCGAAATCCAGTAAAGAAAACATTTGAATTCGCCACTGAAGTAATAACATCTGCGAGATCTAGTGAGAAACATTCACATTTCTGCGTTATTAACGGATCAAACAGCGCTGACGTGAAAACCAGGAAGAAACATTGTGCCATGAATGAACTATCCAGTGTCCACAGATCAGCAACATTCACCATGGGTTTACTGTAGTAACACTACTAACTGTAACCATGGGAGTTTGGCAGGAATCGTAGGCTATAATGCTTTCAAGTAACATTAAGTCGGTTTTATTTTGACATTATGAATACAATTACTGCCCTCAAATGTTAATCTGAACTAAAATAAACCTGTTTATAACTACTACAATATTACATTTAATTTTGTCCAAGGAGCTTTTTTGTTTTATATGCTCCTAAGAAAAGTAAAGTACAGCTCCATCGTTGCTCAAAGTTTAAAAAAAAATATCATACTTTATGATGTTAGTTTTAATGAAAATATAATTAAAAAAATTAAATCAAGAAAACTTCTCTAGCATTTCTTTTTGCTGTATCGAAAACGTACCGAACCGTGACACAAGTGTATCGTATCGAGCCGTGAATTTTGTGAACCGTTACACCCCTAAAAAAAATATATATAAATCATGCAAAAGAAAGTGTATTAAATAAAACAGATTGATTTTGAAATCACGTTGACTCTAAAATGTAAACACCCTCATGTCTGAATGCGCATTGTCAAATCTGTAGAAAGTGAAAGAAGAACCAGAGAGCTGAACTGAAGAGGACGAGAGCCAGATCTGGCTGACGTTAGCGAGGGACGACGAGAGAAGCACAGGCGCGTCGTGACTGTCAGCTCGTTCACAACCGGCTCCGGGCTGAACTCGGCAGGCGCTCGCAACGCCAAGGTCATGGATCGGATTCCCAGGGAATGCCTGAACTGATAAAATGAATTCAATGCCAGTTGCTGTGGAGTAAAGCACTAGCCAAATGCATGAATATCAATGAAAAATGTAAGATGTTTGAACAAACAGGGTAGAAGACCGAGTCATGCGATGATGAAACCGGCTTTTCTTGCTTCTAATGCATTTCTCTTTTCAGTGGCGTCCGAATCTGCACAGCTAATAAAACCCTCTGGTGCTCTTCCTTCGCGTGTCGAATTATTATTATTTTTTCCAATGAAATGAATGTACTCAATTTTAGTTCGATAATGTTTTTTTTATTTAATTTTTTTTATTTTTAGAGGATTTTATGGTACTAAATTATATGTACGCTGTATTTAAAATTCATATATTCACTTTCTAGACCTGAAAATTAAATGTCCAACTTAAACTGTCGGAAAATCTTCAATGCTTTAGAGCGACAGACTGAAGTTTGGTCTCTTTTCAAAGACGACACTCGGCAGATTATTGCTTAAGTGAAAAATAAAAAAATAAAAAAATGAAATAAAAAAAGATACAGAATTTTATGTTTATTGTTAAAAAAAACGCACAAAAATACCATTTAGATATTTTTTAATGAAATATATATTTTCAAAAACACATTTTACTCTAAAACTGCTGTAAAATCAAAGCCATAAATCTAAACAAGTCGTGCTCCAAATTAAAGCTTGATCTCTCAGTAAATGAGCTTTCAGTGAGATGTTGTTCGGCTGCAGTACCGAACGCTTCCACAAGAGGAAACTCGTCTCACATTATTTCCAATGCGCTCGTTTCTGACCGCGATGAGCACAAGTGTGTTTACACAAACACCACACACACATCTATAGCTGAGGCCTATTAAAAGGTCATGTGAAGCCCACTGATGCGGACAATGCTGGTGAAACAGATTTGCCAGTAACATCAACACAACAACAAAGACCTTCAAATCCAATCAAATGGCACTAAATGTTTAAATTAAAGGCTAAGGAATAAGACTAAATTAAAGAGCTGTCAAAATTAACACTAATATATCGGTACGGTACTATAACGGTTATCGGCTGACATTACATTGTTGTTTTTTTTTATCTGAAAGGGTCAATATCCATTACTGTCATATTACATTTACATAAACTTTAACATAATTTAATGCCATAACTTATCGGTGACTGGCTTATTGCACTGGGGAAAATTCATTTAATATAATATCAATTTATTTTATTTTGTATAATCCCTACTGTTTTTGTAAAAAAGTAGGGATGCAAGGATATGAACATTTTTGCAGATACCGATAATTCTTTATATTTGAAAGCCGATAACCGATATATTGGCCAATAAATCTAAATAAATCCATATTTTTATATCATTTTTGAGAGCCTGATTACAAAAACAAAAGTCTCACCATTAAAAGCCATGTCCCAAACACACAATTATAATGTTTTCATTATAATTTTATGTAGCCGATATGACAGACTTTCACTGCACGTTGCACTGCTGTATTTTCCTTTTTCTTCGTGATTCTGATCATATTTCAAGCAATTCAAACCATCATGTTGAACAGTGCACATCTGAAGCGTCTCCGCTCAAGGAAATAATCCACTATTTATCGGCTTTAACATATCTGCCAATTTTTCTTATCAGGCCGATAACGATAACATTAAAAATGAACATATATATCGGCCGATATATCGTGCATCCCTAATAAAAAGTAAAACGGTAAGTTTTGAATGCTGAATTTAGTATCGAAACATTAAACTATACAGTATATGAGAAATGGATATAAATTGTGAGATAAGCAAAGGATTTCATTTGACATTATTGGAAAAGAATTTCGATTTTTGTATTGCTTGCTGAGAATTGTATAATGACAATTTTCTCTGTGATTCTTTACCATTGTTGCACAAAAATTAAAAATATTTTGGGGTGGGGGGGGTCAGGGGAGGGAAAATGTTCAATAAATCAATAAAATGTTCCCAAATGAGCCAAGAACTGATGTGGAATCATTTTTTTTCCATTTGCCATCAAAATGCATGCAGTAGACTGAGGGTTAACAGACAATTCATGCAATATAGAGAAAATTATGTATACCGATATATGATTGTGTCAATACAGCCTGAGCATGCATGATCCGCACAGAGAGACCACCAAACTCAAGAGAAACACACGCCGCTAAACCCAAGCGGGGGGGGGGGGGGGGGGGGGGCTCTGGAAACAAGAGCTAAATTAATACAGGACCTCAGAGGGAGAGACAGCGAGGTTCAACAAAAACAACGTTTGCTTCCTGGCTCGGTTTCTCATCTGCGGTCTGAAACACACCATTAGCGGTTCTGCGCTCGTTTTCTTTTAGTTTCCCTCCAAGTTTGGCGTACACTCGCCCTGCTCAGAGTCCTGCTCTGCGGTTAACACAAGATTGAGTTTTTCAAACAACTGACACGCCAAGCCAAGAAAATAAACCGTGCACTTTTTTTTTTCTTATCCCCCCTACCCTAGCCATCATTTTTCTGAAACTATCCTTTAAATCATCTCGAAACTACATCATAATCTGGGCCGACGACAGGCTTTACTTATCAGGTACAATTGTGTGAAATGAATACCTCTACAGGAAAGGAACACGATCTGCCACTCCTGAGCGACGGCCGACCCGAGCGAGAGTGACACCTGAGAGGACGCTTGTAAAAGAAGCTTTCCTTGCCAATGGAGGAGAACTAGGGGGATCCCACTCGGGTCTGGGCCACATCAGGCAACCTCAAGACGGGTGACGTTTCAGCTGCGCAAATGATCTCTCCAAACCCTTTGAGGAGGACGACGACACAAAGCAGACTGGGAAGGAAGACTGGACGAAAGAAATCTGCAAAATTAGAATCTGACAGGGAAGCGTGGGTATTTACTGTCTATATTAAATGTAGATTAATCCTTATTAAAGTTATTCAGTCAAGAGCAGTGAGTGATTAGGGCTGTCACTTTACGTTCGAAAATCGATTCCACAATCGATCGGACCAACCAACACAAGTATCGAAAATTAAAATAGAGAATCGATTTTAACGGCTTTTTCTTTTTCTTTTTTTTACCAAAATGTGTTTTCGGTGCACAGATCAATACAGCACACAGAACATGTAGGATGCTGGAAAATAACAATGTCTTTTCTGTTCACCAAATGCTTTTTAATATTCGCTATTACTTCAGTGCAAGTGAACAAGTGCCGTTATGTGTTGCGTAGTGACGTGTGTGTGTGTGTGTGTGTGTGTGTGTGTGTGTTCAAGTAAGCCAGAAAGGAGCAGATTCTGCAATACGCTGTATTTAATATATCATGAGGATCACGAGTTGCGTATTTGCGCAGATTTGTCTTACACGAACTTCACCAGTAAAGTGAGTAAACACAGAAACACGCCAGATTGGCTCGTGATCTGACAGCGTTTCCCGCCAAAGTTCATTTTTACCCGCATTTGGCGGGTCGAGGGTGTTAATCTCAATCCCTGAATGTTGCGCTCCTGTTTGTCATTGTGACGAAACTTCACGCCAATAAATCATCAGGAATATTGCTGACTTGTGCGTCTCAAGCGCCTCTTTACGCTCGTCCTAACGCCTGTTAGGTGTCCGTGGATTTGCCTGTATTTGGTGTTGGAAATGGAAACGTCTTTAGACATGGAAAATCGATTTTACAATCAATTCAGTGAACATTATGTCTCAAAAATCGATTTTTTCACAAAAGTGACAGCCCTAGTGAGTGATTTTCTCTTTGTCTTTTGTTGTTTGATGAACATTAATGACAGACGGCAGCAGGAATATTAGGCGCCTGTCACTTTAAGAGCGAATGCACAGATCCAATATACTGATACACGTGTGTTTACTTCCTCAACTGTTTAGGTTCATTTAAGACATAACCAACTGCGTATTTGATGGCCATTATTCTTAACGTCAAGCCCTAGATCTGACTTAGGTTCAGCTTACATGCCTCCAAAATCAAAATGGCCCCCATCTAAAGGAAAATGACATCTGTTAAACGAGCGTCACACATTAACTCGAACTGCATTTCCACTACAAGCGTGAGCAAGACGGCGATAGAAATAACAGATGCTTCGTGCTCAGAGAGCAAAGTAACGTCTAACCACAACAGTGACCACAGAGGTGGGAGCGCTGATGACTTCAATGTTACCAGGGAAAAAACCCAAGAACGCCTGCCAAGACGAGCTGCACCTTCGAGACGCGCTTGAGGTCGAAGACATGGGATATTTCTCTCCTGCGATCAGGACAGAGACAGCAAGGGTGAATCACATATGCAGCAATATACAAGCTTTTATTGAGGAGTGCATGATATTACAATTTTATTAGATTGGTTCAAATCTATCATTTTAAATGCTACACACTTTTATTTGGGAGTATATGGTGTTAAAATTCATGCCAACCTGATATTGCTTAGATTAAAATAGTTTGATTTTTTTAAATATTTTGTCTGAATATCATTTGAGCAATAAAATATTTATAACAAAATAAAATTGACTAAAAAAGCAAAACGCGTCGCTAACAGTAAACGCTGAAATACACAGTTTAAGAGTGCACAACATTAAAGTCATAGTTACAATAATGCTAATAAACAGATTATATGACATTTTTTTATTTATAAATAAATATTTTATATAATAAATCTATTATTTATATGAAAAATTAAAATGAACATTTGTCTAAAAAATAAAACTGTAAATACTAAAATAAACTTTTAAATGCTTCAAGTTAACATCACAACATAATAATGTAAAGTATATGAGAAATTGATATAGGCTACATTTATAGATTTGGTATTTACAATTATTAAATGAGTGCTTTTAAATATTAACTTTAGTGAGTGTTAGATGACGGTAAAAATAATCCAATTAAAATAGATAGATCAAATAGATACATATAAACTATTATCTGATATGGATAAATGACAAAAAAAATGCAATATCGGCCGATGACGATAACGTTTATTACTTTGTTTGTGTACTTTTTAGTACATCAAAGTCAAATGCCGCAAAAGCAAAACATTACAAAGACAAACCGTTAGCTAACAAGAATTTCACTGGAACATCAAATAGGCAAAAAGTAAGTAAAAACCCTGATGCTTTAAACCAATCATTAATCAACACCTCTCAGCGCGTCGACAGTTCAACAAACGTCGTGTTATGTTTAGATGTACTTCACTCTAAGAGGCCTTACAGGTTAGCGTCGCTAATCCGGCAACACAGCGTCGCGACTCGCGTTCAGAGCTGGCGAAAGAGGGGGGAAAAGCTCAAAGAAAAAGGTGTTATGAGACTTTAAACATCCTCTTGTCAGCCTCACATCCCGAATGAAAGAATCGCTGCAGAAAAACCTGCATTCCTCTGCATGAGAAAACAAAGTCTGGGAGCCAATCAGCGGCTGGAAAACAAACGGAGAAAGAGCCGCGGCTTCCAGCGCTTGAAGCAAAACACCTCGGCACTGCCAGAGCAAACACACCGCTCATGCTACGCTGTTCCGCGGAGGCCTGCTTACTTCAAGCGCACAATGTGAAGGTGTCAGATTCAGGAGCCCGTGTTCAAAGTGGGTGACTGATTAAAAAGACCAAATGTGAAAAACCACAAACCCAGTCTCGAGTCGCACGGGTGTATCTGTGGCAATAGCCAACTATACATTGTATGGGTCAAAATTATACATGTTTCTTTTATGCCAAAAATCATTATGATATTAAGTAAAGATCATGTTCCGTGAAGATATTTGGTAAATTTCCTCGTAAATATATAAAACATTTATTTTTGTGAGTGGGTGCAGCAAAATCGCGAACATAAATGCACAACTTTAAAGAAGATTTTCTCAATATTTTTTCACCTTGAGATTATTATTATCGCCTTTATTGTCATTGCATAGAACAACGAAATTTAAATTGCACATCCCCTGGTGGCGACACATAATATGACAAGACAACACTAATAGATAAGTAAATACATTATAAAAATGATAAATAAGATAAATCATTAAAATGCAGTGCATTAATTACAGTTGTATCTCGGACAAATATTGTCCTATCCTAACAAACCATACATCAATGGAAAGCTTAATTACTCAGCTTATTTATTTCCAAAAATTGACCCATGTGACTGGGTTTGTGGTGCACGGTCACTGGCGTAATTAGACACTGCATCTAATTTGCACACAGGTAATGTGACTAATTCAGTTCACCGAGCCGTTTCTCCCCAAATCGGAAAGGATTTCCTCTGTACACGCATCCCAGCACTTACACAGGCTTGCGTAGACTGAATCCGGTAATATCTCTAAGGTCATAAAACAAATGGGGCTCTAACTGCCCGGGCCTATAATTAGAGAGCAGGGGCGACTAAAAATCTGATTCATGGAAACCAAAAACGGCCTGTAATTTGAGTTGGAGTGGCCCTCTAGAAGCCACATTACAGGCACTGAACTGGGACGGAGAGAGACGTAACCATCGGTCTGACTGGCGGGGGTAACGGGGACGAAAGCGCATTGATGAAACCATGTCAAGAGCACCAGACGAGCATCTCGCAAACATCATCAGGAGACGTAAACGGACAATAAGAGCTTTAAACTGGATGCTGATTGGTCAAAACTGCATAATTGTTAATCATCAACAGATACGTCTCCTGCGCCGCCTTCCTCAGATTTATATTTTAACTCTATAAACCCTAACGCATCATATTGGATATGCAAATGATCAACATGATCAAACTTTGCTGTCACACACAATCTCCTTTAGTCGTTTGAGTGATAGTTTAGACTTAAGCAAGGAAAAGTCTGAGTATAAATGCACAAACGTCGTGCTTCACGTGTCTTTTTAAAGTGAATTTGTACTGATTTTTGTAAAGTAAACATAAGAATAACTTCGATATTGTTAGTAATGTTTCCCGATTAACACTTACTGGACTGAAGCAGTTTTACTTGATTATCCAGACATCATTTTCTAGAAAAATTCTGAGTTTCGAATATGATCATCAGGCTTTTGAGGACGTTATATCTGTTCATCTCTCAATCATCATTGTATTGTATTATATGTTTTAAAACAAAGAGCTTTGATCATAAAACGAAGCATTTAAATATCATCTTACTAAGACATTTTATTGGCAGATATTGTGACGACTGACATTATTTTGCATTTTATGTATGTATTCACTATAGTGTTATGAAGATCTCATTGATTTACATTATAATCATCAGAATTTCATCTTTTTGTCGATGTAAATATCAGCATTTGCACCAAATTGTGTATTTTTGCTGTTTGCTTCTCTGAATAAAATTTTGCTGTTTTTTTTCCTTCATATTTTGCCTGATGTATCAAATATGATAAAAAAAAAAAAAAAATTACTTTTAGATTTTTTGAAATTATTTCGTGTAAAGTTTCAATAAACCATTCCATTTCCAAAAATGGGATTTTTCTGCCTTTTTTCTCACATTTCAGGTTTAAAGGCTCAAAAACACAAAGAGAATCCTTGAGGGGAAACAAAAATATGAGCAAAGGAAACATTTGTGAACCAAAACAGCATCTTCAAATGATGGAAATGCCTTGAACCACAAAAAGAAAAAAGTGCAGAAGAGCAAAGAGAGGAAAAAAACAACAACAAACGACAGCCACCGCATCAACAGTGCCATCTAGTACACAGACCTCCCCCTCCTTCATAACCCACATTCAGAAGAGATTCAGAACAGATCTCATTAAAGCACGAGAGTTTCTCAAGATGTCATCTGAACATACACACGCCTGCCTGTCCTTTAGTGCCACATTCAGTTCGTTTAACATCGAGGAACCCAAGCAAACGAACATACCGGTCGTTCTTAAAGGGCTTGGCAAATCTATCATTTTTTACTCACCCTCATGTTACAAACCCATATAACTTTATATATTCTGCATATTACAAAAGATGATATTTTGAAGAATGTTTCAGCTGTTTTATACCTTGACAAAACGAGGAATGCACCGATATCAAAATTTTGACTGATACGATAATTCTTTATATTTCAAAGCCGATAACCGATATATTGGCAGATAAATCTAAATCAAAAATAATAGGCTAATTTTTGAGAGCATGATTACAAAAACAAAAGTCTCAACATTAAAAGCCATGTCCCAAGCATACAATTATGATGTTCTCATTATAATTTTACGAAGCTTAGATGACACACATGTATTGAACGCGTTGAACTGTATTTTCCTTTTTTGAAGTGATTCCAATCATATTTCAAGTAGGGATGCACGATATAGGATTTTGGCCGATATTCGATATGCCGATATTTTCAAACTAATTTTGTCCGATGCCGATACCGATATATTTGTTTGTTTTTTTAAAGTGCAAAAAAAGCTTATTAAAGCTTCGATTGAAGTTCTCAGTCAAGAGCAGTGAGTGATTTCCTCTGTGTTTTGTTGTTTTATTAACATTAACATAAAAATTGTAATTGTCATCATTTACTCTCTCAAGTTTTTTTCTTCTGTTGAAATTATAAAAGTTATTTGGAAGAATGAACCAAACAGTTGCTGTACTCCAGTGACTTCCATAGTATATTTAAGCACAAGAAAGAAATGAATACAGGTTTGGAACAACATTAGAGTGAGTAAATAATGACAGAATTTTTATTTCTGGGTGCAGCATCTCTTTAAGGACAAGCGGCAGCATATTATTACTGTCTCTTTAAGAACTGCACGCGACGCGTCTAATATACACGCATTTGACAAGCAGATTTTCTCTGTTTGCTTTCACTTTAGACATTACCAACTTTGTTTATGTAAACCTTGTGTGTATTTGACAGTATCAGCGCAATAACTCGAAAGATTAGTCCAGTATGCAGGCGCTGTGACAGGCTTTAGTTCCTGTGAGCGTCGGGTGTAACGCGCTCAGAAAAGCGGATGTTAGAACAGCGCATCAGCACGTGAATGATATGTTTACCTAGCAAGACTTTGACGCACATGCAAATAATGAACTTTTGTGAATTGCGGTGTCCCGTGAGTGTAACTCTACCTCTGCGTTTACATGTGATGTGAATGTACGTCGCGTTGTACAGTATGTTGAGATGAAGGCGCCAGAATTGAACTGATAGAACGCACGATACTATGATTTTTCTTCAAAAGCAGATCGTGGAGACATTTTAATCGCCCACGATCAAAAACCGTGAGACGCACACCCCTAGTTGGAAGTTTAAGTTGCTGGCGCTCATGCTTCGTTCGCGGTCGTCACGTGCGCATAGGAAACACGCCACCCTATCGGCAAGGCTCATCGGCAGAAATATTCATATCGGCCGATGCCGATGATGGTTATTTTAAGCTTTTATTGGCCGATACCGATGTTGTCCCGATATCATCGTGCATCCGTAATTTCAAGCAATTCAAAACATCATGTTGCACAGTGCGCATCTGAAGAGTCTCAGCTGAACGACACGATCCAGTATTTATCAGCTTTAATATATCAGCCAATTGTTCTTATTGGACCGATAATGATAGCATTAAAAATTAACATATATCGGCCGATACCGATATGGTGGCCGATATATCGTGCGTCCCAAAACAAAACATGACATTTTATAAAATGGGATCTTTTGTGTTCTGCAGAAGAAATAAAGCCATTCAGGTTCGCTTAATATCAGCCAAACAGAATATTTTTCAAGCGACAGCAATAAATGCTACGTCGCTATATCAGTCGACCAATAGAAAAAACCTAAGCAAGCACAACAGTGAACTTCACAAATCAACCAGTCTCACATTAGGCGTACAGATCAAACATCAAACGAAGAAATACCCCGATGTGAGATGGAGAATGTTTCCGCCTGACATCTCCCGGTAACAGCATCCCTGTGGATTTCTTGTTATCTTCCTGTCAGGGTGAAGAGCAGCACTAGCCACTCTCTCGCTTTCTCATGACAGAAGCCTGGCTGTTGACTCGTTATGAGAGCGTGGGGTTTGACAAACTGACAGGTGAACAGGGCCGAGCAGGAAGAGGCCGTCTGAGCGTTTTAGCCGTGTTTACCACAGAAACCTCGTTACCACACCTCAGCTACAGCAGAAACACACTGTTAGCTCTGCAGACAGACAGCCGTTATATGCACAGTTAATTTGGTTCAATTGGCCACACGAGCAGAACGCCGCGTAGGCAGAATATCAATTTTGGAAACCGTGCTGAGAAGCATCGATGAAAAACACAGAGGGGAAAAGGTTCAGACCACAAACAATGACATTTAATACCTCCTCTGCGTCGAAGCAAACGTTCGATTGGCTCCGAAAAGACAGAGCCTGTTGCCAATCAGATTCGGTTGATTGAGTAGGAGGAAGGCCAAGCGGAGCCCTGTGGGAAACGGGATGAACTGCAAGGAGTTTCCCTTTATCCGACGGCCCTTAGCAACAGCCTCTCAGTGAGAAATCACCTGTTGCTAAGAGAATTAGAGATGCACATCCTAGCAACAACCGAAGGAGCGACTCTCTCTTTTCTGGAGGAAGAGCGAGAACAGAAAGATGTTGCCACACACACAAACGCAACAAAGCAATTATGAGCACTGCGAAGGAAAGAAACTGACAGACTGAAGGCTGATAAAACCACAAAGTCAAATGCAATGTGCAGGAAACAAAAAGCTCAGTAAGTATGCAGCGTTTTCAGTTTTCACACAAGTAAGCAACTCGCATCTATTTACCTGTAAGACGCCTCTATCAGTCCACCGTTGCGAGATGAACGCGTGTGCATGCATGGCTGTGAATGTGAAAGCGTGTGCATATCTGTGTGTGTGTGTGTGTGTGTGTGTGTGCATCTGCTGAGCAACTGAAAGAGAGAGTCTTGGAAAGGAAGCAAGGAGTGGAAACCTCAACAACACCTGTGTGCAGTTGCTAGCAACCAATAGTGTGTGTTTTCTGTATGTCAGCAGACGCTCAAGGCTAAATATGGAGACTAGCCGATGGTGAGAAAAAACAAAACCGACTGTAACACATCACAGTTACACTACCATCTATGCATTTACTAACATTTACTACTACAAAAACTAGCAGTTAGGAAATTACTATACAGAAGTGGATCAAAACCTTTCATCAAAGTTATACATGCATTTTGAACAATACCCAATCTGGTCTTAGGACAACATTTACTACTGTATTAAACACTTGGTTTAAGGCTACAATTGTATTGTAGTATTATTTATTAATGTTGCTATTTGTTTTTAAATATATTATATAGCAATACTGTTAAAAAACTAATCATTTTGTCTATT
The DNA here is from genome assembly GCA_030578255.1 of Tiaroga cobitis. Taxonomy (NCBI): domain Eukaryota; kingdom Metazoa; phylum Chordata; class Actinopteri; order Cypriniformes; family Leuciscidae; genus Tiaroga; species Tiaroga cobitis. The sequence goes on from CM060615.1 coordinate 1,649,667, forward strand.
TTAATAAGTAACACTTTACTCGAGATGCAAGTGCGGCTCTCTTTCACCAAAGTGCAGAAAGATTAAGGGCTTTTCACATTAAAACTGCACCTCCAGGCTGTTGAGTTGAAAGTTGTGTTTTACAACCGCATCTGGGCTGTTAAAACAAGAAATTAAAGCAAAGCAGAACCGAGCCTACACTAATGCACCGTCACCACAAAAACATGGCAAAAATTATTAGTTGCTGTTCTAAACCCACCATTTTAACTGATCCATCCAACCAACAAATGGCTCAATGGTCAACACAAGCGTGAGTTAAGACATGAAGACATGGACTAGTTCCTAAATCTGATCGACTGAAGAGAAACACACTGATAGAAACCACAACAGAGTAGAAGTGAAAATCAAAGAGATGATTAGCTTTAATCCTGGGGCCGGTTTCACAAAGCTATTTTAGATCGGTCTATAGTGTTAGACAAGTCTAAAATTTGCTCATAGACTAGTCTAATGCAAGTTAGACTGTTTTACAAAAATAAAGCCTGACTTAAATTAGACCAAAAACATTAGACACCTTACCCCAGGTTACCTTACTCTTGTTACCTTGGCATCCAGCAGTAACAATCAGTTACATTACAAACAGCCGAAAGAAAAGCCAAAATATATTCATCACCATTTCAGTGTCTTTAAGTTTCTCTTGGGGTCCTCCTCCCGTTTTTGGATATTTCCTCTTAAATATTTCTTTTTTGGCATCTTGTACCATGTTTTTGTATCTTTTCTGTACGTCTTTAACGCTCCGCTCAACGGTCGGATTAACGCTGTTAACTGTCGTCGCAATCTTTGTCCAAATTAAACATTTCTTCTTGTTACTAGATTCTCCGCTAAATTTCCCAAGTAAAAAGTCCTTGTAACTGTTACAGTCCTCCAACACACACATATCTTCCGCTGGGGTAAACTGCACTGAGCGGTTGAATGCGCTTACTCGATCCGCCATGTTTTTTGTTTTGAAAAGTGTCTTATTTTACCCAAAATGCATTGCAGTGTAGTCCTACTTAAGATAGTCAGAGTCTTCAGTGCTTTGTGCAACGGTCTGATTTAGACGTTTATCTGAAGTCTGACTATCTACTATATACGCCGTAGTCAAAGTCTATCTTTGTGAAACCAGGGCCCTGGTGTCACTGTCAACTCATATTTTCTTGTATCGTGTTCACAATCAGATGTCGTTCTCTTGGTTGCTATTAGGCTTTATAGTCACTGACGCTCCAATTCTCAGTGATATTGAATGATTTTCAGTCATTCAAAGCACTGTCAGTATGGACACGGAGTAAAAATGTATTATTAAAACAGAACAAAGCAAAACACAGCCCTCATATTGCCAGGGTAGACACTGCTTTTGCCCCAGTTTCTCTAAGATGGATCAGTGCCAGTACACATCTGAGGTGCTCTTACTTTTCATGCGTGAAAACAGACAATCCGAGAGGAGAAAACAAGTGGGAGAGAGCGTGGGGTGAATGGGGGTGTTGGTGAAGATGTGTTCTTGTGGCCTGAAGAAGAAGAAAAACAGCCAAGTACCGCTCTGAGTAATCTGACCTCGGCGCAAGCAAGAGCCGAGGGGAAAATCTCCCCTACAGACAGCATAACAATCAAGATAGTGTTTCCTGCGTGGGAAAAAAATGAGTTCTTGAAGCATAACAGTATTCAGGACAAAACAACCTGCATTAAGCCAGATGGTAGAAGATCAGTCTGCCCAGAAAGAGCAAGAGACCTAAGATTGCCTGATAACCACACAAGCTTTAACGGATGGCTTAGCATCTATTGATTCCATAAGGAAGTGCATGCTAAGCTGTCTGGAACAAAATGAGATTCAAAGTGAAGGCTGACAAACAACTCTAAGTAAATGCACATTAAACAGTGTGTCTTTGCACTCCATCTTGGCCCAATCGGCCGCGATCGTTACTGAAGCTTGCTCATGATACGCTCAGCTTCAGCAAGACCTGGTGAAGCTTCCTTTCACGAAACGAAGGTGGAATTCATTTCATCGTATAAACTCATTAAAATAAGTGAGATTGATTTACTGGCTGGAAATGGAATTGCCCACAACCAGTCGAATACACAGTGGGACGGCAATCCAGCGAGGTTGCAAACCTAGAGCCCGCAGAGTCTTTTTTCTTCCTCTATGGGTTTCAGGAGATTGCTTGTGAAGCTTGTATAGCAGTAATGGATCCAAGGTGCTACATAAAGCCCGAGTAGCAATGAAAATCTCTGTAATATTCCTGTATGGAGGTCATGATCTCACCCTCAGACAATTTCCACCACTGAGACCTGGTATCTAAAAGTTTGTTTTGCACCATTTAAGCTGTAGGCGTAAGTGGAATGAGTCAGCAAATAAGAAAAACACTTCATGTTCAAATCGCTTCACTACACATTAATCACAACAAAACCAATCCACATCCAGATTTACGCATTTAAACTGCTGAAGAAAAAATTTGTAGGCCACAAAACTGAATGTGTTTCCAAAGTTCAATCTGCAATATGGAAACTTCTGGACCACCCCCAGGTTTCTCTCCCAACCAAGTCCTGCCCACACGACCTCAGGTTATTCCATATAAGCAGAGCTGATTACAATAATAACCCACATTCAAGGTCAGTCACTGGGGCACTAGCAGTGGGGGGTGGAAGAAGGGCAGGGTGGGTCACGAGAGAACCGATGTAGATAAGAAGCCCTGAGGGACTGAGGAGAAGAAACAGCTCTTGGAATTTGGCAATGTGGACTGAACAGGGAACTGATGTTAGCTTTAGACCGTTCTAGAGGAGATTAACTTGTCTAAATGTTGGATAACATCCCTGCACATGCCAACAATCACAAACAGATTTTGGATTTAATCTCATTTGTAATCCTATTCGTCAATGACCAATGATCTGTGATGAACATTTTAATTATAAATGAGCCAGTGTGAATGGCCAGAGCAATATTTTGTATCTCAGGAGGTTAGACATTACGGACATACTTCCTCAAACCTCATCTAATGTCTACATGGGTAGTAGAGCTGTGCAATTAATAGTAATTTTATTACGATTTTCGATTTCGTGATCAAATGATAAATTATTCGATTTTGGCTTCCAACAATTATGAAAATAAGATAATAGAGGTAAAACGGCTATTATGCTGCTGCCGCATTCAGTACAGTGCACCTTCCTATACTTCACAGTGGTGCGCTTTCGTTCCTAAAAGCCCAAACTTAACATCCAATTCGGCCAAATAAGTGAGTGTTGCAGAATGCAGTCTCTACTGCAGCTAAACTGATATTACACAGTGTTATGAAAAGCGAATTAAGCCCCAAAAAAAGACACTGTGTACCGAGTCGGAGCCGAATGTAGATACACGCCTCCCATGCATCCTAACTGAAATGTAACATCATAAGTAACTGATCTGGAACACTACATAGGCTGAAATTCAATGATGCATAGTGCTCATGTAAACTGCATGAGAAACCTGACTAACAACTGGTTCCAATAGCGTTTGATGTTAGCATTTGATAAGCTAACTGGGGAATACTTGATAAAAGGCTGTACAAATAACATCTAACATGGTTTTATGGGTCCAAGTACAAAAAAAAAAACACTTCTCAAGACCCATTTCTGCTGAACAGTATGCTGGTCTGCTTTTGTTTTGACTGCACACATGCCTCTTTTTGTCAGCAACGATAAACGGGCACTAAATAACATTCATTCCAGCTGTTGCCGGATATCTGCTAATCAGGAGAACTGAGAAGGCACAAGGTTAAGAGCAGCGACCTGCATCCAAAGCCTAAGGCATCTGACTGAACAAACAACCCTGAACTCAACAGCTTGAATGTTAGCACACATTGAGTTTATCCACGAAGAGGACAGGGGATGATAGCAGATTACGATTAAGCTAACTGTGCTAGGGCTGCAACAAACGATTATTTTGATAATCGATTAATCAGACGATAATTTTTTCGGTTAATCGATTAATCGGATAAAATTTCCAATTTGATTTTTTGTTTATTATAACTAAATAAAACCCTAAATCAGGGTTGTGGTGAGCAGGACGAGGCCGAGGGACGTGAGAGATGCGAGACCGGTGCGTCTCACAGGTGTCGTTCATTATCACTCACGCCACCGGCCTCTCACGTCCCTCGGCCTCGTCCTGCTCGCAACAAGGGTATTTATGTGTAAAAGTGTACTTTAAAAAGTGCAAAAGCCACACATTGAGTTTTACTAATATCAATATTTGCTTTGTTTTTAATGATAATTGCTAATGGCAAGTTGACAACCATGATTAAAGTAAAATTAATAAAAAATTATATCCAACATATGTTTTAGCAATTTTTGTTAAAACAAATTTACACAGACATGTTGTTCAGATGTGAAGATATAAACTAAAAACATCTCAAATATATAATTCATTTAATTTTTATTTTAAATTAATGGAATTATAAGGATAATAGATAAAATAAATATAGAAAGACTGAAAACAAGCGTGTGAACATAGAGCCGCGGTAGATCGCGTTTGAAAAACAATTAAAACTTAATATTAGACAAATGCTATAAAAAGAACGGGATGGAGGTACGCAGCAAGCCAACAGGGTTGATTAAAAGGACAGGAAAAATTATGCATTAGTGCACAAGCATTCACTGAAAACCACTGAGTACAGTGACTAAAAACAATCTTTTACTGCTGCTGTTATTAACTGCCTTTATATTTAGTGCTTCACTTTGTAAACACCGTTTTAATTTAACCTATTTCTGCGGTAGCGCTATTTTAATCCATCACTTATGTTGCGAGCGAACTGATTGCGCAACCTGATGCTCGAGACAAAATACAGACATCCCAAGTCTCGCGGAAGATCCGGGAGTCTCCCTCATATTGATAGCGGCTCCCTGATGCCTGCAAATTAGTTCAAACTCCCGGAATCTAGAGCGCGCGAGCAAGAGCGCGCATGCGAGACAGAAGAGACTGTGCTCCAAACATAGACTGTAAAAAAGATCTCGGTCTCTGCGCGCACGGCAGATCGGCAAAGGGAGAGAGACCTTGCGTGTGTCTCATGAAGCGCAGCGCATGTAAGACAGAGAGCATCATGATTGGCCCGTTTCAACCAATCACCCGTAAACGCTTCCCGTGACGTAAGCAGACCAACTAATCGATAATGACATTCGTTGACAACTATTTTAATAATCGATTTTAATCAATTAAATCGATTAGTTGTTTCAGCCCTAAACTGTGCTATGTTCTGAAATGCAGGCAAAACAATGGTGGAATCAGGAAATCCATGCACGACGCTATAAAAGGAAACACTAGAAATCAGAACTGCAAACAACATTAAAATAAGAAACAGAGATTTAGGGGTCATACAGATAAGCTATCAGTACAAAGCAATCTGCTAATGATTTTAAAAAAAAAATTTAAAAAGGAGTAACCGTGAAAATGCATGCTTTGTCTATTCTGAGGTTCAGAGTCAAGAATGAAAATGATTCATGGTTACAAAATTAATTACCAGTACTTGGAGTAAAATTTGTCTGGAAGGCAAAAGGGGAAGAAAAGTGGCCGAACAAGAGAGGCCAAAGTGGGAGGACATGTCATGCAAGGCGGAGCTGACCCTTAGACCGTGATACTATTTCCGCCCCACCACAAATCTTAGCTGCCAGACCTTACATAACACACAAACTCGCTTCAACTTGTCTTTAACAACCACAAGCTTACCTCTCAAATCGGCTTGAGAACCACAGACTTAAAAAAAAAAAAACCTCTCCGCTCACATTCTCGACTTACTTCAACTTCCACCTTGTCCTCACTCTCTTTTCCTCCTTTTTTCCCACCTACTCAAACAGCTCTCTCTCTCTCTCTAAAGGATCCCTGAGTAACTGACACCGCTCTTGAATTTTGAGAGCTGTGGCACAAGGACACCGCTTGTTCGCCCAACAGCAGGAGGAGTGAAGGGGTAGAGAGGGGGGAAAAGCTCCCTGGGTGCTTTTGACTTGGCAGGGCTTGGAGAAGCTCTTCAGGCAGAGTTTATCTGCTGGGCTCTGGCAGTCAGCCGACACTGCTGGTGTGCATTGGGCTACAGGGGGGTTGAATACTGCATCCTTAGTCAGCGACGGACCTGTCATTTACAGTGAGATATCTGTAGGGATTTAGATAGAGGGAAGGAGAAAAATGGAGAGAGCACCAACTATTTATAGCCCCTCAAAGGCTTCCTGTTACTGTTCAGCAAAGCCGGAAGGAGGGGCAAACTCCCAGAGAGGGAGTGTGAGGCATAGAAGGGTAATGAGAAATAGAAAGAGACTTATCCCTTAGCTTTCACCCACACAGGAAAACATGACTTCCCATCATCAGTTAGCGAATAACAGCGAATAACATAAGCCAGTTGCAACAAGCTATTTTATTGATAATACACTTACCACTGGTCTTGGATAAGGACTATGGATGGAATGGAACAGAAACATCAACTATTATCTTAGATTTTTAAAAAAAAAATCTTAATATCAACCAAATTTCAAACAAAACCCAATGACCCATTCTCAACAAAGCTACTTCAGAAATATAAACACTATTCTACCACAGACTTTAATGCACCAATTCAGAGAGACGACTATAATTACACACATTTGCCACTGAAGCCCTGCTCAGAACCTTTCGTGAATCTGACACTGGCTAATGCTTAGCATGCACTCAAATGTTTGCATAGAGAGGAGTGAGGTCTAAATACTTTTAGCAGGCAAGGACAAACCCTGAGCAAACTGTGCTTTAGAGGAACATAAATAGAGAGAAAGTAAGAGGGAGATTAAGGGCTGCAGGACCCCTGTAAATTCAGCGACGATCCTTACAATCATCATTACGTCTATTCTAGCAGCCCATCAAGTCCAAGAATGTTTTCTACTTTATGAGTGACAGGTAACAAGATGCATGAAAAGGAATCGGGAGTGAGGCCCAGGCTGATTAAAGATAAGCATTTGTGTGTGGTTTCACCAATCCATAAGCATCCTTCAACAAAGCTCTTTGGTGGATGCCATCAACAACACCCTTGAGTAGACCGTGCCCGCAATCCTTTTGGGTATCCACAATATGGACTCTAAAATGAGAAATTCTCTTTCACACTCTCACCTTTCTCAGAGAGAAGCCTCTGTTTGATGACCTCGTTAGTTCAAGCACTTAATCCGCTAATGCCCCAAAAAAAACTAAATGAGAGAGGACGGGAGAAGGGAAGGTGCAGGCAGAGAGGGGTGAGAAAGAAAGTGGAGTAGGAGGGGAAAGAGAGAAGTTATGACAATGGCTAACACTGCAGAGCTAGCCACCCACTTGAGCCCAGATTAAACAGCCCATGGAATAATGGGAAGGTGTTACATCCACTGAACACTTTTGTTATCGATTCTAAAAAACAAAACATAAGATTAAAAAACTACTGATGGGGTTAACAATAACAAGATGTTTGTTAACTGATCTGACATCCAATGATTGCAAAGGAATTTTAAATGCATGCATCCCAAGAGGAGATCTCAAACTTTGCCAAACTCAAGTCAAGATGTTGTAAATTACCCAGCTCAAATTGGGATATTCTTGGTTTTCCTAAAACTCCTGTCGGGTTGAGCTGATAATTGGATAACCATTCCAGAGCCTCTGTTGTTTGACTGTGCTCTGGAATTCTGGTCAAGGTCATAATCACCTGTAAATTCTAGAAGTAACTCTTACAGCTTAGCCGTGAAACACTGCAATCTGCACGCACCAGCTCTCTAGGCTCAGAAGAAAAACCCAATTTTCTTTTGTGAGGCAGATCCTTAAGAGGAAAAGGGGTTTTATCTGAGAACTCGGCAACTCTACCATTTCATCCAGAGCCAAGGGATCAATTTGCAGGGCAGAGAGACTAGAAAATGAGAGCCCAGAGTGCCTTCTTGCACTCATTGAAGAGGTGAACCACAGATTACAGAGAGAGGGGGAGAGGGGGAGAGGGAGAGAGAGAGAGAGAGAGAGAGAGAGAGAGAGAGAGAGAGAGAGAGAGAGAGAGAGAGAGAGAGAGAGAGAGAGAGAGAGAGAGAGAGAGAGAGAGAGAGAGAGAGAGAGAGAGAGAGAGAGTCTGGCTTGCTTCCAGAACAGACTTTGAGGACTTTGATGTGGCCTTTCCGAGGGTAAAGGGTCAGTATTTGTTGCACCTCCTATAGTTATTTCAAACAAAGTCACACACTGTGCAATGAAAAACAGCTCGTCCTTCTGAGGTTGATTATCATTGTTATTGAAGATGTTAGCTAGATGCAAACAGTGACCAACAGCTCCGTTTGTTGACCTGAAAAAGTGTTTTCTGTTTGCCTGATTTGAGATAAAGTTGCAATTACGTATACTGTTATCGTCATACCACAGGGTTTGCATTTGTGAACTAGAAAATAGCTGAACTCTTCAAATAGACTTTGCTAATAAATGGCAGGTCTGTCAGCTGGCAAAGGAATAATCTGGAAAATGGTCTCTCGTTCAGACACATTTTCACTTGTCATACAACTGTTTCTGGTCAACAAGCCTTAACTGTTCCTTGATTTTTGATCTAATTTACTAGCATGACAAATGAGCCCAGGTACCTTAGGTACTTCCATAGCACCTGTAAAGGTGCTATGGAAAACCATAGCACCTGTATGGTTTTCCATAGGAAACCAAAGCACCATAGCCATAGCACCTGTAAAGTGTCCAAAGCTGATGAACCTAAAAAACAAAATTGAGATAAAGACTAAGACATCTGAATAAAGCAAACTTTAGCACCTTCCAACCTTCCTTCCTAAACAAGCATTAGGAGAAGAAATGGAAAGTATCTTCTTCCAGCCCTCAGGCAATTTCTTGCTCATTATCCCTCTTCTAACTGCAATGATGGCAGTGCGTGTCAAATAAGATTCTTCAATATATCTTTAATCCACGTGATTAACAAAGAAGAGCTACTTTTGCCTGTCACTCCAGATAAGGGCTAATAAAATATTCACACATTGAAGCATTTCTCCCACCGCACAATGAACAGAATTTGAGCCGAATCTGGTGTATGTGTCCAAACATCTCCATTTTTTTACCAAGCTGAGATAGGCAGATCTACAGAACTTTGATGAATTGCCTGGATTTATTATGACTTTTCCTTAGGGAAGGGTGCAGTATGAGGACAGTCTCGAATATGAATTACCGGCATGCTGATTCGATCTCAGCGGCAGCCAGAGAGAGACAGCAGGGCCTGAATACCAATACATGTTTCCTGGATCAAGACAAGGACTTGATTACTGGTGCCTGTCAGGAGTAGAAAAGTCCTTAAGTGTACTCTGGAGGGAAGCCTGCAGGCAAGCACTCCAGGAGTGAGAGAGATGCTTTCAATCAATTCTGACTCAATGAGAGAGGGGGAAGAGAGCAATTTAAGTAAAAGAGCGTCGGCATCCAAAACAGTTTTGACCTACAGGACCATAAGACAAGTTAATTCAGGCACAAATGATGACAGGTGGGCCATCTTTTAGGGCTCAGCACATTTGCTCTGCCATGAATGGTAGGTAAATATGATTTTGGTTATAACCACAGGGCTCTCTGGGTATCTAATAAGGACAAATCCTCCTTAAACCAACCGGCAGAGCCTGATGAAACGAAAGAATGTCAAATATGATGTGGGAGGCAGCGCTGCTGGTTTTTCAGAACACATGCAGGGGTAAGGATGTGGGAATACTGCTTTCCCTGCCCAAGGTGGAAGCAACTTTGTGGTGATTTGTGAGGTCAAACCCTCCACTCTTCTGCCAGGCATGAAACCTTGGACAAGTGCCGGAAACTCTTCTCTGCAGAATTCTGGAGAAGACCTGAGGTCTTGCATTTGAAACTTTTAAAGGTACATGATACATTTTCATTATGAGGGCAATAAATTCAGCCAAATAAGGCTGACCACGTTCCAGAAGATGCACGATGTGTGAGGGCCATATGAAACCTGGATTTACAATCGGTTTTAAAACAAATTAGTCACCAATCACAGATAAGACATCTTGAAGCCTGGACTGTTTAAACTCCAGATTTTGGCAACGATATGGAATTCATTATACAGGTTCTTCTGGTTCAGTTCTGCATAACTGAATTAAGAGCAAAATCATCCAGTGTTTCTTAGTTCACCTCCACTCCTTTTAGAAGCTTGTCTATGTCTGATGGCAACCATAGATACAAATGTCTTGCAGACATTTGATATAAGGCTCTGATCCATGGCTCCTTTAAGGGTCCATTTGCTGGGGTAACTTTTTGGAGAGAGAAAAAACATTGAGCAGATACCTGAATTTCCATGCCGTTTCAGAACAGGGTCCTCTTCACAATAGCCTGATAGAGAGTCTACAGATGGATGGCAGGGCATGTGACAAGGTACCACTGACGGGGCCCGTCTGGCTCGCTGCTTCCAGGAAGCCAGATTCCAGGGCACTAATCCAGAGAGACTCAGAGGCCCAGAAATGCCATCAGGTCTCTTGGCAGAGAACACATGCCCGCTTTGTGTCCCAGCTTGCCGTTGATGAAGGGCTGCAGGAACTCGAGCCCCTACACAGCTCCCCAAGTGGGAACCAAAGCACCCCTTGTTTAATCCTAAGCAAAAAGCCATCGAGTAGGTGGAGTGGAGAAGTTGAGGATTTGGAATAAAGAGACACTGGCTGGGTTGGGCAAAGCGAGGGGAGGTTAACGGCAATCACATGGGAATCTGAATGGATCGAGGGGTTCAGCGTGAGGCTTTTCATAATGGTGCAGTCCTTCAGCTTTTCTCAAACTGTAACAAATCTTCTTTTCAAAGAGGTGGCTTCTGTCACACTGTAACTGTTAACAATTTATGTGTTTTTCTTCAAGAAACAGACAAAGACAGGCTCTCTGTTTCACAGTTTAGGGTGTAAGCCCAGGAACTACATGGACACACAGGTTTGGAAGATGAACCGTGAACTGAAAACACATTCCACAGTTGAGCAGTCACTGCATGCAATGGCTCTCACAGCAACGCAGTTCACAGAGCGCTTGACATTCTCCAACACACAGTACGCAGGAGGCCGGGGGGGCCCTTCATGCTAACACCTCATAAATCCCTTCATTCCTCCCCACCGACTGCCCCTTCGGGGCCTTACGGATACAAGGACAATTAAGTAAGAGAGAGAGGAACAGATAGCATTGAGGAAAAGCAGTGAAAATATATACCAGGGTTTTCAGATTTCTGTAACACAGTCATACTGAAAGATCTTTCCACCTTTCACAAATAGATAAGCTTATGCAGTTCATCATAACAACACTTTAAACTGCACGGCTGCAAAATGCAGAGCAAGTTACAGGTTAACCAAAGGTCTGACAGAAATGAGACACACAGACCACAAAAACAGGTCACTGTTTGACACAAATGAAAAGTTCAAAGACGGGTTAAAAACCGAAAGGGCTGCACGATTATGACAAAAAAACAAACAAACATAATTGTCGATTATTCCGTTGAAATTTTCATTTTAATTAATAACGCTCATCACAATTTACATTGAATGATGTTTTTAATAGCTTTATACCATTGTTTGAAGCAACTGCATGCCATATTTTTTATAGAAAATTAAAAACAAGCTGAAAACACTTCCTAAAAAACGTATTGCTTTTCTATAGCATTAACCCTCAACTGTCAAGTATACATTGGTTTTGTTTGTTGTTTTAATGAATAATAATAAAAAGTTAAAATATGCATGGTATAATAATAGGGGCTTTCGCACTGGGTAGTTCTAGGTACTAGCCACCAAGGTGATTCCCCGAGACCTATGGGCGTTTTCCCGGTTGCATTCGTACCACCAGTATGAACTCGTGACGTAAGCCACGCTTGTTGTTGTGACTTATTTTGACGGCGAGGCTGACTTTAATTTTAACGGCGCTAAGAACGGCAGAGCCTGAGCACACAGCGCTTACATTCTCCATCTTCATTAGTTTCCGATCTGTTTAACAGTCATGTCTAATACGTTATTAGATAGAATTGTTATTCAAAGTATATAAAAAAGTATAAGTTTGCCGTATGGTTGACCACCAGTGTTGCTAGCTGAGCAGAAATACATAATCATGTTTTGCTTGGTCCCCTCAAACTTGCATTGTATTTTCCATGTTTGTAGAGTTAGTTCATGGATTAGGTAAATAAAAATGGTGGGTTTTGGTGTTTCGCGTGTGTTCGACCAATCAGCGTACACTTACGTCACTGGTAGTTCCTATTGTGCTGTGTTCTCTGAAGTAGTCGTGATTCACCTCACAACGACAATGTAAGCGGACTTTTTTGTAATCGGGGCTTTGGACGATTGCGTAATCCTGGCATCCGTAATCGCGATTAGAAATTCGATTAATTGTGCAGCCATAGTTGAAACAGTACTTTGGTAGTACAAGAGTGATTGTATCACATACCATGCAACATAATATATGAATATACTGTGGTATTATTGCCAATAAAGCACTTCAAAAGAACAATGTGGTACTACTATGGTACATTTTGATACTTTTTCGGTGGTGAAATGTAACATGGAGAGGGCCAAGGATTTGCATAATATGCATTTGCATGCTTGCACAAAATATGTGTCAGGCCTTTGAGAGAAAAAGAAAATGTAACTAAAAAAAGATTTACCCTGATGTTTTAGTTCTCTCTTCAATGCACATAAAAGACCAGAAACCTTTAGACATTTAAATAATATATCTAAAAGCAAATCAAGGTTAAAAAACTCAGACAGATGAGGAATAGGGGAACAAGGGTTATAAACAAAGCTCTGCCGTCTTTCTGAAGAATTCATACAACATTTCTCAAAACTTTTTGTTTGTCTGGAGGTAAAGTTTGGGTCCTGTCAGGAGAGATGAGGTGAGACAAGCAGCAAACCCTCAGAGAGCCTGAACCGAACTGGCACCTGCCGTTAAACATTTATGCCTGATGCATTTTTAACACACAACATAAAAAAGGCATGACTCTGTTGTTTTCCCTTCACCATCCTCCTCCCAACCTCGCTTACATACATCTGCATTCTAGCATAGTCAAAAACACTCAGGCGCGGAAACGGTCAAGTTTGTCTTACTAAAATTAGAACAAGGGCGTTCATAATGACAGCGATTTAATCCGGTTACTAGTTGGCGTTCGTACTTCCGACAGCTCATTTGCATGAATTTGAACAATCGCCAACTCTAATTGAAAATGAATGACTTGAGGTCGCTTTGTTGCTGCAAATGGCTTTCACAGTCCTTTCAGAAAAATGGAGATTTTTTGTGATTGATGCGGGCAAAAATCCTTGAATATGCGGCCCGTTTTCTTTAAAAATGCGATGGAATATGCTGTTATTCATGCAATTTTATGCGATAAAACTGCAGGAACTTGCAAAAACTGCGTTTTGATGAAAAAGAGAAAAAAGTGATTCCCCAACACCCTGTTCTCACTAGGCTCCTACCTTAAAGTAAAGAGTCATTTCTTATTACTTCCTATGATAAGCAAGCATAACTACATCACAGAAAGCGCTGTGAATATTTCAGTTCTCATCTTGTTTTATTTCAGACCTTAATAAACACATCAAACTTACAAAACATTGATGAGTCAAAGAAGTTCTGTAGCTTTACAAAGGGAATATGCTACAACTTTTGTAAACATGAATAAATAAAATATAAAAAAATAGTGTGCTCCTGTTTTACTACAGTTTTACGATGATGTTCACGTCGCATAATTACGCCACTTCATAACGTTCCCATGGCAACAGGGGAAACGGCTGCTCTCGTGTGAAGCAAACGCAACATTTTTCAACTTTCTGCTAAGATATATGTGACTTTTTTGCAACGAAAATGCGAGGATTATGAAATCATGCCATCCCCGCATATTTTGCAGCATACCTGTCGGAGAGAAAGACACATTTTTCCACAGTCTATCAGCGGACGCATCAGAACCAGAGGAGATATGACACCAGCCGAGCTCATTGTCAGTGTGAGGTGTGTGTTGTAAATGAGAACATCTCAGAGCTTTCAGCTGTCAGTTCACCAGAAGCTGTTTTAATGTTTTAAATTAGATGCTTATTAGCAGGCAATTTGCATAGTGTCTGATACCAAACAATTGCCTAACACAGTAGCGATCATCTTAAATTAAATTTTATTTTCTTTAAGAAAGAAAAAAGCTTGTGATCTCAGGCTCCGAGAACAAATTGGCTTATAAAAAGATGACTACCCACAAACCCCTGGTGGTTTTCAGAGCTCTTCCACAGCTGTGGATTTGTTTAAAAATAGCTCAGATTTGAGCAGGGCATTAAGTGTGATATCCTCCTCCTAAAAGGCAACGATTGTTCCCTTGATAAATAATCTGATGTCAGATTCGGTTTCTAGACCAAACACAACGGGGCAGAACTAAATTCAAGCAAATCTGAACAAGGCTTGCTGTTTATGAAGACATGGATATACGGCATTTATAGAGAGCATGTGATATGGGTTGTGTTACCGCTTATCAGATCTCTGTATTGAGAATAAATCGAGTTAAAGGAACTATAAAACAAAGCTTAAGTAAAATAAAATAAAAATATTAGGTGAAAATTTTAAACTTAAAGGGGTGGTTGATTATGATTTAACTTTAGTTAGTGTGTAATGTTGCTGTTTGAGCATAAACAACATCTGCAACGTTACGACGCTCAAAGTTCAAAGCAAAGGGAGAGATTTGCTTTTAAAGAAATTGTTTTTTAAGGACTACAACAAACGGCTGGTCGAACTACACGAGCTTCCTCCCGGGTTAGTGACATCACAAACCCTAAAATTTACATAAACCCCGCCCCCAGAACACGATTTATAGATTACATGACAGAATATGCTAATCAATGACTAGAAGATAGTTAACTTCACATCAGCTTCATAAATTAATAAACTAACCGTTCAGAAACGAGAAATAATCTGATGTCAGATTCGGTTTATAGACCAAACACAAAGGGAGCAGAACTAAATTCAAGCAAATCTGCACAACAAGGCTTGCTGTTTATGAAGACATTGGATATATGGCATTTATAGGGAGCATGTGATATGGGTTGTGTTACCGCTTATCAGATCTCTGTATTGAGAGTAAATCGAGTTAAAGGAACAATACAATAAAGTGGTAACACTTTACAATAAGTTTCATTAGTTAACTACCTTAGTTAACATGAACTAAGAATGAACAATACTTCTACAGCAATCTTAGCTAATATTAATTTCAACATTTACTAATACATTATTAAAATCAAAGGTTGTGTTTGTTAACATTAGTTAATGCACCGTGAACTAACATGAACAAACAATGAACAGCTGGATTTTTAGTAGCTAACATCAACAAAGATTAATAAATACTGTAACAAAAGTATTGCTCATTGTTAGTTCATGCTAGTTAATACATTAATTAATGTTAACTAATGAACCTCACTGTAAAGTGTTACCAATAAAGCTTAAGTCAAATAAAATATAAAAAAATTAGGTGAAAACTTTAAACGCAACAGAAACAGACATACAGGTGAAACTCGCAAAATGAGAACATGGTGCAAAAGTTAATTTATTTCAGTAATTCAACTTGAAAGGTGAAACTAATATATTATATAGACTCATTACATGCAAAGTGAGATATTCCAAGCCTTTATTTGTTATAAGGGACTGTTCGTTTTTTATTTAAGGTGCCACCGGAGGAGATTTGAAACCTGTAGTCAAAATAGACTTGACCCTCCCTTCGCCAGCAATAATTTTTTCTATGACCCTCCAAAATGATTGTGAAAAAAAAGGCATGACCCTCCCTGATAATTTATTGATTACTTCTGTACTGGTTTGTGCTTGGCAAAGATGTTCAGATAGCCATTGTTTTGTTTTTTTTCCAACCATGACAAACGACTATACTCCTGCTTTTTCATCTTGCTAGGGCTGTAACGATAGACCAAACCTACAATTCGGTTCGTATCACGATTTTTTATTTGAAAAAAAAAATCATGTTTTCGGTGCTGATGCAGTGGTGACGTGTTCATGTAACATGTAAGGGTGGCGCTGCCAATAAACTAGGCTATCTTAAAGCTGCCACAAAGAACCGGCATAATGATTATGAATATGTCAAATATAGCAAGAAGACATTTTAATTGTTTATTAATAAACAAGTCTTTGTCAGTGTCGGCTGCAAATATAAAGGTGACGATGCTGATTCGCGATCTTCGCAGTAGTGATCGCGCCAGAGAGAAATGCACATTTCATACGGATTACATAAGCAGAGAGCAGTCTGTAGTCTGTTTTCTTTCGTTTTGAATTGTTGTTAAAAAGTAGACATTTCAAGCTTTCTATAAGTATCAGGTCTGTGGGGCAAGTAGCTTACCTTAGGCTATACGCTGAGTTTCGGTTCATTTATTAGACGAGAGTCCAGTTCACGCGCCGGCGCCTCCGTGTCATGATGATCTATTTTCTACTATATTTTGCTTCTTATTTATTAAATCCAGGCAATTGGTTGATGAAACATTGATTAAAATTAAGATGCAATTAATAAAAAAACGAAATTCACAGAAAGGCTTTGTGCTTTCCGTTTGAGGTCTCTGTGAGAGTTTTAAAGTCACTTTCAGAGCGGTCATGTCCGTAACGGAGAACTGTCACGTCCGTAACATTTTTTTTCCCCTCATAAATGCGAACACGAAAAATAAAATAAAAAGAATATTTTATGTTATATGGAGGCCGACCCTTCTTCATCCGGTGGGTAGTATTACTTTTGTTTTGCGCACCGTAGTTCATAGAATTACTAAAAAATTGTTTGCCACCTAAAAGTTAAAGACTTATTTGTGTGACATCACGTGTGTATTTCCCTCATATTAAATATAAAACGTGTATAAATGTGTAGACTGATATTTTTCTAATGTCTGGACTCCCTTATTAAGGGAGTATGAATATATAAACAGACGTTTCAGTATTAAATGCATTTTCTGAGAAATTATATTTCAAGTTTTGAATGCAAATGTCACGTCCATAACGCTGGAATTGCCCAATTTTAAAGAATTTATCCTCAACTATTTTTTTTTGGTGTAGGTCTACGTATTTTATTATGTCAACTTCAAATAATACTAATAATAATAAAAAAATGTGGTAGCCCTACGTCACATCACACTCCACTGTTATGGTGGCAATTTCAGTAGATTTACTCACTAACATTGTTGTGGAAACACAATAAGAATGGGAACTAAAATATGGTAGTATCGTGCAGCGCACATTACATCAGCTGCAGTTCTGGCGCCTCAGTCCCAATACTGTAAAACTCGACGTCCATTCACATCACATGTTAATGCCGCGGTTGAGTTACACTCACAGGACACTGCACTTATTTACAATCACAAAAGTTCATTATTTGCTCGTGCTTTAAAGCTTTGCCGGGTAAACATTTCATTGGCGTTCTGTTCTAATGCACTTTTTCTGAGCGCGTACTGAAGCGCACGCACACTGTCAAACTGGATTTTTGTTGGGTCAGACCCATCTGATAGCGATGGGGGGCCGAGACCGAGAGAGCTACATGGAAACAATATGCACCAAACAAGCCACTTTGAAATTTTGCTGTTTTCATGCAAGTTGGGTGACCCTCCCCAAGACTAAAAAAAGTTGGATGACCCTCCCCTCAACAAAGAATAAAAAGACATGACCCTCCAGTCCAGAGTTATCCAACGGGCTCGCCTGTAATGCAATGGCCTCCTCGGCTCTGAGCGTGTGACAGCCTGTGGATCGGGCCAGTAGCGGCTGGATGGCGGAGAGGAAGGAGAGCGAGAGTGAGGTAAACAGATGAATAAAACATTGTGGTTTTGTGCAGTCCTGACCTCGGTTAACACCACGCTGTTTACACACAAGAGCAGTGTGAACCGGTGAGGGGAGTGGCACACATTCACACAAAAGCACAAAGACGTTGAGCATGAACCAGATATGCTCATGTTCTCCTTTCAGCACACAATCAATGGATCGACTCACAAAGTTCCTCTGTCTTGACCCATTTATAGACCGTCGCCTGTTCTAATATGAGCGTGTAAACTGGAGCCCATGAGAAGAGGGTTATCGGGGACACACGATTGTTTAAAGCTTCATTCATCCTACTTAAATAAAAAGCTTCAAGTGAAAATAGGACACGTTCGCCAACCATTTTAATGACAAAAACTTTTTAAAGAGCTGAGGTGCTAAAATAAAGACTGCAACTTTAATGAGTTTAATAGTTGTTAGATTTTCAACTGTTGGTCTACAGGTGAAACAAAAGTTCATTTATTTCAGTAATTCAAATTAAAAGGTGAAACTATAGACTCATTACATGCAAAGTGAGATATTTTAAGCCTTTATTTGTTATAATTTTGATAATTATGGCTTACAGCTTATAAAAAACCTTTTCACAATATTCTAATTTTGACTTTGGGGTTTTCATAAGCTGTATAATCATAAAAATTATAACAAATAAAGGCTTGAAATATCTCATTCTGCATGTAATGAGTCTATATAATATATTAGTTTCACCTTTTAAGTTGAATTACTGAAATAAATTAACTTTTGCACCATATTCAAATTTTTCGAGTTTCACCTGTATGAATATTGGTGAGCATCTTGAATCATGAGCGTTGCGTTAAAACGACATGTCGAGTAGTTCAAATGTATCTCAAGATCCTGTTCCAATCAGATGGTGGATTAACAGATGGATTCAATCATTCCAGTCAACACTGGAAGCAATCACTCTCTATCAACAAAGTTATCTATGCTATCGCAAATCTTGTAATGTAGATATGTTCACTGATTATAACTGCATCACACTGCACTGTTCGCTTCCAGTGTATTACCTCATAATTCCTGGAGAAATAAACGAAAGCAAAGATTAGGATGTCGTTCCTGTTTGCGTTCAGTCAAATAATTTTGGGTTTGTTATTTAAATAGATGAGTGTCTCTAGTGTGCACTGAGAGAAAAAGATGAACATATTTTAGCATTGCCATTTAGTTGAATGTTAAGTGAATTGCGGATGCAAGTAAAGTCTGTTTTCTGAACGCTGTGCTTGACTCCTGAGTCTCTTACCCTCCTAGCTGGCGGTGTATGTTGTCTGGATGTCCTTTGCTTTCATAACTGCAGCTCAGACGAGTCTTTCTCTCTCTGTTTGAGCCGTAGACAGGACAGCATGGGCGTTTCCGGGATCGCAAACCCAGGGGCCTAAAATACCCAGGGGCAGCGTTCACAAATTGTGCGGTGAGCGAGTTTAACAGCCTCTCCGTTCAAGAGCCGAGACGCTGTGCCAAAGTTACATGAGGGGTGAGAGAAAGGGGAGGAACTACGAGAAGGGGGGAAAAAACGCAAATGTGAGAGACAGGGAAAGAAATGAGATGAGAAAAGGTCACTGCCGACACTCATGTAAACACCAGCAAAGGATTTACAGTGTGGCAAGAAACCTCTCGTCGCAGAAAAGACACAAAGAGACTCCAGAGAGCCAAAACGAGGAGACATTCCAGGAAAAGACGGACCTCCCCTCCTCTCCCAACTGGAAAAGCTGTGTTATAATGGAGTCCAGGCTTCCTGGCTGCTGTCAACTTGGGAATGGTCTGGGATGAGAAAAGGGAGGTTGCGGATCTCAGAAACAAGCCGTGAATGGCTTTCTTTCACACTGTCTTGCTCACGTTTTGAGCGTATACGTCTCTTTTTGTTACACTTTTTGGAAGACGACAACACGTAAAAGGCATTTTACTTTAATCATTTTGAGTTGAATGTGATATTTATCGAGAAATAAAAAGGGGAGCTGCTTGATTTCATCCAAAGTGATTGTGAAAAGTAGACTGTGATGTCACTGCCACACGGCTTTGCTTACATCAGCAAAAGAGAAAAGTCGTTTCTGAGGTAAATATTAGGGTTTATTTTGACAAACTATTGTCTGTGAACCCATGGTGGTTCAGGCGGGAACTGGAAGGGGTAAAGTGTGAGTTGATGAAAAGCTAAATAAATTATAATGTGAAAAAATTGAAGAAAGAAAAACACTTAGGAAACAAAAGATTAAGTTTTTTGTTTACATGCATTAAATATGGCCGACCGATTAACCAACATCAGATAACAGTGTTGTGTAGGGATGCACTATATTTGTTTTTAATGTTATCATTATCGGCCTGATAAGAAATCCTGGCCGATATATAAAACCCGATAAATAGTGGATTATTTCCTTCAACTCAGATGCTTCAGATGCGCACTCAACATGATGGTTTTCAATTGCTTGAAATATGATTGGAATCACTTAAAAAAAGGAAACTACAAGCAAGTCTGTCATATCGGCTACATAAAATTATAATGAGAACATTATGATTGTGTGCTTGAGACATGATGAGACTTGTTTTTGTAATAAGGCTCTCAAAAATTATATCAAATTTGGATTTAGATTTATCGGCCAATAAATCGGTTACCGGCTTTCAAATATAAAAAATTATCGGTTATCGGCCAAAACCGTTGCATCCCTAGTGTTGTGAATGTGTTGTTAAAATACTGAAATATTAACTTAAAATCTGCATTAAATTAATATTTAAGTTAAAAAAAAGATTGGGAATCCCCGCTTTAGATTCGCGCACTGTGTAATCAACATTTACGCAGAAAGCTTTCATGTTGTATTCAGATTAGATCCCTTAATGTAACAGAAATTGAATACAAATAAAACCTGCGAACCTTAGCCTACTTCTTCCTCTTCTCATTTGCCCTTTTCAAACATGGCCGCCACTCTGGCAGAATGCGCACGTGCAACAGTGCGCACACACACGCTCATGCATGCACATGCTAAAACACTGTCAACAGTAAAGACCAGAAAACTGAACGGCGGCTCTGCACTGAAAACCGCATTTCCTTGCAACAGCATGGATCTTACCCTCCCTTCGCGCGTTTACTCCTCTCTTCTTCCCTCCCCCTCTCCTCTCCTCTCACAACTCACGCACAGAGACACGAAACGAGGCGCGGCGTTGGAAATGCACTGGCTGACAGCGAAGGACAGCTGCTCTCTCTCGCTAGCTCTTCCCTTCCCCCACAGCTCGCCACACACACACACACTCTTACACCGCTAAGAGACAGAGCGAGCACATGAGGACGGGAGGGAGAGAAGATGGAGAAAAACAGAAGGGAGGGGAGAGGCGGCCATGAAAGGGCTTTGTTTCGCATTTCTCTGATGGCTTTTGCAGGCCTCGCCACCGGCTTGACACAATAGCAAGATTCAAATTCTTCATCATTTGAGAGCAAATTCAAAAGATCAGAATATGTTAATACAATATTAATAAGAGAAATGAAAACAATGACAATATAGCATTGAAGTAGGGATGGGAATTAAATGATTCTGATTCCCAATTCTGGTGCCTTCATTCTTTTAGTACTTTGGAAGGAGCAATCTTCAAATTAATTAGCATTATTTGTTTTGTGGGTTTTTTTTATTTTTATTTTTTTATTAAAAATATCATTACAACAAAACTCTAAAAAACTGGCAACCTTTTAATCAAAGAGTCATCAAGAGTCATTCAATCGTGAATCTGGACTGGTAGTTTTTTTTGTTTTTTTTTGCATTAATTCATACAGAAATCATGAAAATCATTCAGTAACTGTTTTTAAATAAACAAATAAAGATTGTGAAAAGTAGGAATGACCAGAAATGCCAAAATGTAAAAAATAAAATTAAAAAAAGTCTATATATATTAAAAAAAACACTTAAATCAATTGTTTTAAATGGCTAAAGTGAATAGGCATCACAGCATTATAGTGTACATAATAAAAGATGGATATTCCCCCATATAATTAGCATTAAACAAAAAAAAAAAACATTCTCCTTAACACTTTTATAAATACCATTTGCTACAACAAATAACTCATGGACAATTGACTTGCCTGGATAAATGAAGGTGAAAAACAAATATTAAAAAGAATCAGACAACACTGGTTACACTGTTGTGTGACTCGTTCAAAACGAATGTTATAAAACAGTATGTTTTAACAAATGCAACTGGTTCTGAATAAGAATAGGCTAGTTCTCAATTCCCAACCCAACCTTACACAACCCAACTGGAATCAATGACGATGTTCAAATCACTAAGTATGAGTAATAGTAATAGCGATGGTTGCCTTAGCAAACCCTAATTATAAAGAGAAAAGATGACTTGACTGACTGTCAGAGTTAATGGCTGAATCACAAAGGAGAGAGAGAGAGAGAGAGAGAGAGAGAGAGAGAGAGAGAGAGAGAGAGAGAGAGAGAGAGAGAGAGAGAGAGAGAGAGAGAGAGAGTGGCCATCACGACTGAACGGTTCCCACCTCCCCGTCTTTATCTCCCGCTGGATTTATTGGTGAGGATGTAGCAATTACGCACCAGGCAAAACAAGCAACCCAATGTGAATTTTTCAAAGGAACACTCTAACACGGAGAGAAGAGAGAGATTGTGCTCAACGCCATCGCATAACGATAAATGGGAATCTAATCCCGTTTTTGGCATGTCAGCCGGGATTACACCAAAACTATACCCTTCGGAACCAACGAAAGCCTTCCCATATGGAGATCGCCTCGGGGAACGCATTTCCTCCAAATAATGAAAGGAGTGTTAAGAGGGGAAAAAATAACCTGGGTATTTACTAGCACAAGATCAACCCTCTGACAGGGAGAAAAAGAGAAACTATAAATCAATCCGTGTTCCTGTCAGCATCCCTTAAAATGGAGCTCGGCGTGCCAGAGCGTGTGGGCTGACGGATCGGTGCCGTGGCACTTCTGCCGACGAGCTTTAAAATAAGTACACAGCACATCACGCTAATGATAACGCATCGAGCGTTTACACCAAAGCTGGTGTGTTTTGATAAGGTTCTAGGAAACAAAAACAGCTGCCAAGAGCAGCTCGAAGAAAAGCTTAATGCGTCTCCAGGGATTATGAATGCGCACTCTCGAAAGCTTAAGACCCGGAGGGATGGGACTAAAAAAAAATGTGTCACCTTTACAGCAACAATACTTAAAGCAAACAATCAGCAAAAAAAAAAACTCATGGTTTTACAACATTCCCAAGTTAAAAGCCTTAAATTAATTACAAGCAGAACTAATCCATCTACTGCCAAAAAAACATAGCGGAGTAATACGATCGCGTGGTTTAACCAGATTACATTTCCTGAAGAGAACCTGACTGGGCGCTTGCACAAAAACCTGAGGTACTGTTATCTCTAAACGAGAATAGTTATGAGATTAACTCCATAGTGTTAAATCAAGTCAAATCATCCTCATTTATACAGCGCTTTTAACAATGTAAATTGTTTCAAAGCAGCTTTACAGAGATAAACATATAATTTAAGATAACAGAGATTGGTTTGGTTTTATAGCGGTTCTTGAATAGTGTTATTTTCCAGCTAAAGTTAGTTTTGATTGATTCACTTCCGTTGAAATGATCATTTGTTATTAAATTAGGGACGGCTAAGACGACACCGTTCTCTCTGAACAGACTTTAAACTGAACCTGTGATTAACGCTGACGGCGTTCACATGCGCATTAAGAACTGATTCTATAGTTATGTGCGTTTGAATATATGTGCGCAGGTTTGTAATTCCCTACAAACCATGCCTAAACAAACTACTTGTCTTGCCTATACATTTTGATACAGGATTTTATTTTATTTTATCACTTCGGGGTTGGTGTCGTGAACCCTAACCCCTAATTTATCTGTAGAGTGGGATAGGGATCCTCCATAGGGAGAGTGTTAACATTGGAGCAAGCTCCTCTTTCAGGTGGCTCTTCTGAACCGATGATACCATCTTGTGCAGACATAAGCGTTACATCACACCCAGCTCTTTAAATCTGGATTATCTTGAGACGGTTTATTCACTGGCCGTCTAACAAATCCACTGAGCTGTAGTCTACAATGGCAGCTGATTCCCCACTTGAGCCAATAACATTGGGTGTGAACCCACGGTCGGCCTGTTTTCGACTCGAGCGAAGCTCCAGATGTTGGAAAACACAGTTTATGGGCAGCAAAGATCCCAATATTAAACATTTGCACACACGACATAACCCTCAGAAAGGATTTCCTGGGTCGCCATCCGATGGAGCAATAAACTTAGCAACTCATGTCAGTCAGAGTTACGACGTGCGCTCTGATCTCGCTGTTGGGCCAAATCCACAGTGCGTTTGTCTCATACCGATCGCCTCTATATTTAGGGTCAGAAATGCAGACTGCTGAATCAACACGGCTATAATGGACGACGGCGAGCACATGGTTTCAGTGTCAACAGTAGTCATATGTTCTTTACACCATGTTCAATGTAAAACGGCATTCACAACTCACTTAACATGAGGCGCTTCTGAATGAAACTGGATATTCATTGAGAATATCTGGTAACAACGCTGAAACACGGCTTTACAACACTATTACAATAATCTTGATAATTATACTAATAACCGATAAATGTTAGAATTTTAATTCTATACTATTTTGTCTAAAATAATAAATAAAACACAAACTGAAAATCAATGGTTTTTAAATTCTAATTTCTTATTATTAGCGTTTTAAAAATGAAAGATTAACTCAGTGAGCATTATATGACAGCAAAGATAACAAAAAAAGAGGAAAGTATCATTCATAGTTAATTATCCAATATTGGTCAGTAGGCTAGGCTATATCATCAAACCAATATTATAATAATTGAAATATTATATAAATTAAAAAATAAATCTATATAGCACTGATGTGCATCCCCAGTTGAAATAACACACACACTGCATAAAAGTGACTAATTTTAAAACAGAACTAAAGCCAAAAGTTTTAGATTTAGATGACTAAATCATCTCCTTAAAATATAAGGTACAACAAGTAACCTTTATCAGAATCACGCTTTTGTGATGCTAAGCAGTAGTGGTGTCAACAATAATCGATTCGGCGATGCATCGCAATGCGGGAAATGTACGATTCAGCATCGATGCGGCAAAGTGCCATAATCGATTATGTCACTGTTTATTTTCTGGCCTTGGACAATAAAGTTTTGAAGTTTCAGTTACTTCCGGGGGCATAATAACAACAATACAGATGGCTGAGGCGGAGGGAGATGACCGTGATATGGCGCCATTCACAAATAGCGCCTAAAAACGCGCGCCGCGCTCTCCTTTTGCCAAAGCGCTAGGGCGGTTACGCTCTGGAGGCGTCTGTCGTTGCGAAGCAACCATCAGCTGCGCTCTCCGTTACAGCAAACCGTTCTTGTCCCGTGACCTACGGTGCGCTTGTGGCATTCTGAAAAGTTGAGATGTTTTTATCTCGATGCGGCGCGGACGCGCTTGGAAAAAACGAGCGCATCGCACCGCTTCCATTATGAGCACATACCGTGCGCCTACATTTGAAATAACGAACTTGAGCGCGCAAAAGACGCGATATGTGAACAGGCCCATAGACGGGTAACCAAAGCTTGGATTTAAATTTTATTTTATTTAATGGCATTTATGTTAAAGATACAGGAGAGTTATAATACACATATAGCAGGCAATAAATCTGTTGTTCGATATCTGACTGCTTGTATTGCCTCGTGACTGATGAAAAATGTGCCTTGTTGTGTGCAGTAGAATTGTGATGCATCGCAATACATCGTAGAATCGAATTGAATCGAATCTTTACCTGGTGAATCGTAATCGAATCGAATTGTGAGGGCAGTGCCAATGCACACCCCTACTAAGCAGGGGTATTGTCAGCACATTATATCAAATGCTGATTTTTAGTCCATGACTGGAAGTGCCTTATTAAAGGAGGTCGCTCCCCCTCGCCAAATAACCGCAGAGATGGGTTAAATTAGCCTGTGCTATTCTCAGGGCGCTAACGACTGCGAGTGCTGTATGCTAGCAGCAGGTACTAGCGCTCCTGCATTCCTGCACAATCGTGCGAGGTGGGAAAACCAGCCCTGTCTGCCATCGAACGGCTCGAGCCCACAACGCCCCGCCCGCATCATGGGACGAGGAAATGTGAAACCACTTTCAAGACGGTTAAAAAGCTGGTCTGGTCCCCCTCCCTGACACGCGATAACATCCCCTCCTCACACCTCGAGATCTGGTTGTTCAGAGGCATGAGGAAGAGGTATTTCGTGTTTTGTTTGAGCTGTTGTCGATCCTCCCCCCAAGGCCCCAAGTGAACCCCCTGTGCTTGTTTAAGGAATGTACCAGAAGACAATAGTGGCAGTCAGAGGAAGCCATGAATGGAGGCCATTGGTCGCAAAGCACTACAGTGCCAACAGAAAGGTTTCTACAAGGGACAAAGCTTCGAATGGCTTTTCTAACCTCCAGAAACTAATCAAGCAAGACGGAAACTACCCTTAAGACTACATCAAAAACGTTTAATTTCAAATTAAGAATTAAACTAGAATTGCAAGCATGTAAACGTCATTACTTAGCTAACGCAATGCAAGTAACTTGAAAAATTTGAATATGGAGCAAAAGTTTATTTATTTCAGTAATTCAACTTAAAAGGTGAAACTAATATATTATATAGACTCATTACATGCAAAGTGAGATATTTCAAGCCTTTTTTTTTAATAATTTTGATGATTATACAACTTATGAAAACCCCAAATTCAAAATTAGAATATTGTGAAAAGGTTTTCATAAGCTGTAAGCCAAAATCATTAAAATTATAACAAATAAAGGCTTGAAATATCTCACTTTGCATGTAATGAGTCTATATAATATATTAGTTTCACCTTTTAAGTTGAATTACTGAAATAAATTAAGTTATGCACGATATTCAAATTTTTCGAGTTTCACCTGTACAACACTAATGATAACTGTTCTTGGACAAAAAAAGCGGGAATAGATTGCCTTAATACTTTAGGAATTATTGCTTGTTTTAGTAGCTAGCATGTTTACTGTAAATATGCTAAATAATTCAACTAACATTCTCAAGGTAGATTCACATCTTCACATTTTTTTTGCACTGGCAAAACAGTAGCTGAACTGAAAGAGTAAAATTATAAGAGAATGATTCACACTAATGTCCACCATAAACCACGTTTTCTGAGAAAGCGTTTCGGAAAGCAGCGCCATGTGAAAATGAGATAGTGTATTGTCTGCATTAATTTACTTGCATAGAATTTTCATCTTTACACAGTATGTGAATGTTTTAAATGTTTTATATTAAATCACCTTACTAAAACACTACATACACTAATGCAACAGGCTTGGAAAAACAACAACAAAAAAACAAGGTCTGTTTAAAAAGCCTTTCACCTTCATCAAGTCAAAAACCTAAAATCTTTCAAGGACATTACAAACAGATCTCTATAAATTCCTTCTAAAAAAAAACCCTTGTTGCTCTTTCCAGTAGCCTATATTTGGCTGCCTGTCACAATTGAAAGCAAGCAAGGGGTCGAAGTGTTACATTTCTATGGCTCCCCTGGGACCCACTAGGTAGGGAACACAATGCTGTGAGTATGAACAACTACTGACTGAGTCACTCACAAAGAATTTCTCATATCTGTAGTAAGCAGATCCGCTAGTCAATCCTCTCAGTTTGTAATGCACAGGCCAGGCTTAGTAGTTAAAAGCAATGCAATACGTTTCCAGAATTGAATGACTACGAAGACTTCTTATTTAAGATAAACACCATCCCATTCATGCATTACTCTGCAATGATCTTTGAAGGGTTTGCGAAAGGAAAAGTGTACCGCTCATGTGGGGATTAAGCCAAAGTCTACATTCTTCTAAGAACAATCTGTTGAGGCATGGATTCGTGTTTTAACATGAGAGATCAAGCTATAAAACTAGCCCAGCTGCCAAAACTCCTTATGAACTCGGAGGCCGATAATTGAGTGCAATGAATAATTGAGAAAACCCCTACAATCAGCCAACACCTCAAACAAGAATGGGCAACAAGAACTTTGATCAGATAGAGAAATAGCATAAATATTAGAAGATATCTGACACTTAACTTGAGTTTCTACATTTGTTACCCAACAAGAGAAAGGCTCACAATGTGGTTATTTGGTTAACAACAATTGGTAAGATCAACTTATTAGCATTAAAGAGGTTAAATTCTTGAAACAAGGTGGATGTTCTGGGAGTTCATATTCTTGTACCTCTGGTTATCTGGCCGCTGTCCTAAATCTCTTTTGGCAGCTCTATGCATTACTAATTGGAGATCGAGACCACTGAGCCAAGCATGTCAGTTTTCCTCTTTTTAAATTGGACTAGTGCCAAAAGGAAACAGGTTATCACACCAGTGTATGTCAGTGAGTTACCACTAACTCTCTGGTTCATTTCTAAACAGTTGGAACAGCGTTAGCTTTCAACCTCTACTGTGTTACACAATCACCATTTATAATACTCAACCAGATGCTTAATAAATGGAAACAAACCATCCAAACTAACGCCAGACAGACTAATGCAACAATGGTTTCCCAATGATAGAGAAATGAAAACACCAGTGGACTCACCTTCTCACTTTTTACTTTCTTTATGCTCCTGCAGTCATTATTTTCCACTTCTTCTGGTTCGCTCTTGATAGCCAAAGGTGTGACTATTCCACTGGTATCAAGGGTAATATTCCCTAGTTGATCAGCACCACCAAGGTCCGAATTTTGCGTCCCCTCAAATGGGGTATTGCGTGCCTGGCCTAAAGCCATAACCTGGGCCGATGGGTCCTTATCCACTTGTACACCTTCGTTTTTCTCCTTCTTGCTTTTCCCAGAACCTTCCTTGTCCTTTTTTCCACTCTGAACATTACGGGAGGCCTTGTTACTTTTATCGGAGCCTTTCCCAGAAGGTAAGGTCGTGGAACCGCTTCCTGCGGTTGGCCCAGTGCCCTCGTTTTGAGTCCGTCCCTGGGCGTCCTTCTTGCCCCCATCAGGGGTTGAGGACTTGCTACTGTCCTTGGAATTCTTGCTACGCTTAGATTTGGATTTGCTGTCCTTGATCGGTGGAGGAGGCACCGGGTTAATGAACTTAATGTTGTCAGGCAATGCCGCTACGGCGCTCGAGGCAGTAGCCATCCCGTCCCCGTCCTTGGTGCCAGACATCTCAAGCTTGTCTTTCTCTAAGTCTGCGTCGAGGTCAATAATCAGGTTTCCTACACCAATATCCCACTCATCCCCGCTGTCGTAAGTGTCCACCGCATTCGAGTCCACACCTTTCCCGCCTGCAGTGCCACTACTGAGGGACATCTTAGTGCCAGCGGCCCAAGCGTGCCACAGGGAGGTCTGACCTTCTCAGACGACTGAGGCGGTCGGGAAGCACATCTACAAATGCCTCAGGGTCCTGTTGGTTTCCCCTTCCCAGTAACCCACATTGTTGCCCTGGGGGAAGAAAAAAACAATGAGAAAATATGTAAGTAGTAAAATACGATGTTTTAATACCATTTGACAGGACACTGCTCTCATAAAACAGGTTTAGTTATGTCGACTTTAAATTTTCCATATATAAAAAGGCTTAGCAAGCTGTACCACTCCACATGAATTATGTAAGAATTTGTAAGTCGCTTTGGATAAAAGCGTCTGCTAAATGATTAAATGTAATTACAAATACATGCTAAGTAATTGTTTCAAACTCAGGGCTAAAAAAAAAAGATACAGCTCCATCATAGTCATGCTCACCATCAGTGCACAGTCAATATGTGCTTAGAAAACAGACATTGCATCACAACACATGGATCATTGACAGGTTTACATCAAAGAACTGACTGCTGGACTTAAACATGCCACTGGTTTGGAGACTACATAGCATTGCTATTAATTTCCTGACAAGTGAACATTAAATATATTAAGGATGTGCAAAACCACATATTTTTAAAACCAACTACCCATGGTATGTCTAAATGACTAGTTGGTCTTAAGGCAGCCCACTATAATTAGGCTCTTGTAGAGTAACAGTGATATATTCCTACACCAATTAGGTTATTCACACAGGACACTGTGTTTAAAACCAGCTGGACGGTCTTTAGAAATCAAGTTGAACTCATTTTAACTTGATGGGTCATCTATATAGCTTGAATGCAAACCAATGTCATGCTCGTGGCAGAAGTTGAAAACAATTCTGACGCTGAAATACATGCTAACATGATTTTAGGAAGTTGACAGTGCATTGATAACAGCATACTAAGCCCACCACATCTCAGTTGAAAAAGAGTTGAAAGCTAAAGAAAAATTAAAGATAAACTCAGTCAAAAATAATGTTGTTGCAAAACCACTTTACTCAGCTTGTAGACTTAACCCTAAAGGTTAACCACAGTGTCAAAATATTACATTTAAATATTCAAAACAAGGTAAGCATCAGATGTCCATGCCAGCTGGACTAGGCACAACAGATTGGACCAGAACCTAAAAGGTCTTAAATCAGGGGGTTTTTTTATTAAAAAAACATCTCATGATGTTGCAAAAAGTCTTGCTAAAAACAAACAAATATCCAAATTGTGAGGGATTTATTTTCAACAAAATCAGGGTTTTTTCTATTTTGAAAATATTTTGGTAGCTGCCAAAATGAATCTTGGTCTCGCCAAAGATTTATTTGATCATTTTATGTGGCCATGTACCTGCCGTTCTGCAGTACTGGTTCCCGCTGATGGCCATCTGCTTTGAAGAAACGCTCCCGTGAGTGTGTGTGCTCTGTGAAGAGCATCAAAGGCATCATTTACAACATGTTTTTGCAGCATTGATCTTTGTAGCCAATCACAGACATGGGCCTATATGTTAAGCGTGTGAACGGAATGGCCAATCAGATGCGTTTAAATTAGGCAAAATGGCAGAGTTTTTGTTCAGCATGAGTTTTTCACGCTCGTGAATCCTTTCATTATAATCAACAAAGTATAAACACGACGTCAATAAGAGATTCACTGCACAGCGTAGAGAGCTTCATTGATTATAACAGGAGTCTTCCCAAGAGCGCAGCTTTGTGTACCTCGACAGCTTCGGTGATTATAATGGCAGCGATCTTTGCTCTCTTTCTGTATGCAATTATATATTTTTCATGCTGCTAACTACACTGCAAAGTTTCTGGATTTACAACCGTATTTAAATTTGTAATTGAATGCGATTGACAGTGATAAATAGGCTATAGCAATGGACGGAAACAAAAAAAAATCTAATACTGTATGTCAAATTATCTGTATTAAGTCTTGGAATGTAAATGCTTAATAATAAACCTGCCACTTTTTCTATTTTATTAGAAACTTTTCAAATCAGTCAACCTTTTTACATAGAACTATTTTATATAAAATAAATCTGTAAATTTATAAGAACTTCTTGTATGATCTGTCCTGACAGTGATTTATTTTTATTTTTTATCATGAATAAAAAGGATATGTTAATATTACAAACTGTTTTCTGCATTTATTTGGATTTATTGTCAGTACTGGGCTCGATAAAGCTGAACAGGATCAAGATATTACACATAAATACTAGTCAAAACATAGTAAAAGTCACACATTCATCAATATGTATGCAGTTTACAAATTATTCACTACTATAATCTTTTTTCTGTGGACATGAATCACACAATTAACACTTTGCAAATGTCACTGATCTTTAGGACCTTTAAATAGAAACAGAAACCTTTTTAAAATGTCAAAGATGCCCATGATCTATTTTCCATTAGAGATTCTCAAGAATACTAATCAAGCACAACCAGAGATCTAGCTCTGCATTCATTCAGTCTTGAACAGTACTAGAACAGACAGGCGGTGATTAAAGGTCAAAGTCATTGCCCATAATACTCTAAACTATTCATATAAAAGACTGTTCGAACCACAAACTGGTTTCACTGCAGTACTGGCGGTTGTCTAATAAAACTAAGCGCTACTTAAGTTGAAAAGGATGAGTCCAGCTTTGAGCTGCATCTTAAATAGCCGAGGAGACAGATGGTTGAATGCGA
The DNA here is from genome assembly GCA_030578255.1 of Tiaroga cobitis. Classification (NCBI taxonomy): domain Eukaryota; kingdom Metazoa; phylum Chordata; class Actinopteri; order Cypriniformes; family Leuciscidae; genus Tiaroga; species Tiaroga cobitis. Next base: position 1,681,442 of record CM060615.1, read on the forward strand.
GGACAGTAATCAGTGGTTTGCTGTAATCCGTCGGTCCACCAGGGAACATGGAGTGTGTCCTGCAGGAAGCTTTCCAAACGTCTGCTGTTGGAACCCAAGATAAGACCAACTTCCACGATCACACTCATTCATCAGTATGTGTTTCTCATGAGAAACTTTCAAGAGCTTTGAGAGTTATTTTAAATTATTTCTAAACAGCATTTTAGCTTATTAAAGGTGATCCCACTGGATGTTTAAATGTTTTCTACGACTCGAGTTTGATGTTTAGATTCAACTATAAGTCAACGTAGTTTGACTTCTATAAGAGTGTAACTGATGCTTTAGATTCAACTAGAAGTCAACGTAGTTTGACTTCTATAAGAGTGTAACTGATGCTTTTGAAAATTAGGGATGCATCGATATGAAAATTTTGGCCGATACCGATAATTCTTTACATTTCAAAAGCCGATAACGACTATTAGCCAATAAATCTAATTCCAACTTTTTATATTACTTTTGAGAGCCTCATCATTATAAGCCATGTCACACAATTCTAATGTTCTCATTAAAATTTTACGTAGTGGATATGACAGACGCGTGCTGCACGTTGCACTTAACTATATTTTCCTTTTTTGAAGTGATTTCAATCATATTTCAAGCAATTCAAAACCATCATGGCAAACAGAGCAGATCTGAAGCAGGTCTCAGCTGAAGGAAATAATCCACTATTTATCGGCTTTAATATATCGGCCATTTTGGTGTACGAAAACACCAAAAATGATCATATATCGGCAGATACCGATATGGTGGCCGATATATCGTGCATCCCTTTTTTAAAACATTGATCTGCTTGTTTGAGTGGCCAAACATGTCAACTTCTAACTCAATTAATGACATTAGTTTTGGCTGGGACTTTTGGGAAATAGGTCATTATTTTTGCAAGAACATTTAATTCTGCTTGGGTCACTGAATAAAGAACATCTCCTTAAAAAAAAGTCCTTATGGAATTGTCAAACATTTATAATCTTAAACCTGAAAATTGAAGTATCCATGATGGAATAAAACCAGGAGGTGTACAATCCACTTTCCTGCAGTTAAAATGTGTAATTAGGTACTAGTTAAAACACGTATGGCAGTGAGCCGTGAGTTTAACTTGCCTAGGGTTCTTGATGTTGCCAATAAAAAGCTTTACAAAACTCATTCATATCCCAACATGGCTGATGATGATGCAAGCCACTGTCACGGTTCTCTCACACAACCTAATTAGGAACCGAATGATGAAACTGTATAAAAGGGGGTGAAAAGAAACCATTTGTCTGTTCTCGGGTTCAAACACTGAAGCCAAAAAGACAAAGCTTTTGATTCGAGCCAGACAAGGACGTGCCGCACATGCACAAGCTTTGCTTTTTGATGTCGTTTTGATGGATAATCAATCAATATGCCTCAAGAGAAGCTGTTTATTGAGAAGTATAATTCAATTGTGCTTCTCTTCATCTTTGGCAAGTACCGCTAAAGGTAAAGCAAACACCTGTGTTGGAGCGACTCTGGAACAGGTTGTCCTTTTCATTACCCCAAAAACGCAGGTACTGGTGCCCTTCCAGGGGCCGTAAATAACGGCGCTAAACTAATTTAGCTTTCCCTGCCACATGCCAGCGAGCAGCGGGAGCGCTCGGGGGAGGAGAGCCGTCTTTTCCATGCTCCTAACCCCACCCGACACGACACGGGCCTAATTAACACAGGCATCCACTGCGGACGCCTCGGCTTGATGGAAAAACGTGAGCTGAAACTCAAACGGGCACTTGTGCAAAAGCCTCGCCGAGAGGACAGAACTGAGGATCAATACCTGTCTCGCCCTTGTTTGATGATGAAAAACAGATAGAAAGAGCGAATACAATCGGGGAAGGGATGAAGAAAAACAACAACAAGACAACAAAGATGAAACATAAAATCAAGTGTCGTTACTCAGGAGAACCCTCTGACCTGATTGAAAAGCACTCTGAGATTTTAATTCCCTCTCGGCAATTGAGTAATTGAGATTCTGTAATAAAAAAGCGGTTTCAAAGGCTGCTGGAGCGGCAGAGAAACTGACAGGCTCTTCGTCAGTGTAAATCACAGCTCTTTCTGAAGAGCACCGGCTCAGAGAAAGGCATGGAAGCACTTCCCGTGGTTAGATTACACACTGCATCAGATGAAAGCACCGCCTCTTCTTTCAAATCGAGAGATCTGTAAGACGACAAGTGTAGGATTTGATCTCAGAGATGACGGTAAGACGGACGTCCTTTCTCTCTGTTCTTATTAGGCCCGATCGGTAGTTTCCCAAACGGCCAACAAGCTAGTCCTGCCAACCTCATAACTCCACCATTAGGCAAATCAAACACAGGCCAACCGTGTTAGCGCCCACAAAGGGAACATTTGATCCAACCCAGAAGAGAAGAGAACAGCTGTCCAGGGCCGGTCTGGAGGAGTCGGGTTGCTTCGTTCAAACACACAGTAAAGAGGGTGAAATACTATCTGCACTTGATCTATGCACTGCCCTCGATGCTAACACACAGCGAGCGAGTTCACCCCCCGGTGTGTCAATCCAACTGATCACACCGCCAAACACAAAGGCAGGGCTTGCAACAAATTAATCAGGAATAATCTGTTGTAAGAAAAAATGATGTGGAAGTCGAAGATCTCAAAAAATTAAGTTTATTACAAAGTAAGCACCTTGGGTTCAGAATGAACGCAGAATAATCTCTGCTCCAACATTTTATACTGCATTACATTCGTCTTCCCTCTCAGCATGTAAATGAAGCTCTGTCTTAAATGTAAATTGAGGATAACAATGAAAGTGATCGCCTTCCGTTCCCACATCTTTGATATTCTTTCCAATAAGAACAGCCAAATGTTAAGGTGATAAGACAGTTTGAAATCCCTGTATTCAGGATGGCTCTTGATTGCCCTTGCCGCTCCCATGCTATAAGTAGGGCTGTCACTTTACGTTCGAAAATCCATTGCACAATCGATCGGACCAACCAACACAAGTATCGAAAACGAAAATAGGGAATCGATTTTAACGGCCTTTTCTTTTTTTTACCAAAAATGTGTTTTAGGTGGACAGTATTTGCACAGATTTGTCTTACACGAACTTCACCAGTAAAGTGAGTAAACACAAAAACACGCCAGATTGGCTCGTGATCTGACAGCGTTTCCCGCCAAAGTTCATTTTTACCCGCATTTGGCGGGTCGAGGATGTTAATCTCAATCCCTGAATGTTGCGCTCCTGTTTGTCATTGTGCACGAAACGTCACGCCAAAAAAACATCAGGAATATTGCTGACTTGTGCGTCTCAAGCGCCCTCTTTACGCTCGTCCTAACGCCTGTTAGGTGTCCGTGGATTTGCCTGTATTTGGTGTTGGAAATGGAAACGTCTTTAGACATGGAAAATCCATTTTACAATCAATTCAATGAACACTTATGTCTCAAAAATCGAACAGGATTTTTTCACAAAAGTGACAGCCCTAGCTATAAGTGATAACACATCACTCTGCTGATACTATTTACATATTACTGCAATTGGAAGGAATTGTCTCATGACAAAAAAAAGTTTCATGACAAAGCTGTGGCCAAACACTTCAAATGTTATATATTCAAATATTAAGATTGTTTTTCAAAATTGTATATATTTTTAGTATAAAGAAATAACTAAGATCTGCTGCACTAATCATAACTAAGACACATGTAGCATTTAATGTCTTTATGCCACCAGATGTTAGAGTCGTTAAGCACCACCTCAACCTATAAATATTTTTCCAGCTCTGCCAAACACAGCCAAGCCAAATACTCAATTACAGGGGCAGGAAAGGGGGCTTCTTAACGAGCTATTTCTAAGAGTCTGCCCGCGGGCCCGCGCACTCATTCCACGCTAGCTGCCACACCGAGGGTCCACCGTGTAATTGGATTGTGTGCTTGAACTGCTGACTGAAATAGAAAAGTGCAGGAAGCTTCAGGTGATGAGAATCAAGAATCCTGCGGGGTCAGCCAGACTCCATCTCAGCGAAATGTCAGGAGCCGCGTCCGGTCTAGAAGCACAGCAGGACTTCAATTTGTGGCTGTACGTGATGTACCGTTCTGCATTGCCCATGAGAAGTCTGTTTGGGTGCAACCGTCTGCCAGGTCGTCGATTACGGTAAGTCAAGTGTACATAGACGTGCCCCGAAGACCCTGCAAGCAACAGACCTTTTGCTTGGGCTGCAACTGTGCGGTTCTCCAATTCTCCAATCAGAAGCGCTTTTTGAAGCATTATCCACACTATGGATGTGACGGTGAGGACATTTTCCCACCGGTTAATCGACGTGTGATAATACCAGTAGTGTTGCACGGTGCACCGATACTTCAAAAGTATCGCGATACTCTGAAATTAAAAACTTCACGATACCTAAATTTATTAGTCTCGAAACTTCTAAGAATGACCGCGTTCCAGATTTGTAAGAGAGTATTGCATGTTGGTGGGTGGTCGCACGCTTCCAGTGCCTCCCTATGGACGTCTGTGTTTTTCTCCTCATGCGCGTGTGACAGGGCGCGTGAACTGAACGAGCAGAGAGAGAGAGAAAGAGAGCGAGCGAGCCCCGGTCGCACGCGCGCACTCTCTCTGCGGAGCCAGGCGAAAGTATAAACAAGGCTTCACCGTCCCAAAACTAAGCGCTCTCTCTCTCTCTCTCTCGCACATATTAATCAAAATAAATCGACACGATGGTAAGGTCGGGAGACTAAAGTTTCATGTGGAGTAGTGGTGTCAACAATAATCGATTCGGCGATGCATCGCAATGCGGGAAATGTACGATTCAGCATCGATGCGGCAAAGTGCCATAATCGATTATGTCACTGTTTATTTTCTGGAAGCAACCACCAGCTGCGCTCTCCGTTACAGCAAACCGTTCTTGTCACGTGACCTACGGTGCGCTTGTGGCATTCTGAAAAGTTGAGATGTTTTTATCTCGATGCGGTGCGGACGCGCTTGGAAAAAACGAGCGCGTCGCACCGCGGAAGCGATTCCATTATGAGCGCGTTAAATAACGAACTTGAGCGCGCAAAAGACGCAATATGTGAACAGGCCCATAGACGGGTAATCAAAAACGCACCCAAAGCTTGGATTTAAATTTTATTTTATTTAATGGCATTTATGTTAAAGATACAGGAGAGTTATAATACACACATAGCAGCCAATAAATCTCTTGTTCGATATCTGTTATCTGACTCCTTGTATTGCCTTGTGACTGATGAAAAATGTGCCTTGTTGTGTGCAGTAGAATTGTGATGCTTCGCAATGCATCGTAGAATCGAATTTAATCGAATCGTTACCTGGTGAATCGTAATCGAATCGAATTGTGAGCGCAGTGCCAATGCAAACCCCTAATGTGGAGCATTCAGAGTTTTTTTTCCTGAATTACCGCTGGGTGTAAATTGTGGTAAAATACGTTGCCTTCTCTTCTCTGAAAAGCGTTCCGCACATTCAGCTGACATAACCACACCTTAAATAAACGGGGAAAAAAACTATCCAGTCATGAAATGTTTTCTGTGATGACACAAATCTTGTGTGATGTCCTAACCGCCGGGATAATCACACAACGCGCACACGTCCGATAATGACTCATTTGAATCGATTCGTTAATGAATGGTTAAAACAACTGATCTGTCTGAATCGGTGTATAACTAATCGGTAACACTTTGTAATAAGGTTTCATTTATTACAGAAATTACATAAAAAGTAGGCCACAGTTTGCTTACTCAAGTGTAAGTTTTAAAACAAATAAAAACACTTGTTCCCCCCCCCCCGGTGTAAGTATCGAAAAAGTATCGAAATCACAATTCTTGTCTTGGTATTGGTATCGAAACAATAATTTTGGTATCGTGACAACACTAAATACCAGTATCATCAGGGGGGAATTACCTCTTTTGCACCTTGCTTTTAAATCGCTAATTCCAAAGGGAAAGTAAAATGCGCACGGGCATTCATAGCGGTCGAAGCAAAGCAAGCGTTTTCAATTAATTCCCATGGAAGCTTCCATAGGAATGAACTGTGCACATTTAACATTCGCACCAATTTGGGTGCGGCGATTCCTTGAATGGTGGGTTCATTATTATTCTTAATGAAAAACACAACAACAAAACAGTACAACTACAAACTTGCTTAAATAGGCGCTTTTATATTTGGCTTTGAAACCAAATCTTCACCCTTCATCTTGTCAGTCAAGACAGACAGATTCGATTTTTAATTGTAGTGTCTGTTCTCCAATTGAACTAAATTATTTTTATTACTATAAAAAAAGTATAATGACGGTAACACCGACTATCCCAGCAAGCCTAATCTACACTAATATGGACACATTTGAAAAAAGAGAAAAACTTTCTCTACATTTTGGCCTTCAATCGACTCGCTTCTGTTTAGTCACTCTGCATCTTCTCAATTAGCTTTAATTACGTTTAACGCATGCACAGTAAGATGATTTTAGCTTTCTCTAACGTTTAGCCTAAGTGTAGACAACTGTGTGCGGAGTGCGTTTTGAAAAGAAAATGCAGTTTTCAAATCTAATTAATTTAGACATAGCCTAAGAAGCCAGTCAGAGAGCAAACTTTGAAGATGATGCTCAAAGATAAGAACGGCGAAAGTGAAAAAGAAATATTTCTGCCTCCTTTCATCTCAATTCCCCTGTGTGTCAATAAAGCATGCCAGACGTTTCACTCCAAACGCTCCAGTGTGAACAGTAACTGATTTGGCACCCCGGATGACAGGTCCTGCCGTACATGAAATCTCTGGGAGAGAGCGCGAGGGCTTCGGGAGGGGTTACAGCCTTCAAGTCACAGATAATTTACAGCCTATTCACAGAGAGAACAGAAATACTGTTCGCAGTGCACACAGAGCAACCGGGCTGAGAAGGCTGACAAGATCCCAGATGGATTGAACAGGCTTGCTGGCGGAGGAAGATTGTGGTGCTACTATTCAAAAGGATGGCTTCCTGGCAAATTAATCAAAATCATTCTCATCCAAGTCAAAATCAAGTACAGTGCACTAGGGCTGTCACTTTACGTTCAAAAATCGATTGCACAATCGATCGGACCAACCAACACAAGTTTCGAAAACAATAAAAATGTCTTTTCTGTAAACCAAATGCTTTTTAATATTCGCTATTACTTCAATGCAAGTGAACAAACGTGCCATTATTTGTTGCGTAGTGACGTGTGTGTGTGTGTGTGTGTGTGTGTGTGTGTTCAAGTAAGCCAGAAATGCGCAGATTCTGTGCAATACGCTGTATTTAATATATCATGAGGATCACGAGTTGCGTATTTGCGCTAAATCCTCGCAGATTTGTCTTACACGAACTTCCCCAGCAAAGAAAGTGAGTAAACACAGAAACACGCCAGATTGGCTCGTGATCTGACAGCGTTTCCCGCCAAAGTTCATTTTTACCCGCATTTGGCGGGTCGAGGGTGTTAATCTCAATCCCTGAATGTTGCGCTCCTGTTTGTCATTGTGCACGATACGTCACGCCAATAAATCATCAGGAATATTGCTGACTTGTACGTCTCAAGCGCCCTCTTTACGCTCGTCCTAACGCCTGTTAGGTGTCCGTGGATTTGCCTGTATTTGGTGATGAAAATGGAAACGTCTTTAGACATGGAAAATCCATTTTACAATCGATTCAATGAACACTTACGTCTCAAAAATCGAACAGGATTTTTTCACAAAAGTGACAGCCCTACAGTGCACCCAAACTTTGTGCATCACTCTTTTAGGTCATTCTAAACCCTGACGGACTTTCCGCCATGGAACACAAAAGGAGAATCTCTGATAAATGTTCACGCTGCTCTTTTCCTTACAAACAGGAAGCTTGCCTCTGAATATGAAAAAACAATGGCTACGTTTACATGCCCCCCAATAATCCGTTAGTAATTGGATTGACGGCTCAATCGGACTGAAAAGCCTTCATGTAAACACCTTAATCGATCCGATTGAGCTCGATACGAATGACATTTCGATCCGATTGAAAGGGGTGTTTATTCCTTATCTAATCCGATCGAGAGAACATGTAAACACTTGATCGGATTGAAAACCGAAACTGAAAAGATTGCGCATGTGGAATGACGTAGAAACAGCGTAATAACGTATGTTCTTCCTGTTAAATAAAGTGTGCACAACGGTTCATGTTCATTGTCTCCAATTTATGACAAGAAATGGATAAATATTAAGTCTGTGGTTTAAAACAAATAAAGAACCAATGTAGGAGAATGAAGACGTGCAAACAGCATGAAACTCTGTATATTTGTTCAGTGTGTGCATGTAAAAAAAATAAATAAATAAAAAAAAATTCAGATTTGAAGCTCGTGACATATAAACGCGCACATCAACCCGATCACTTGTTTAGCGTTCATTACTACATTCAGATTCATCAATTGGAATGAATTTAGTTGTGCATGTAAACATATCCAATGACTTTCCGAAGTCTAATCCAAAACACTCCTGGTAGTCTACCATAGACTTAGTGTACAAGACAGGTGAAGTGCACAAACGTGTGGGAAGTTAAAGTGTGCAATAAAGGCGTGACAACGGTCTATTGAAATTGGAAACATAAAACAATGATTCTTTACGCCAAAGATGCCTCTCCTTTGGCAAAGTTTACTGCCAAGTGCTTACTGTAGGCGTCACTTATTTATTTCAGAGACAAACTGATGCACGCCGTAGGTTAAAACCTAATAAATCAAATCCATTTTAATCTGATAATCTCAAAAAAAACACCGTTGCTAGCTAAAAACATGTAAGCTACGGAATGAAAAGTGTTACCAATACACTAACAACACTTGTCACAACTTTGTTGTGATAGCGGTTCATACAAACACGTTTAACATGTTCATCTTTCATTGTGTGCAAACAGTGACAACACAGAGTTCATTTGAAGTCATGTGAAGGTCTTAATTTGAAGTAATTTGAGACGGTGTAAAGTGCCACAGTTGATACAAAGGTAATTGCTGCAAAACAACCTTAAGCGAAGAGAAGCCATTGGTTGCCAAGATGACAATATAAGACCACCAGAGGCCTAGAGACAACATACAAAACTACACCAAACACGGCAGGAGAACACAAACCTCGTCCGACTCGCTTTCTCCAATCAGCCTTTGGTTTCTGAACACACATCATCAATCATTAAGAGCTTAAATAAGATCAGCTCAGCTCTTCAGGTTCAGACACTTTTGCTCTCAGATAAATCCTAAGGATAATTCACTGTAAAATCACACAGTGATTTACATAAATACCCCCAAATGTACATTCATGCTAGGACGAGTCAGGATGGTGGATTGGTGAGGACGACTTGTTAATCTAGTGCTTTAAAAGTATTTGTATACAGTGTTTTATAACAGTCTAGGCTATATATTACATTTAACTTATCTAATTCTTTCTCTCTATTCCCTTGTGTAATAAATGTGAATGTTTGCAAGTACTTGGAGCTTTGGGAAACCATATCAGATTCCTTGTGTATTACACTATTAGCACAGAGTTGTAAATGGGTTGAAGTTAGAAATGCAACATTTTTGAGAGATTTTCAGGATGAGGCTATTTGTGTTAGTCTTCATATTCATGTTCATATTCAATTGTGTTTCAAATGCAATTCTTTAAAGGAGCACAATCGCTACTACCAAAAACGCTGACCCATTTCACCAACGTTTAAAGCCAATTACTCTAATCTAAAGGGCCCTAAACTAGACTAACTTTACAAGACCGACGAGTTGTTTAGGCAATCGACCAACTTGTAGATTTTAAAAATATGCAATTTTGCATTTGCCTCGCAGTTACTGTAAGGAAGCTATTGGGATTTGCCATGTGGGTCACGCCCAGTGTGGGGGCTGGGATATGGAGTCGGGTTCAGATGTGGTTTCCAGAAGAATCTTAGGCACACAAAATCAGCACAAAACCAAAACCACAACAGACTGCCATCTGTTTTGATTAGGAGAATGTGTTATTTATGCAGGCTTTTCAGTCACGCATGTTTGAGTGCTGAAATACACCATGGGATACGATGGGCATTTGAGCAAAGAATGGGGAAGAAACCTGAAAAAAAGACAATCTTCTGTTTGTAATACTGGGGTTTAAAAATAACCATAATCATCATGCAGGGCAACACTGCAAGGTTTTTAACACCTTCAGCTCCTACTCAACAAATTTGCTTTCAAAACGCGCCTATGCAAAGCCACAATATGGGCGGCAGCTGTGTGTTCAATTGTGTTTGTCCAACCCAATAAATTTATGACAAACACATGCTACAACTGAGGCCAAGGTTCCCCCAAGCAATTTCAAGCCCTCCAACACAACAATCATAAGCCGAACCCATTCCAAGCTTCTCTCGTCATGCCTTCAAAAATAAAACTCTCCAAAATCACAGGGGAACCTCCGAAGAGTGAGTTCTGTGGGTTTCAGCGCTGGGGGTGCTACGCTACCTTTACAAGCACATGTTTCATTCATGCGGTGGCTAAAACGAGCACTTGAAGGAAAAGCACAAAGTTGGAACAGAAATGGTGAGCATTGTCCTGTACATTTCAGTGGAAGCGAATGAAACCAAGGCACCAAAAAATGGGAGCTGATTTCAAATCTAGCTAAACGTAAATTACAAACTGCAAAACAAACTTCGGCAATGCAGGTTTTTGCTCAAATTGGAGGCATGATTTGGATGAATCTCACTAACTAAGATTTTTCACCCATAAATTGATAGAAAAAAAGATATCGCGTAAAGAAAATTAAGTTTATATTTAAGACTATTCCAGTTTTTGACATTATTTTCATGGCGATGCAGATTTTTGCAGATTCCGATTTTCTTTGGAAAAAACTATAATTTAGCCTAAATCTACCTTTCTTCAATGCAAAATTTTATTTTCATAAAAAACAAGCCTATAAAGACTAATAAAATAAGAACAAATAAACAAAATGTCAAGCAACAGCACAAATAAATGCAATAGAATAAAGAGAGATATAAAAAACACGGCTTTAAGTTTTTCAGGTATACAGTATGGGATAATGTACATCCTACTTATTACACGCTACTTCCCACATAAGTAAATAATCAGACAAAATATTGATCCGAATTGAAATATTTCATTAGGTCTTTAAACGCAAAGCACTGCGGAGAGAGCAGTTTCAGCGCCGAGTTCAAACTAGACGGATATTTAAGAGATACAGTCATAACACTTATTACTCAGCATTTCACCACATAAATAATTATGGGTATTAGAGATATTGATTTCAGATTAAACTGTTCACACCTGTTTGTATCTCATAATCCAACAGTGTAGAAAACAATAGTCACAAAATGGCCGCCGCTGCGTTTGTTTAAAACAAGAGAGAGCGAGTCCAAGATACTGGATGGCATAATTAAATAACTGTACACAAAATATTGATCCGACTGAGTTTTAATATTTTATTAGCTCACCAAACGCAAAACTTCCACGAAGAAAAAAACGTTTCTAGCGAGTGTATAGCGCTGATGACTTCAGTGACCCGGATGAGCCTGTGTTTCTGTTCTCAGAGGTTGTTATCTGGGAATAACTCACCGCTGGATGCGCTATTGACCAATGAGAATCAAGCATATTAGGCTGTCGTCACTTTAAGACGTTTATGCACGGATCCAACTTTCGTTTTCTTTCTTAACTACATAGGTTCCAAAAATGACTGTTTAACTGAATACTCAATAATTTTGTGTGTATTTGTCCATTTAAAGGTGCATTGCGCAACTTTTCATGTTAAAAATACCTGTTTTTCTTCCTATACATGCTTAAAGAACTGCCTGATGGGCTGATTGAGCCCTTCTCTGCTCACTGAGATTGCCTCTATAATCCTGTACAGTAAAATATATAGGAGGGATTCGGGCTCGAATTTGAGACTGGGCGTGACGTTGTGCGTTCACGCTCACCAGGCTGTCTCGCAAGTTTGCGTATTCGCCGGCGCCGCCATTCTCCGCATCAGCGGACAACTCGTGTGTCAAAAATAGAAGATGGATTCAAAGAGACCGGCTTGTAGTCCATTCCAAACCCCAACGCAAACTCCACGTAAAGTTAAAAAAAGAAAAATTTTGTCTAGTGCCACCAAAAGGGCCAAATTGGAGTCAGACAAGCATCGGAGTAAGACGAGAGTCAACCTCGGGAAGGCATTCAACAAATGGAGAGATCTCCGGTCTGCTCTTGGTCTCAAACGGGATCCTCAGTTGGCTTTTTTCTTGATAAAACAGTAAGATATAGCCCAGTCTCTAATGTTTGATACGGCCAATCTATGTATGACAATAAATGATGATGCGTAAAATGTGTAATGCTTTAGCATAAGCTAGATACATGTACAATCAGAATTGATTTTACTACCATTGTTAGTGAACAGTTTCATAAACTAGGAATTGTGTTCGGAAGAATAGTACAACATGAAACATAAAACATATCCAATAAAAGATGCTAACTATGTTTTTGTGCATGGCCTGCCGATAACGTTAGCCTTGTGTCCATTGCTAACATGCTAAGGTGTTCATGTCATTGACCAACAAGGAAGAACGCCGTTGCATTGGCTATATTGTCTTTTTCGGTAAACATAGTAAATTGTTCCCGTGAATGTGGTACATTTTGTATGTAGTATATATGAGGTGCGTGCGTGTGCGTGTGATCTATGAGCGTGCACAACTCTGGTTGCAGTTTCGCTTGTCGCCAGAGGGGGCGTAGTTCTGCAAAAACTCAGAAACCTGCGTTTTGCACCTTTAAGCATTTGTTTTACTGAATAGTAAACAAAAAAATAATAATAATTGAGCAAAATACATTAAATTTACATAATATATGTGTGTGTACTGCGTATAATTATTTTGTATAAATACACACACACGCACGTATATATTTAATCGTTGCCCGAACTTCTCTGACAAAGTTTTAGTTACCAGTTGTGGTAAAACCCAAAAGTTGCATTTCTAAATGAATCCCTTTAAATTATGACACTACACACAAATTCACCATCTTCCACAATACAATAAGTGCACTTCAAAAAACGCAGAAAAGCATCAGAAATACTGATTATAAATATTCGCTTTGACAGCTTTCAACACGGTCTTGAATTTTATTAAAGTAGGACTACATGTTGTAAGGGTGGCTTTAGTATGGTGGTTTCCATAAAAGCTAATGCCAACCACATTACCAGTGCTTATACTGTATATTAATATTCCAAAAGCTCTGATATTTTTAAAAACACTTTTCACAGTAACACGAGGCCCGCGCTGCAGTAAATGGATGGAGTTATCACCACAATCTTGCGAACTGTGCAATTCTTTCTGCCAGTCGCCCACCCAAGGTCTCTCGGCTGAACAAAAGAAAAGACACATTCTAGCTGACGGTTTATTAACTGGTTGGCACAGAAAGTGAAAACTGTTTTTCTGCAGTCGAACGAGGAGATGTGAAAGGCTGGCAAACTAAATCCCAGCTGGATGGTGACAGGGGGCAATGAACCCAACAAAACAATGACTGCAGCTGCGCTGTGACGGATGTCTACCACCATCCCACTGACACCAGGATGGAAATATTATAAAAATGGTACCAAATAAACATCTCTTTTCTACCATCCATCCAGACGAGAGAATGAATCATCAGAGCGGCATCTAAATGGATCATCTACCAAGAGTCAGTAAAATGATCACGGCATTAAATAAAAAGTTCAACCACAGACTAAACTTTCGTTACATACCTGTATGTTGTTAAATTTACTGCATAAAGAAAAGCTTATCTTTAAGACTTTTACCCTCTCTTGTTTTAGAAATGTTACCCCTAAATTGTCATTAAACTAATGTGAAAAAAGTCTCAGCATCAGAACTATTAAATTAGCATAAATTAAATTCAGCAGAAATAGTATTACGATAAACTTAAAGTATCTTGTTTTACTGAATGACAAAAAAGTAATAATAATAATAATTCAGGACCATTAAGCAAAACACCACATTTCTTTTGATTTTAAGGTCAAATATGAGCCGGCGTGTCATTGGATCAATAAGGAATGCCACTATCATGAAACATCCAGAGTAATGCACAACCATTAAACGAACAGTTCCCCATAAACTAATTTCTCTCAAGTTGTTCCAAACCTGTATGTTGTTATTTAAGCTGTGGAAATCAAGATAATTTAAAGGGATATTTCACCCAAAAATTATCCAATAATTTACTCACTCTCAAGCCATCCTGTGTTTCATACGTACAAAATCAGAGTTTATTATAATATCCTGGGGCTCTTCCAAGCTTTATAATGGGAGTGAATAGTTTTTGAAGCCCAAAAAAGTGCATCCATCCATCATAAAAGTAATCCATACGGCTCCAGGGGTTAAAAAAAGGCTTTCTGAAGCAAAGCGATGTGTTTTTGTAAGAAAAATATCCATATGTTTAACGTATAAACTAACTCACTGGCTACTGGTAACGGCTGTACACTAGTCGGGTTCTGGCCCGGCGCATTTGACAATCTTTACACACGCCAATTTTCATATACAGCTAGTGGTGCACAATATATCGGCCGCCGATATAACATCGGCCGATATGGTCAATTTTTTACACATCGTTATCGTTCCGATGTCAAAATAGGGCCGATGTGAACAGGCCGATAATCATTCGTGTGTAGATGTGAGTGCGGGGGCGGGGATGTTTGCTTTTGCACGAGCGCATTCATTACAAGCTCAAGTCCTGTCAGTTTAAACATCAAGCGCAAGAAGACTGGAACTTTCTGTGTTGAGACAAATCTTGTGCGATGTCCTAAACTGCCGGGACAATCACACAACGTGTGCCGTGGTCCGTTAATGACACGTCCGATTCGCGAACTAATGACTCCCTTGAACCGATTCACTTTAATGAATGGTTAAAACAACTGATCTGTCCAACACTGAACTCAAGAGACATAAATCGGAAACACTTTACAATAAGCAGGGTTTCCGGAGTCATAAAAAGTTATAAGACATCTTAAATTTAATAATAAGAATTTTAGGCCATAAAAAGTCATAAAAACGTCCGGATTTTCCATACAAGGTCATAAATTACATTTAGCCACGTCTCAAATTGATATGCTCATTCATTCATTATCACGATATAATTTTTTCTCTATAACGAAACTCATCAATGTATAATAATGAAATAATGAAACTTATTACTTTTAATGGAAGTCAATAAAAAAAAAGACTTTTGAAAGGAAGTTATTTTTCGTAATTCATGTAGGTCATAAATTTAAATCCTAATGGTCATAAAAAGGTCTTAAAAAGTCTTAAATTTGACTGACTAAACCCTGCAGAAACCCTGAATAAGGTTCAATTTATTCAAGTCTAGTTAACTACATTAGTTAACATTCTATTAATATTAGTTTCTATGCAGATTTACTCCATGACAAAACCACCCCAGTCATTCTAGAATGATTCATTCTTTCCAAATAGAGCTATTCAAGTCATCTGGTGAAATTGTTTTTATATCGCAACGTAATTTTTTACCAATATGGTGCAGCCCTAATCCTCGCTATGTGTTTTCTATACAGAGATATCGACATCGGTAAATATCGGTATCGGCCATAACAGCAATATTAATATCGGTTATCGGTATCGGCCACAATTTTCACATCGGTGCATCACTATATACAGCTCATGCAATTGCCTAAATGGAAAAAAACAACAACATAAAAACATAATAAAAGTGGTCCATATTACTTTTTCCAACTTTTCTGAAGTCATATTAGCAACCTTAGTGTGAGTAAATAATGTCAGGAATCACATTTTTGGGTGAACCATCTCTTTAAAAGAACTTTGCACATGGTCCTCAAACATATCAGTAAAAATTATGCACAATTTGAAATGCAATTTCCAAAATTTGTCTAAAAGAAATCAAGCAGCACCACTTAGCCACAAACATGAAACATCATGTTACCGGAATTGCACTGCTTGCTAAAGTAGAGTAAAAATAGAAGATCTGGTTGGCAATGGGGGATTTGGACCCTGTTGAAAAACTAATGAAAAAAAAAAAAAACAGTCTTTGTGCTAGACAAAACCTTTTTTCAAAAACCTGCTGGCACACGCTGAATGGCATTTTAGAAAATATTGACTGATTTACATCCCGGCCTATATCCATGGGCCGGTCATGCGTACGTCAGAGCCACTGCGGACACGACACTCAACACAAGCTTCCCGTCAGGAGCAACTGTTTAACTTTCACATCTGCTAATGATTCCACTTTTATACACTCATTTTGTCGTTTGCAGTTGATAAAAGACAAGTTTGAACTAATCTGAGTGAACCAGCTAACCAGAAGGGCAGGGTCTGAACAAATCCATTCACAAAAACAACAGCACGCTTTACTTCCCGTCCATTCCAGCAGAAATATGGCACAACATCTGAGAAATACGGCGAAAGGAAAAGCAGGATTAGAGGCATTGAGCTGTTAGATGTCATCAAAGCCTCAAGAAATGTCTTTTTAGAGACTTCTCTCAAGAAGGACTGCTGTTCATTATCTCCCTCTCGGCAAGAAAGTCTCTGACCTTCTGCTGTTTCTCATCTGTTTGTGTTTTATCCTGCCACTACAAAGAGACTTGCTCCTTAAAGCTGCTCTGTCGAGATACTTAGACAAGCCGAAAACATATGACACATCGACTGTGAAACACCCCAAAGACAAATCAACAAGAAAAGCATAAAACACATTTCATTCTGTAACCTTATGGCTTCTTTACACCAGGAAATGACAGGAATTCCAATCAATTCAACCCATTCTGGGAAATGAAGTGTTCTTACACCATGTTGCACATTTATTAAGTATTAGGGATGCACAATATATATCGCCCACCATATCGGTATCGGCCGATATATGTTCATTTTTAATGTTAGCTATTGTTTTCGGCCTCATAAATTTGGCAGATATACTAAATACTAAAGATGATATATTATGTCCTTCAGCTGAGACGCTTCAGATGCGCACTGTTCAACATGATGGTTTGAATTGCTTGAAATATGATAGGAATCACTTCAAAAAAGGAAAATGCAGTTCAGTGCAACATGTGCAGCAAGTCTGTTATATCGGCTACATGAAATTATAATGATAACTTTATAATTGTGTGCTTGTGTCGAGGCTTTAATGGTGAGACTTGTTTTTGTAATCAGGCTCTCAAAAATTATATACAAATTTGGATTTAGATTTATCAGCCAATATATCGGTTATCGGCTTTCAAATATAGAGAATTATCGGTTATCGGCCAAAATGTTCATATCGGTGCATCCCTATTAAATACGATGAATTTCATAAAGTAACTACAAATTTACATAGGTGGAATTTCAATCTATCCAGCATCTGGTTTGGACCCTCAGGAATTTTAAAAACATTGTGATTTAAAATCTGAATGGCACACAACCCTTTCGTAAAACCTCAGATTTTTCATATAAAGTGGTGCAGGAATGACATCAAAACCCAGAAGACTAATTCCCCACTGGTTCCCTCAAGATTTTCCTATGGGTTTTATAATGGGGTTTTTCAATTTATGAGTGAAATAAGGTCTGTGGTAAACGATACCACATGGAGGTACCACGTGGATTGACGATACTTTGACGTTTTGTTCTACAACGCAAAGTTTTCTTCTTAGTGACAGGCTTAAGTCAAATCGTAGATATGCTTTTCATTTATACATTTAGCAGACGGTTTTATCCAAAGCATTTTTCCCGGAAATTCAAGAACAATACCCAAGAACACAGTGGTACAAACCAGCCGTACTGGCCAATTATTTAGAATGCTTTTGAATTTTGGAACTTTGGAATGTTAGCCAGTGATTTACAAAAATAGAACACTGGCACATTCTTCAGAACATCAGAACGTTTCTGTAACTCCTGAAGGCAACTCGACTAAAGAGGTTTCCCACCAGCCAGCCAGCTGTCTTCTGGATCTACTGAAGTCATCCCTTCAGAGACGACAGACACAAACAGGAAGATTCCTGTGTTCAACCAGCAACCTCCCAGCAGGCTTTGTTCAGTCGCCTCCACCCTCGCCTCTGCGTGACCCAGCTCAGAGGAAGCGTATAATTGTCTTCCCCCCACAGGGAATGTGCCAGGAGCTCATAACAATGACTGAGAGGGCTTTTCACTCACACGTCTGATCTGATGCTAAAGCTGCTTCAACTTCACAATGGAGATTTGAAGAGGGAAGCAGAACTAAGAAGCTTTAATGATCCCAGAGAGGAAATTTAGCATATTAAAAACATCCTCGACAAGAAACAATCCTAACTTTTATAGTTTTAGGTCCTGTAGTAAACAGTAGGGACGCACTGATATGAACATTTTGGCCGATACCGATAACTCTTTATATTTGAAAGCCGGTAACCGATATATTGGCCGATAAATCTAAATTTTAATATAATATTTGAGAGCCTGGTTACAAAAGCAAAAGTCTCATTAAAAGCCACGTCTCAAACACACAATTATAATGATTTTCTCATTATAATTTTATGTAGCCGATATGACTGAACTGCATTTTACTTTTTTGAAGTGATTCCAATTATATTTCAAGCAATTCAAAACCATCATGTTGAACAGTGCGCATCTGAAGTGTCTCAGCTGAAGGAAATAATCCATTATTTATCGGCTTTAATATATCGGCCAAATTTTCTTTTTGGGCCGATAAAGATAACACCAAAAATCATCATACAAAAACCGATATGGTGGCCGATATATCGGGCATCCCTAGTCATTTGTTGCCAAATCAAGAATAAATGCAGTAACACTAATCAATGCAAAGAGTTCTGGGATATCTGGTCCCATTATAGCGCGGTAGGATTCTTCGATCTCCACATGACCACAAGACGTGTATATGTGCTCAACATCTGAAAACAAACCCTCAATACAGAGACAGCAGCTAGATCAAATATTCATGATATACTGTATATTCACAATGATTGTGCTGGTGATTTAAAGTTAAGCAACAAATATTATTAATATTTTATATTGACTTTTAGTAACAATTTGTTTAGATCACAATAAAGTCTGTGAATCAGTTCAAATGGTTTATTTTGATGAATCAGAAACTTGTCACAATTTAAAAACGTTTAGTCCCTGTGGCATTTAAAAGTGTTTCAGTAAAGTATTTGAAGATAAATATTGTATTGGTGCAGTAAAAATTATTTCGACTATTTCAACTATTATCACCCAACTCTTAGTTAAATACATAAGTATGTCCAACTTTATCTGCATTCACTCAGTTTATTCATATATGCCAATATATACTACATAGCAAATCTCAATTGCTTGATTGTTTATATCATAGCAAATTGTAAACTATATTTTCGCCCAGCTCTAATCAGCTAAATGCATCTATAAGGTATGAAGATATGAAAATATTATAAACCTTAACTGTATTTTGAAAAGCACTATACAAATAAATCTGACTTCACTTTAAATATTTTGAACTACTTTATATTTTGAGGTAGATAATATTGCCAAAGGCTAAAAAAAAAACTTTAAGCTAAGCCGTAGCTGCCACAACACTGCGAAAGAGAAAATCTCACATGTTGTTTGTCTTTTTTGTCAGCAAACCGCCTCTGAGTCAGGCAGGACTTTGAGGCCGTGGGGGAGGAGACGGATAAAAGGATCTTTATGGCGGGATTGAGAGAAACAGAGAGGGAGGCTGGGAGCCAAACACAGATCCGCTGTAGTGGAGCAGATTCATCGTGACGACAAATGGCGCAATGGTCACAACATTTCAGTCAAAAATCCTCACCAAACTCGTGTACTTTCTAAGCTGATTTTGATTGGGAAATGAGTAGATGACATATTAGGCATCGACAGCAGTGTGACATGATAATCATGTAAACCGTTTTCAAAATCTTGATCACGGATCAAATACGACCCGTTCCACCCCTTAGAGAAGCCGTCAACAGAAGCATTACAAAACTAAGTAAAACCCATAACCTACAGGCATAATTTAAACTTGTTGGCCATTTTGAATAAGTGCTTGACAGATAAATCAAACATGTACTCGAGCAGTCAGAGAAGAGGAATCTGGGTATGTGGGTCAAGCGTCGAGCGACGGGGCCAAAGAACTGCAAACGTCCTTTCAAGCCTCATAAAACGAGGTTGAATGAGCGTCTATTCCAGAAGTGAAAATCACAGCTACTGCAATCTAGACTCAACCTAAAACCTAGTGAGCACACTACCTAGACAGCATTTAAAGCATAATAGGCTGTTCAAGACTACCTTAGAAGTCAGCAGCCCATGTAGTCAATCACAGAATGCATTGCAACAAATGTCAGTGGAAAAGTCCAAGATGGAGGACGTGGCAAAAGAAAAATTGGATAGATTGTTTTATTTTTCGATCTCCATCATAAGCCGCGTTTCCATTACAGATTTACGCAAAATTTTTGCGATATTTTCTGAATATCGATAAAAAACTATTGCGAAATGACGGCATTTCCATTAACCAATGTTATGAGACTAAAGCTCCTTGCACACCGAGTCAGAAATTCGCGTCCGAAATTTTCGCACGTTAAAAAAATAAATACGACCTCACGTTATGTCAATCACCCTTGCCTCCGAAACTTTCGTCCGTCATAAATAAAAAAAATCGGATCGGGTTTGATTTTCTGCGTTTTTAGCATCCATAGCAAGCAGTTTGAATGGTGTTTTGACAATTCAGGGTCACCGAATCACGAATAAAAAACACATACGAAAATTTTGGACTCATTGTGCAAGGGCCTTAAAATTTAAATTTTTCCTCCCAAGATAAGTCATTCCAAAAATCATGGCAACGGATGTTGGTGGGTTCACGTATATCTCAGCCACTGCACTAGCCCTTAATTTTAATCGAAGGAGAAGTAGGCGAGTTTTCCAAGCATTAATGGCAGGGAAAAGCCCCTTATACTCGGGAGCGGTGATTCTCCCTCATTTCTGCTTCAAGCTCTTGATAAATTGTGGCATGGTTTAGAATCCAATATTCCCCTATTTCTTTAGTCTTTTATGAGTTTAATGAAGAACTTCTCGTCTTCTGTCCAAACAAACTGCGCCATCTACGTCAGGTGACCTGTAAATGCGCAAAAACTGTTTCCATTGCAGTTTTCTGAAATATAACCACAGCATGAGGGCGTAAAAACTTTTTTGATGATCATTAGGATGCTTCCTAAGTAGTCAGCACCCTAGGTTTAGGAACAGAACTAAGGCCACGTCTACATTAATCCGGATACATTTCGTTAAAAAACGCTCTCCGCCCACACTAGCTAGGTGTCTTCCGACGTTTCAGTGTGGATGATAAACTTTTGGAAAAGGCTAAATACACCTTACTGTGCATGCGTAAAACCTCACTGAGATGGTACAGAAGGAAAAATAAATAGTTATCGCGCAATTCTTCTGACAGGATAATTTTATTTACCAAGAAAATATCTCAGCATTCAGCATATCTCAGCATATCTCAGCACTCACAGGTCGCACTCACTCACTATTGCATGTTTGGTCTAAAACGCAACGGTCATCTTTGCAGGACTGTGATATGAAGAGTGAGCAAAGTTACATATTTAAGCAACAGTGTGAAAGTGAACAGCACATAATACAGGCACAATACCGCTATAAATCTATGGGTTCAATACACATCACATGACTAAACTTACGCCTTCGTTTTTAAATACCTTCTTTTCCACAGTCCACACTACAATGCGAAAACGGCGTTTTCAAATGTATCCACTTTGGAAAGCGTTTTCAAAAAGCTTCGTTTTCATTAATAAAAACCAGGGATGGGCATTTTTCAAAAATATTGTATTCGAATATTCAGGTTCATAAAAATCAAATATTAACATTTTCGTTTTATTAAATGTCGTTTAACGAGAAATACGTTTATCCTTTAATACTTACAGCTGTCTTTCCTCAGTCGACTGGCGTCTGGATTTCATGCGATTTCTCATTGTGGTGGTGATATTATGATAACTCAGTTTCGTTAATAATTGATTAAAAGTAATTCCATTTTGTAATGTAATTTCCATCTAAGTAATTCCAAACTTCGCAAGGCAGACGACGACATCACGTGATCAAATGCAATCCACTTGTTAAACACGCTCCACAGCGCTAAACATTTTAGAAAAAAGAAAAATTCAAAAATGTTATATTTTTCGAATAATAATTACAGATCGAATATTCGAAAATTCGTGCACATCCCTAATAAAAACGCCATCTCAGCGTGGACGGAAGGAGAGAAAAAGATGCGTCTTCAAACAAAAACGTATTAAGCCGTGTGTCCACCAAAGCGTTTTTTCACGCGCCTGCCGTATTTTTACAATTGTTTTTAATGGGAGCGCCGCGTTTTTAAAACGCCATGAGCGTAATGAGGCGCTGAAAGTTTTTTACGCGCTGAGCGCTCGGCGTTTTTTACAGGTCGCCTAGGGTTGAAGAATGTTCAACGTTGGGTAAAATTCAGCGCTCATCACTGTCACTTTTTACCCAACCGACCAATCACAGTGGAGGAGAGGCGGGACTAATACCACACCGACCTACCTCCACATTCTGCTTGTACAACGTCAACACAGATGACAACAACCAGCTTAATAACGGAACAAAATTATTTAAAACAAGAGCCAGAGAAAATACGTTACATTGTATCGATATTTTAATATAGAATTAACAAAGAAACAAAATATGTGTGAAATGAGATACTAGTAACACTTTTGCAGATATTCCGTATAATATCAAGCAAGCGTCTCAACTGAAAAAAATGCTGCGCTGCCAAAACGCTCTCAAGCGCCCATAACTAGTAGTTTCCAGCTGACTAAACACGCTTTGGTGGACACACGGCCTTAGTGTGGACAAGGCCTAACATGTCATCAGAGTTCACAACCAGTCCAGGCACTGCAGACGAAGTCCACTTAAACGGTTTAGTCCAGTCCAGGTGGAAAGTGATACGAAATATGTTTCTTCCAATCCCTCGCTTCACCTTTCTTTTCCACTCCCTCTCCATCGCTGTCACTTTCCTGTCAGTCATCGGGTTCAGTCGGCGGTCAGTAGATGCGAAACCCTCTCAATCTAATTCCCTCTCTCCGCTTCACCTAAATGAGTCTCCGCTGAGAGCGAGTCTGAAGGGGGACGACATCACCTGAGTCCTCACACAGCGCAAACATCCCCCTTTTCCCATCTCATTTACATGCATTGAATTTCCTAAACGCTACCGTCAGTATCTGCGCCTGATTGTTGTGAAAAGTCTTGAAGTCGCAGAGGGAGTTCAGAAAACGTTCGCTCCGCAGAACATATGCCAGGTCACAACCGGTTTATTTACACTCTAATTAGAACAATCCCTCGAGGACAGAAGTAAGAAAACTCTGAGGAACGGCATTAGTTTGCGTACGCTTTCAGATAGATTCCTCTAGCTAATCTAACAGATCAAGTTTCTGTTAAGAAAGAACAGTTGAAAACACTAACCGGACTGGACTGCAAAGTGCAAACACATCTTGCCCACTCTTGATGAACCGAAATAACACAGAAATCAAGTGATTATCAAATATCATGAGGGATGCAAATTAAATCAATGAAAATGCGCTGCATGTTTCAGAGTAAAGCGTGGCACTGTGTTCCGTCAAAATAAAAGTTTGGAGGTTTAACATTCGAAAATGAAGCAATTAAAGCCATAAATATTAGTATTGTAATTATGCAGTTCTGTACAATAATATTATTATTATTATATTAATTTTATCAAATACTACAGATTTTTTTTAATTTACTGCGAAATATTACAATAGTGTTCTTTCTTATTTTGTTTTTATTTAGTAATAATAATAAATAAATATTATTAATCATATTAATTTTATTGTTATATAGCTAATTAGCTATATTGATATACAATTACAAAACCCTGGCCAAATATGCAGTCCTACAAACAGGGGCGGAGCTACATGGTGGCCAGGGGGGGCCACGGCCACCATTGGTCAAGCCTCGGCCCCCCTGCCGGCCCCCCACCCCAACCTCACGGGAAAATAAATGTAATAATAATAAAAAATAAACTCCAGTAACGGTCTAAAAAGGAAGCTGAAATGTATGCATTTTTTTATCAAGTCATTGATTTGTCACTTACGCTACAAGCCCCATATTAGCAACATGTTGGGTCACGCCCCCATCAACAGTGCGAGACATAACGTGCCTGCATTCTGACAGCGCTTAATGAAGACTAGCAGCTAACCACTGGGTATACCACTGTAACTAACAGGTGAGTAAGTTGGTGATACTTGAAAGCATAACATTAATTGAAATGATAAGATCATATTAGTTATCTTCTGACTCAGTTTAATGTGTAAGAATGTGTCGTCGACATAGAGGAAGGGTGGCAGAGTGAGTTTAGTTAAGCAGCGCCGCTGCTGTTATTTTTGCAAACTTGTATGATTATCTGGCTGGCTAGCGCTAGATAGTTAGCTTAAGTCAATTCCAATGTGTCACTTAGGGGTACAGGCACTAAATGAAGCGTTCCGTTCATGACGACGCGTAAAATCCATTTTAGACTAATCTGGTCTATTTTTTTCCCCTCAAACGCACGCGCTGGCACTGCTATCACGTCTAGTGTAGCCTAGCTACTTCCATTGATTATAGTGGAAGCTAATTGTTACAGCAGACACAAAGCGAACAGAACATTTCAGTTATGTGCCTGGTGTAGTAAGCTAGTCATAATGTTCATTGTTTGTGATGATACTGTTGTAGTCTACAACTGTTTGTAGTGATACTGTTCTCTTTACATTGTACTTATTTTTTTCTTCTAGTTTTTCTTTTTTCTTGCATACCTAGAGTGTATTATGGGGCATGAGAGCCTGCAATGTTGTTAAATGTGTGTTCTATTTAGACATACAATCTGATCTTGTTATTTAGTTGTGATTTTTTTTCTCGCTCTCTTTAAATATGCTATATTATCACAAATAAATTGGATGTTGCACTTAAAATGCATGTTAAGGTCCCTAACCCCTCACATAATGATGACACATTGCACTCGCACATTTATCAATTAGACATTATTAGTGTCATAAGGGAGTTCAATCCATTGTTTATGGCCTGACGAGCCGCGCGTGAGTTTTAGTAATAGTAGTTTTTGACAATCAAGTGCCACCCCAAATAAAAGACTGGCACAAGCTGGCCCCCCCAGAAATAATGTCCTGGCTACGCCCCTGCCTACAAACAAGAATAGCAATTTTTATCAGGGGAAAAATAAATAAATAAATAAATAAAAGAGTCTCTAACAACATGCTTGCATTGGAAAGATTGATACACATTAATAACGAAAATCTGAGATAAAACCTGGGGACAACTTTAAGAACATCTTAGGGTAATTGATGAAGTGCATTCAGAGCCAATGACCCGTTAACGCCAAAGTTATTAGTAATGGAGTGTAATCTGTATTCAAGAATGTATTTAATGTTGTGCCTAATGTTTTATTAGACAGCTGACAATACTCAGGATAATGCACTGTATCTTTTTGTATTGTACACAATCGTTACCATTGTCATTCTTATGATGAGTCATAAGGGTAGTAGATATTTTATTTGAATATATATTGTAGTGCTGGGCAACAATTAATCACATCCAAAATAAAACATTGTTTACATAATGTGTGTGTGTACGGTGTATAATTATTTTGTATATATAAATACACACATGCATATATGTAAGAATTATTTGCATGTATATAATGTGTATATATATATATATATATATATATATATATATATATATATATATATACACATTATATACATGCAATTAATTCTCATATATATCATTTATATTATATACAAATATAAATATTATATATAAACACATTTTTCTCAATACATGCATTTGTTTGTATTTATATATACAAAAAATTATACACATTACACACACATATTATGTAAACAATCTTTTATTTTGGATGTGATTAATCGTTGCTCAGCACGAATATATTCATAGGATTAAGTGCATCTGCAACATTATGAACTTGTGTCCTGCTTAAGCATTACCTGTCAAAGGATCATTTGTCTTTGCATGCATTTGTCCCTCAAATATTCAGTTGTTTTGTCATAGGTTATTTTTTCATCATTGTCATTGTTCTGATTGTTAAAGGAAAAAGCAAAAACGCTCAAAAAAAATCTGTTAACTTTTTTCTCCCATATCATGCAGCCCTACTTGTTGAGTTAAGCATGTGCTTCTTTAAGGTCCTGATCCCGTAAAGATAAGATCCAGAGCAGACATATCTCAACATCAGTGCGGGAAGGAAAATAAACTCATTAGCTGAGCGGGCCTGATGACAGCCAGTGCATGACAGCTCGAGTTAACCATTACATTCAGTGACAGCTCGAGTCCTGCACACAAACATGAGCGCAACCAATGTCACTGCAAATAAATGCTCACGTTAACAACACAAGCGCTTCTCCTGGGACACTCCTCATCTGCAGTGCATTTTCAAATAATTAACTTCTACAAAATGAATATGCTTTCCACAGAGTATGCTATGAATGTTTTGTAATTTAAGGATGTTTTTCTTGTTAGCTAAATATACTTTACAAAAATGACCAATTAATTAATTTAGTAATTCAAACGTTTTATTGAAACATTAAGTAAAAAAAAACCTGAAATATTTTTAACAAATCGCCACTTTTTCATATTAGACGTGACATGACAAAAATGAATATTCATTCAAACCAATGAAGTGAAATTATTTTAAATGAATATACTTAATTGTGGTTAAAAAAAAACGCAAATAGATGTGGACATTACAAATCTCACAATGGTTTTCTTTCGTTATTATAATTAATTGGTTATTTTTGTCTATTTAAGTCTATTTAACTAACAAGGGCCAATTGGTTAATGACATCATCAACTTCCTGTCCAGAAAAACGTTATTATATGACTTTATGATTGCGTTCAGCCATTCGCCGCTATCCTCTCTTCATGATTTCTTGCAACAGAAAGCACTTTCAGCTAGGGTTGCCAACTTTCTAAAATGGAAATAAGGAACGGGGGGGGACTTCTGATGACTTCTGGTGAATATTGTATGCTATAATACATTAACGTTATAGCATATTATAATACAACTTATTAGGCCTATAAATTTATAGAATAGCAAAGTAGTCCTAATCAATAATATACAAGACTGAACCACATAGATAAAGGCTATCATGATCATTTTGCCAACAATGAACCATGGATTTGTTTAGTTTATAATACATTTTATTTTTAACTTAAACAAATATAACATAGCCTATAACATTCAAAACTCATCGGCTTAGACTGCATTTGAAGAAAAATAAACACAACAGTTTTCTGTAGCCTTGTGCGAACTTATTCAATAGAATTAGACTTCTAGAATGTTCTTTCCAGTGCAAAAAATAATATTTTTAATATTCCTACCTTTAATACCTCGCGCATTCCAGCCACGGGTAGTCATTTTCCCATTCAACTCTATATTTTTGTGCTCTTTTCTTTTTCGCCGGCTGCTCGGAGGTAGTCATTTTTACATTTCCCGCTGTTGTCACTTGTCGTCATCGTTGCTACGATACGTGACTCACTATGACTAACGACCAATTAAAAGAGCATTCTCTGATGATGTTCCAAGATGTTAAAAACGCTACGCGGCTGATCATAGACAAACAGGGGGAGAAATTAGTATCTACCGCACCGTGGCGCACCGTCGGGGTTTTTTTTTCTTATCATAGAAAAACATATATTGACATATATTAGAAGCTACAGTATGTACCTGTCATGAATTTGCACTGAATTGATTCTCAAAAATACGGAACAAAGTGCGTTCCGTATCAGTTCAATCCGGAACAAGACTTTTATGTGTCAAATACGGGACGATTCCGTATTATACGGAACGGTTGGCAACCCTACTTTCAGCAGCCGAACGAGGATGAAACGCCACCAGAAAAACGCAGTCCTTGACATGTTTTGACATCTCATGAACGCAGACGCAGTCGTCCGTCGCGGCGCTCGACACCTCAGACTAACACATCCGCTGGTCTAGCTAAACACTCCTGCCGTGAGCAGGTGGCAGGTGTTCATCTCACGTCTCGATTGGTTCACGGGCGGCATCATCACATGACCGTGAGATGTGTTAGTCTAGTGATTATCAGGGTTCGCAGTCGCACACAATTTTACTATAGAATATTTTACTATGTTTTAAATACGAATAGAAATACATTCAAAATGTATCGTAGCTTTTCTTAAATAAAATGAATCACTATTAAATCAAACAAAGAACATCCCTCACTGCTCTTGACTGAATAACTTGTAGCTTTCATTTTAAGGATTAATCTGTTTTTAATTCACAGTGAATTTACATGGAGTGAGCAAACATTTAGGTGAGATAATTGTAATTTAAAAAGACCATTCAGTAACACAGTCATAGTTTACCTATTATTAAAACACATAGCAAGCAAACAAATTGCATTAATAGCATTAATGACACAGAGTTCAGCAGGTTTATTAGGCCGCTGTCACTTTAAGAGCGAATGCACGGATCAAATATACTGATACACGCGTTTTCTTTCCCAACTATGGGCTGTCACTTTACGTTCGAAAATCGATTGCACAATTGATCGGACCAACCAACACAAGTTTCGAAAACGAAAATAGGGAATTTGAACTTTTTTTTTTTTTTTACCAGAAATGTGTTTTCGGTGGACAGATCAATACAGCACACAGAACATGCAGGATACTGGAAAATAACAATGTCTTTTCTGTTCACCAAATGCTTTTTAACATTCGCTATTACTTCAGTGCAAGTGAACAAGCGGCGTTATGTGTTGCGTAGTGACGTGTGTGTGTGTGTGTGTGTGTGTTCAAGTAAGCCAGAAATGAGCAGATTCTGCAATCCGCTGCATTTAATATATCATGAGGATCACGAGTTGCGTATTTGCGCAGATTTGTCTTACACGAACTTCCCCAGTAAAGTGAGTAAACACAGAAACACGCCAGATTGGCTCGTGATCTGACAGCGTTTCCCGCCAAAGTTAATTTTTACCCGCATTTGGCGGGTCGAGGACGTTAATCTCAATCCCTGAATGTTGCGCTCCTGTTTGTCATTGTGACGAAACTTCACGCCAATAAATCATCAGGAATATTGCTGACTTGTGCGTCTCAAGCTCCCTCTTTACGCTCGTCCTAACGCCTGTTAGGTGTCCGTGGATTTGCCTGTATTTGGTGTTGGAAATGGAAACGTCTTTAGTAGGGCTGTCAGTTAAACGCGTTATTAACGGCGTTAACGCAAACCCATTTTAACGGCGTTAATTTTTTTATCGCGCGATTAACGGTCTTTTTGGCCTAGCAAACTTTGTAGTTTTTTTTCTACATGCTTTTGCAACAGGACGCGGCATGCGCGGCGCTATGAAACCCATTCATTTCAATGGCTTGCGCCGCGCGAGGACGTTTTGAAAGCGCAATCGGATCTAGCTAGACCGGAAACAAAACAACAGGCACGCCGCACACACTTGTTTGGGCTGGTTTGGGCTTGCGAGCCGGATGCGCGAGCGCGAATCTCTCTGCTCGCGCGCAGAATATAATGTGCCGAGCACGAATCTCTCTGCTCGAGTCGCGCGCTCTCAGATACACGCTGCTCTCAGATACACGCTGCTCTTGTAAGAATTTTCTCTGGGCTCGCTCAGAGAATATGTACCTGCACTTAAAACGTGTTCAGTGCAATCGCGAATCTCTCCTCTTCCCCAGCTAACAATTTTAGGTTATAAGAACGTTTTCATAACGTTCCCATTAAGTTTTAAAAACGTTATTTCTGAATGTTATAGGAACGTTCAAAACGTCCAGTTTTGAGTGGATGACGAGCGCGAGACGCCGAAATGGAGGCCAATAAGATTCTGAATGGAAAGTTTACTTTTAAAAAGTTGCCAAATGGTTCCATTGACAAGACCAAAGTGATCTGTGTGTTTTGTCGTTGTGAACTGATCATCATCGCAGCACCTCCAGTCTGAATACCACTTGATGATGGCCAAGCACACACACACACAGCTGATGCGAATTCTCCACCCCCTCATCAATATCAGGACCTAGCCAGTATTTCTTTCACCCTTTTATTGATGGACAGTGTTACATTGTGTGAGAGATTATTTGCTCCAAGTGTGAATGTTTTAGTGTGAAATTGTGCAAATGTTTTTTATTGAAAACAATATTGGCATATACTGTTCAAAGCAAGCCGATCCACTTTTCCATGTTGATAAGAGCATTAAAATGAGAAAAAAATAATGGGACAAAAAGAAATCAAGAGACATTTAGAACAGATAAAAATGTCCGATTAAATGCGATTAATCGCAAGTTAACTATGACATTAATGCGATTAATCACGATTAAATATTTTAATCGTTTGACAGCACTAGTCTTTAGACATGGAAAATCCATTTTACAATCGATTCAATGAACACTTATGTCTCAAAAATCGTCACAAAAGTGACAGCCCTAGTGACTTAAGACATAACCGACTTGGTTTACGGGGATACTTACTAACATTGTCAAAATGCCCTTCGTTGCGTCTAATTGACTATTTTAGCACAATAAGCCGCAGAAAAGAACTCAGTTTGGTACTCGCAGCAAACACGTGCAAACAGAGTTTGAATGTTTACATTGGAAATAAAAAATGCAGAATGCTGCTCTACCAGCTGCACTACTGCAAGATGTAAATTTCATCTATAAATAAATTGTCAATAAAGATTAACACCATCAGTTGCTTGGAGAAAGAAAACAGCCCATGCAAAAATAACGGTGTAATTAAATAAAGATGAAGCCAGCCATGCCTCAAATCATTCTCCTGATGTTTGTACTTCCTCGCTCTCCATGTCGCACAACATCCCACACATTCACAGCAGTTTAGCACATCAACAAGAGGAGATCTCAGCACATCTGCCAGCGTCTCCAGATCTGCAACTGACGGAGGTACAATAACAACAAACAGGCAAGGACACACAAATCAGCAGCATCTGCAACTGACAAGGAGCTCTGCGTGAAGACGAAACGTTTCCGGGTACAAATTAAACACTCGTCAAGTGCCAAATGAGCATAACATTAGCCATGTCCAATGCAGATACCAATGTCTAGAAGATTCCAATGTTAAACAGGCCTAACTAGTTGCATTTTATTATTATAATAATAGCAATAAATAATTTTTCAAAGTGACTGACTGAAAAGTTCTGCCCAGAAGTTTGGCTATTTCAAACAACACAAGTGACGCAACAAAGAAAATGTATTATTAAAATTCAACTACAAAGTATAAGTAGCAATACAGAACGCTATCATATCTACAACCAGGGCCTAAAACCTGCCAATGACCGGTGACTTCAGAAAATGTACCGGCCATGAAACCGTTTTTGCAATAATGACACCAAATTTTAGATACCGGAGAAAATTCACAATTCTCTATTGCAATTTCGATACCACAGCTAAGACTACTAGCTATAACTAGTGTAAATTAAAAACAAGTAAACAGAACAAATATTAAAAATTACAAGCAAAAGCACAAATAAATACAATATAACAAAAATACAAATTAAATAAACTGCTTTTTAGGTTTTTCAGGAAGATGTTACAGTAGTTTTCAGGTACATAATTTAATAAAGTAAGCAAATGTAAAATAACTGTCTTCACTGTATAAATTAAACATCCTTATGAATTAATCCTTAAGAAAGTTACAAAATGTATTCAGTCAAGAGCAGTGAGTGATTTTTTCTTTGTTGTTTGATTAACATTAAAAACACAAACAGGAATATTAGGCTGCTGTCACTTTAAGAGCGAATGCAGGGATACGGATACTGTTACACATGAGGTTACTTTCTCAACTGTTTACGATCACTTAAGACAAAACTTAAACTGTTTAATATATTCAATAGGCCTATTCTTTTACATAATTTGGTGTGAATTTGTCCGCTCAAGCACAAGACGACGTGAAAGAGGAGCTGAAGTGAGTGAATGCCCATTATTTGTGAAAAATACTGTAATGGAATTGAAGATTCAAGAAGTTGCCATCTAAGCATGTTTCTTTTTAAAGACTTGCTTTCTAATTTATTTATAAATTATTACATATTGATTAAAATAAATATAAAGTGTGTGTGTGTATATATATATATATATATATATATATATATATATATATATATATATATATATATAAGCTTTATATCGGCTCTTTAAGATATCGGCATCGGCCATCAAAAAAACAATATCGGTCGACCACTAATTGTCAGAATTCAAAAAAATATTAGCGGCCAACTGGCGAGTGACACTGTTTATACACTTGCCAACACAGATTAATACCCACATATGGCGCTTGGCGAGTGTTCATATTTAGGCCCGGTCTACAACTGAATATTTAGAGCCCATTTGAAGCCTTTTTGGGAGGTTTAGCAAGAACTCAAAAGTATCAAAGGTCCATTGATGCATTGAAGCTACAACAAGAAAACTAATTTAAAAACCTTTAGGTATAACAGACAAAAAAAACTCATAACTGTTGCTGAAAATATAAAACTCCATGAAACTTCCGTCAATCATGGTGTAATCTTCAAGAAAAAGTCGATGAATAATGTACAGCGTAACCACAGATCGCCAGATATGGACTGAGGAATCGGTCACAAAATAAAACTCATCAGTAGAAATGAAACTGAAAACTAATCGGCCCCCAACAGCGAGTTGAAGACGAGGCCGTAACTCACTGCGGTTCAAGACACTTACACGGCTTTTATGAGGGGTGTAAAATAAAATCTCGCTCCAGAGTGTGTGTAAGGACTCGTACCGCACCCGTCATTCACAACACTCCTGGATCCGATGAGCAAAGCCTTCGTCCTTCACTCTGCTAGAATCCGCTTGGGCTCCAGCCAAATGGCAGCACGATAACAAAATGTCAGAGCGAGAGAGAGTGACTTTGCAGACGTTATCCTGAGCTCACCTCACCGCAGGAATAGAAATCCCCAGCAAGCCATTTATCTCCAGGAGGCTTTGTTGTGGATCAGGACAACTCCGACCGCAACTGCACCTGGTGCCAACAAGACTGGATACAAACTACACAAGTTATCCAGCAAACCACAGAACGCATGGTCCGTAAAGGGTTTCAGTCCAAAGTCTTGTTAAAAATTGAGTTAAATCGCTGTGACGGCACTTTGATAAAACAGAAACGAGAGCAATGCAATAAAAACAGCATTGTTCAATTATTGTAAAATAATAATAATGGTAACACTTATAAGGTTCATTAGTTAACATGAACTAAGAATGAACAATACTTCTACAGCATTTATTAATCTTAGGTAATATTAATATTTAACATTTACTAATACATTAAAATCAAAGGTTGTATTTGTTAACATTAGTTAATACACCGTGAACTACCATGAACAGCTGTATTTTTATTAACTAACATTAACAAAGATTAATAAATACTGTAACAAATGTATTGCTCATTGTACATTATTGTAAAGTGTTACCAAAATAATTTTCCCAATGGCAATAATCTCAAAATTTTGTGGCATAATTAAGTTAACAATGCTTGTAACGCAACAGAAAAAAGCGTCAAGGACTTAATAAAAATGCTGTGGAAATCTTGAATAAAGGCCGGTTATAAAGCTCAGATTTCAGGTGCTTTCCCACACAAAGCCAGAAGCAATCCTGGGAAACTAGGTAACATAAGATCCAGAGTCAAACAACACAGAGTTTCGGTGCAACTACCATAAAAATGACTCTCTATATAATAATGCACACAAATCAGAGAACCTTACACTGATGATCAGTGCTCGAGAACAATTCAAAACGCAACTCGTATACCCTAAAAGCGTGCCGTAAAGTCAGGTACTTTCCAAACTTATTCATTTCTGGAACTGAATTCTCATATCCAGAACTGTACGAGTTTTTCAACAGCAATGAGTGAACGAACAGTGTCTTCAGTTGAAATGCATCCATTACTCAAACATTAGCACTTCCAGCTAGCACACAGTAGCTTTATGAGTTTGTTTTTATATTTGATTATACTTGATAATTGCACTTAGAGAATTAAACCACACTGTCGCTGAACAAGAAACCATTTCACCCTCAGAAATATCGGTCATACATAGCATTTTCTGCATATTGAAAGTAGGACTGTCACAATTACTCAGTTCAAATACAGCACTCGATTGCAATAGTGCTACTGTGAAATCACAAAGTCTGCAGTTCAATTAAAATAATAATATCTGCGGGTTTCAGAGTTAATTCTGTCTCTGCATATGCCGTTTGTTTGGGTTTCTAGTAAAGTGCATTTGGGAAGTCTGACATGCTTCGTGTTTCATAGCGTAAATCATTTATAAACCTACGCCAACACAGGAAAATACATCAATGTGTCTCTAAATATGCGAATTGTTGTATTAGCACCCAAAAAATTATCCGATTAATCGTCAAAATAATCGTCTGATCGCCAGAATAATTGTTAGTGACGGCCCTAATTGAAAGATGAATACACTACATTTTATGCTATACTATAGTATAATTAAAAAAAGGTTGTAAAGCGGCATAATTTCACTAGACAATATAAATGTTACACTTGTACTTTAATACATCTGGAATGCTTTATTAATCATCAGCAATCCCAGTCTGCAAAGAATATTTATATGGAGCCTCAGCAAAACATCAGACCATCTTTGGCATTATTTCAGTGTGATATTTTGGCAGAAACTGTTGTTTTGGACTTAATGGAAACAGACGCTGCCAAATGTCAAGAGACAGTAATTTGAGTGAATTGAACTTGATGATGTTACATTAGTCGTAATGACTCGGAGTCTTTGAACCTGCGGAAAAGCACCTCGGTCCACTCCATCGACGCCAAGAGCTGGCAGACCTTGAATAATTCATGCAGTTATTAATTATTAAAGTGTAAATGCTTTGTGTAATGTGTGAAGCTGTCCTGTAGCACAAACAGAAGAGCGTTGGCGCTTCCAACGCCAAGGTCACGGGTTCGATTCCCAAGAACTGATAAGAATGTAAATGTGTGCCATGCAATGTAAAGCCCCTTTCACACAGAGATTCCGGAAAATACACGGATAAAGTGACCCGGATTCGTTTGATTTTGGTTCATTCACACTGCCAGTGATTTTCCGGAATCAGAGAGCGTGTTCACACACACACAACCCGTAAAAATCCTGCAAAGACACGTGACATCGTGTCTCAGCAGCGTCTTAAGTTTGCTTATGAGCTGCGATTTCTCTCTCGATAAACCACGCTTGAGCATTTTCTTCTCTGATTCGAACTAGCGCATTGCGCACCGTTTCACTAGCGAACAATCCCGGCTTCAGCGTCATCATTACGACACGGCATTGATTATGGCTTTTGTTCACACAGCGCGCGTTCCGGGACTGAACACGGCAATGTTACAAGCTCCCCAATCCAGCATCGATCCCGGGTCGTGTTTGCACTCACACAGAAGATGTTCTGGCAATTTCCCGGGATCAACGCGCGGTGTGAAAGGGGCTTAAGTCGCTTTGAATAAAAGCGTCTACCAAATGCATAATGTAAATCTTCATGGCTTTTCTCTCTGTGTGTGTGTGTGTGTGTCTGAATCTCTGATCATTAATGGGCAAAATGTCAACGCTGGCTCCCTTTCACAAAGATTTTGTGCGGTTTCAGGGAAGGAATGAGGAAAGACACTCAAGGGATGATTCTGTCCTTCAGCAAACTAAACAGGACACAGTAATTACTGCAGTAGGAAGACAAACTGACACCAACACACATCAAGCTGCCGTTTCTCCTGATAAATGACCCTCGTTCCACCAAACTGCTTTATAAATGCACTGCTGAGTGTGTGTGTGTGTGTGTGTGTGTGTGTGTTCTCTGTTCACCCAACAAAGACAATTCTACCATCATTTACTCAAACAAAACATGCATGACTTTTCTGAGAAATGTCCAATAACGTACTATTTGTGTTCAACGGAAGTCATAGGGTTTGTAACAATATTAAGGGGATTAAATTAAGAAATATCATGATTGCTTATGGGAGTGAGTGCGAATGCATTACAGGCTCATAGTCATTACTGAACTGTTGTTTCACCGCAATGTCAATTTCAGAACGCACTGAAAGCATTGCCAATGATACGCTTCTGTTATCAAACATTTTAGTGAACTGAGCAAATATTGCAGCAAACATTTTATATATTGTATTTGCTATAACTGAATTGCATTGAACATATCAACCCCCTGCTCTCTCGATCTGCCATTAAGTCATACCAGTCACTATTATACCATGGTACCCTTATGATGTTACTATGATATTTTGATTGGTATGATACTAAAACTATGTATCATTGTATTGAAATCGTATTCCAACGTACTTTCACGAATACTACAGTATTATCGTGGTACATGTACAAAAGCATGGTAATACCACAATTCTATTATAGTGCATTTCCAAAAGCATGGTAATACCACAGTACTATAATAATGTGTCCAAAAGCATGGTAATACCACGTAACTATCATAGTACACGACACGTCCAAAACATGGTAATACCACAGTACTATAATAATGTGTCCAAAAGCATGGTAATACCACAATACTATCATAGTACACGACACGTCCAAAACATGGTAATACCACAGTACTATAATAATGTGTCCAAAAGCATGGTAATACCACAATACTATCATAGTACACGTCCAAAAACATGGTAATACCACAATACTATCATAATACGTGTTCAAAAAACATGGTAACACCAGGGAACATGTCCAAAAACTTGTTAAAACTATGGTACATGTCCAACCACATGGTAATACCAAGTAACTTTCATAAAACGTGTCCAAAAGCATGGTAATATCATGGTACATTTAAAAAAAACATGGTACTTTTCAATAAGTGATGATGTCCTACATGTCCTACCATGGTCTTACCATGGTTAATAATATACTTATTCATGGGTTATGGCAGTTAAGATATTAGAAGGCACTTCAAGAATACAATAATACTGCTATATGACTTTGTGAGAAATACAGTGAGTGAATCTTGTGTCTTTCTATTCAACACACACGTTGTTTAGCCGCTTTAGCTTTTGTAAGCACGAGTTTATCTCTCTCTCACACACACAAACACACACACACTCGAATAACTGATCAAACCGTCACACAAATCAAGCCCAACAGATTAATCACAAACCTCTCATCAATAAAAACACTAACGTCTCCTCTTTCGCTGTCAAATGATCATTATACCGTTTAAAGACACTCGAGGTTTGCTAGCAGAGCTAACGGCGGATATGACAAAGAGCAGTTAGCATTAGCATTCAATTTGATTTAATTGTAAAGAAATTTAAACAAACAAAAATAACAAACTCACACAAGAATATGTATTTGTGACATTAAACATCCAAAATACACCTGAGATCAAACGTAAAAAAGCGCCAAAATCAACCAAAACACACGTAAACCGTTTTTAAAAAGAAATCTAAAACAACACGTGTAACTTGCATATTAATGTTTCATTTTAAATAACCATGATTAAATAAATCACACTCTTGCGCCATTACAATGACATTTCAGGTGTGCAAACATGGAATAAAGCCATGAGGTCAATGCAGTGCTAATCCTGACGGCTAAAGCTAAAGACACAAGATAAGTGGCAGCACAAATATCCTTCACAAAATACATAAAACATAATAAAAATCCGCACTTACCCCCCAGAGGACCCAGCCCGATCTAGATGCATGCCATAGATCCAAAACACACGAAAAATAGCCCCCCAAGAAAATGTGCAGGGGTTAACGTTACACACACACATACGGACTCATCATACACACTCACATTCATACACACACACACACACATTCACACACACATTCATACACACACACACACACACACACACACACACTCACTCACTCACTCACTGGAGATCCAAAGACAGGCCGGTTTCACTGGACTGCAGCCATCAGAACAGTCAGTTCAGATCTACTCCAAATCCAGTACAACCAGCACAAAAACCAGCTGGAAAAACGACATTTCACCTTCAGTTTCAAAACAGCAAGTGTCCTTAATTCTCAACGCGATACAATCCCAATGATCATAGTATGTCCCGAATATCTGCAGTCACTCACACACACAGTTCCTCTGCTTGAGCTCTAATGGCTCTTTACGCTTGTTTGTTTCTCTCACTGCGAGACATTGAAGCAATGCAACCCGACATGAGCTCATTCGCGGCCCGGAGACGCGGATCCACTGGAGCGGAGCGACGGAGCAGGAAAACCCGGAGCTGGAGGATGGAGTTCAGGGATCTGGGTTTGAGACGCGGGGAAAGAAAGAAAGAAAGAAAGAAAGAAAGAAAGAAAGAAAGAAAGAAAGAAAGAAAGAAAGAAAGAAAGAAAGAAAGAAAGAAAGAAAGAAAGAAAGAAAGAAAGAAAGAAAGAAAGAAAGAAAGAAAGAAAGAAAGAAAGAAAGAAAGAAAGAAAGAAAGGACAAGTAGTTTAATGAATCAATCAAGTTTATTCCTCAAACACACATAAATGAAGGAATGATTACTGTGAAATGTGTTTATTTATTTAAATAAATAAATTAATTAATTAAATTAAATAATCATTTAAAAATATAGGTAGGCTAATTCAAATCTATAATTATATATATTTTTCATCTTTTTAAATTATACATATTTTAAATCTATCTATCTATCCAGCCATCCATCCATCCATCCATCCATCCATCCATCTATCTATCTATCTATCTATCTATCTATCTATCTATCTATCTATCTATCTATCTATCTGTCCATCTATCTATCTATCTATCTATCTATCTATCTATTTCTTGTATGTTTTATATTATAATTTAATATTTCTTCAGATTATCAGTCTCTTTTATCAGTATTTTCACAGCAAAAATCGCTGACCAGTTTTGAGGAACACGCTTATTATAGTTTAAACCAAATCAAATAGACCGGCTCATATCAAAAGCCGTGTTTTATTACTCTTATCAGACACTGTGATTTAAAATCCCTTTCATCGATAACCTCACACTGCATAACTGTGAGGATCGAAGTCACATCTGATGTGTGTCACACAGCGGCAGGAACCCAGAGAGCAAGAGCACAAGCGTTGCGACAAGCAGAC
Source organism: Tiaroga cobitis (assembly GCA_030578255.1). NCBI lineage: Eukaryota > Metazoa > Chordata > Actinopteri > Cypriniformes > Leuciscidae > Tiaroga > Tiaroga cobitis. Next base: position 1,720,490 of record CM060615.1, read on the forward strand.
GCGACACTGTGTTTGTCACAGAACAAGAAATGATAATCTCCTCTGTTTACTCAGGGCTCCGGGGAAATAGAGGCATTCCAAGCCAGTTGCCTCGGCAACCAGGATATGAGAGAGAGAGAGAGAGAGAGAGAGAGAGAGAGAGAGAGAGAGAGAGAGAGAGAGAGAGAGAGAGAGAGAGAGAGAGAGAGAGAGCCGGGGGAAGTGAATTAATGGGATAATTTTCACACTGTGAGGGAGGCAATCGTTCCTGCTATACTTCATCTTCCCATGGCCACTACATCCAATCCTTCACACACACACGACACAACCGCCTCCATCTCAGACTCATGGAGAAGGGAAATATTACATCATGAAATGTGAATGATCAGAATTGCATGATGTCAATATGGAGATTCTGATCAAACAGATGATAAGGCATATGGCTGGAGTTAGAAAGTCACTAACAGCTCTAAATCTTATAGCAACATCTTACATATTACAATTATATGAACTAATAGTCATAACTTTTACATATACAGCAGATGCTTTTATCCAAAGCGATTTGCATTGTGTTCAAACTACATTTGTTGTGGTTTCATGCAATATAAGACGAAGATTTGTTATTGTGTGAACCTGCAGGGACTACGGACGTAAATTAGCAATACTGCTATAATCCGGCTTGTTTACATCTTGTATTCTGTACAAATGTTCATCAACATGCTTCGTCCCTATCAAAAAAAATAAAATAAAATAAATAAATTAAGGAAACAAAACAGTCTTTTAATTGTGAAGGCAAACAAGAAAATACAGAATAAATAACCACTTCAATGTAGATGTTAAACACAGTATAAGGAACAGACTGAAACTGAGGGATGAAGAGGGCAAACAAAGGAGCTAACGAGTTCATTAATAAAGCACAGGTGAACCGGATGAATCAATGAGACAAACGGAAAACTGGCTAACAGAAAACAAAACATAACCCTGACATCACAGAAAAATTTATATTTAAGGATTCTGGCACTTAAAATGCCAGACGCCATGTAGCAACAAAAACAGGAAGTTCTTCCCCTGTATCAATAATTGTATCCTTAAAACTCATCTTTGATCACCAAAATTACATATTTAAAAGTTTTTTCATTGAAAAATCATTTCCTTATGTCTTAAAATATCTTGAATGTAACTCAACACCCTTGCCTCATTTAGTATTCGCTGTTCTATGATTATGCAAATGAGCCCCGCCTCCACTCACTCAGCTCAGAGATCCACTGGTTGACGATCACACGTTGATCTGATTGGTTACAAGGTCGTTTGTGACGTCAGAAACACCAGCGATTTCACACCGTGTTTTTGAGACTGTCTTTGGTTCACTGCAGTTTTAAGCAGGAAATACTCAGCAATGCTGTCGACTTATGAACTTACACATGGTGTGTCTTAAAGCGTATTAAAAACACCACATAGACACATAAACAACATTAAAACTGGATTTTCACCACAGGGGGACTTTAATACTGTCAAGATACACTTTAGATACACTGTCAAGATAAAACATATTAAATAACATTGATGTTTATGTGAGCGCAGCATTAAAGTCAAATTCATAGAACCGCTATATTAAATGAGACAAGGGTGTCGGGTTACATTAAGGCATTTCAAGGAGAAAACGTGAAATTATGTAATTTTGGTGATCAAATAAAATTATTGACTACAGGGGGACTTTAAAGGTTCTTCATGGAACCATTGATGCCAATGAAGAACCTTTATTTTAATATAGCCTAATTTAATAAAAATGGTTAAGCCTATATTTTTTAACACAATGATACTCCGGTTCACTCACATTACTGAAATAAAATGGGTGCATTTGAACAAGTATCCTTGACTTCTTTCAGAACTGTCAGTAAAAAATAAATAAATAAATAAAACACCTTGGTTTACACATATTGGGTCATCATGTTGGGTTATCTTAAAATTTGTCTGGTCATTTGTTTACGTCGTTGGGTTGCTTTTAATTATAACAGTTGGGTTAAATAGTTTACTTAACCGTTGGGTTATTTTTTAACCCACCTGGCTTTTAACCCAATGCATGCAACCCACAGTTGGGAAGGTGTTATACAACCCCATAGTTGGGTTGATCGTTGGGTTATTTTTAACCCAACACATTATTAAGTGAGTCGCGATATAAGAGACGCATTAAACCCCGCGGTCTGTCAAACACACGCGCCGAAGAGTCTCGTGAACAGGCCTTGTGTCAGTAACACACAGCTGTAAATCACCAATCAGCAGCGACAGATCTATGAGTCTGATTCACGACTCACAATCGACCAAACCCCGGGAAATCAAATCAATCACGTGTTTATTAAAGCAGCCGTTCGCGCGCTGTTCTCCTCTGGCCTTCTCTCAATCTCAATCCGTAATTGTCACGGGGAAATACATTTCCATTCTCATCTGTGTTTTCCGTGGTCAGCGCGGCGTTTGCTATGCTAATTAATGAGTAATTGCGGTGAGATGTGAGGTTGGAGGAGGGGAAGCTAATGAGGTAAAACACAAGCTTGAATCCTTCCTGTGTTCTGTGCCATCTGTGGAGCATTATGATGGTAACGCGCTGGATCTCGTGCAGATGTGGCATTGTTTCGCTCCTCCGCGGACTAATTTGACGGCGAACAGCAACAAAAGGATGCATCCGCCGGTTGTTGTTTTTTTGCGTGCTGTACGATAAGAATCAAAGGCATGTTTTGACAGACCTCAAATTACCTACACATTATACAGCGATGTGCATGAAAGCAGCACTCAACCCCAGAGCCAGAGCTGTGCCGACAGGTGCACGAGCACAACACCTCACAGTTAATGGACGAATCTGATGATGCATATGCACACGTGCTTGGAAATGGCCTTTGTGTGGGGGGAAATAACGCTTGAAGAAATGCATTTTAATTAAACTGGAAAAATGAATGGAAAATAATGAACATGCAAAGTAGCTATACAGATGTTGTAGAAACAAATTTCACTAAGAAATTGCTATTAAATTCATGATAGTTTTCTTCATATTTCATTAAAGCAGATGTAATATTTCTCAGGTATAGCTAAACATCTGGATAGGTTAAAGGTACATTATGTTAAAACTTTTTTTCAAAATGTACAATATTTGAATGATAAATCCTTCCAAAACGTGTTTGTCTTACCCTGATTTACCATGGTAAGCCTGCTTTAAGTGTTTATATTGTCGACCTGACGGGATGGTTTTCGCGGGAAATTGCTCCGGCTGCTTTGACGCATGTGAGAGTGTGTGTGTGTGGCACGGGTTAGTTGAGTGTGTGTGTGTGTGTGTGTGTGTGTGACAAAGGTTAGTTGAATGTGTGTGAAGTCAGTTGAGTGTGTGTGTGTGTGTGTGTGGCAGGGATTAGTTGTGTGTGTGTGTGTGTGTGTGTGTGTGACAGAGGTTAGTTGAGTTTGTGTGTGTGTGTGTGTGTGTGTGTGTGTGTGTGTGGCACGGGTTAGTTGAGTGTGTGTGTGTGTGTGTGTGTGTGACAGGTTAGTTGAGTGTGTGTGTGTGTGGCAGAAGTTAGTTGAGTGTGTGTGTGTGTGTGGCAGGGGTTAGTTGAGTGTGTGCGTGTGTGTGTGACAGAGGTTAGTTGAGTTTGTGTGTGTGTGTGTGTGTGTGTGTGGCACGGGTTAGTTGAGTGTGTGTGTGTGTGTGTGTGTGTGTGACAGAGGTTAGTTGAGTGTGTGTGTGTGTGTGGCAGAAGTTAGTTGAGTGTGTGTGTGTGTGTGGCAGGGGTTAGTTGAGTGTGTCCGTGTGTGTCAGGCAGAGTTAAGTTGAGTCGAGTGTGTGTGTGAACAGAGGAGAGACTGGAGAAAAGAGGACGAGACAGAGCTCATAATAAAACAAGAATCAACATCAGCTCGTGTGTGTGTGTGTGTGTGTGTGTGTGTGTGTGTGTGTGTAACAGAGGAGAGAGAAGAGAGCGAGACAGAGCTCGTAATAAAACAAGAATCAACATCAGATCGGCTTTTCAGAGATTAAAACTGAAGGATTTCAAACGTTGTAAAAGCGACACAGAGATGATGGTGTTTTATTACTCACCAGGAGAGTGTTTTATTGAACAGAGAAACTGTCATACGTGTCTCTCTATCAGAGTTCATGTAAAGCTTGACCTTTATTGTGAAGATCAGTTCATTACGGTTGTTGAGCTGGAGTTTATTCTCAAGGAAGTGTCGTGTCTATTAACGGCTAAAACTACAGTCACGTCTTCAGCTCGAGATCCTTCACATCTAAACTGGTTTCATCTCTTAAACCTGTGTTTTATGAGCAGCAGGATCACCATATTCATCCGCACAGAGCCGAAGCACAACCACAACAACGTTTTTCTGCAAAATGCATGCAGATTTGCTTTTCCTTCACAGTAGTTGAATAGTATAGACTAATGCACACTGCAAAAATCAATGCAAAATCCAAACAAAGAGATCAAATATTGTGCAATCTCTCGGTTTAAGGAGTTTTAGATATTTTTACTAGACTGATATTCATTATGAATATGACTTTTTGCAGTGAATTTGTGATGTTTCTTTCTTTAATTGAATTGTTTGTGGTTCTTGTCTCCTCACATGCTTCATGATGAAATGACCTTCAGCCCAGACTGATATTACGATCCCTGTAATAAATGTCTAAAGGCCTGAGGGGAAACACATTTAAAACACTTCTTCTGTAACCCTACATACGGAGGACTGTGAAACCGGGGCCATGTGGCCTTTTAACTCGAAGACGAGAGCAAACTCGGGTTTATTCACCTGACCTTGATACTCTGGTTATCTTCGGGTCTTTTTAACCCGCAAATGACTTTTGTTTAAATAAATAAAAATGTTCTCTTTGTCCAAATGGTATGAAACTTTCTACGGCTCTCAACACTTTCTAGATCTACCAAAACAAAAAACAAAATTGGAAGGATATCTGTTTTTATGTTAGCGTGCAAAAAATAGTGACACTCGTTGTCTTCGGGGTCCCTGGAGACCCCGCATATAAATATACAAAATTCATCATCAAAATCAGAAACAACGCAGAATATAGACAGAAATAAAGTGGCACACTTCCAACAGTGCAAAAAACATCCACAATGCAAAACTATCATGCGCGCGCACACACACACACACACACACACACACAGACACACACACACATATAGAGAAATACATTTTTGAGACTATAAAAACTGTTCTCTTATCATTTGTAAAATAAAATCATCCAAAATACAGAACCATCACAAAAATAAATTGGTGACACCGACACATTGAAAATGTACGGACGCGTATTGCATTCACTTGAGGAAAAAAATCTTCTCTGTTTTTCTGAATTAACGAGTTAATTATCTCAGAGTTACGAGAGAATTTTTCATGGAAAAAAGTTTTTGCTCCGTTTTTCTGAATTAATGACCTGAACTGTCACTTGCCCGGATACGGGCAACCTAAATTTACTTCACTATATTACTATTAAATCCTAATCTAGTAATGACAAACTATATATCGTTGGAAAGGTCTAATACTCCTAAATAGATATTTTAGCGCTGTTTTTTTCTTACAAATTATGAATGAACAATAATATATGAATTTATGACAAGAGTGCGCCTAAAAAAAATCGACGTCATTACAGGAGTTTCTGACCTTTGTCAGAAAAAGTCGACGCACACACTTTTAATTATTGAAACTTTGGTTTTTAGTGCTAAAAGTTCATAATAAAACATAATCTAGTATTTGTCAATAAAAAAAGATAAAATTATATTTTAAAAAGTAAGGTAAGAAGTCCTCTAAAAAGTATGTTATATTATATATATATATATATATATATATATATATATATATATATATATATATTTTTTTTTTTTTTTTATTATTATATCACATATTTTAGTAGTTATCACAAATTAGGTATCATTTGAAAGCTTACGAACTCAGAATTCATCCTGTGAAACCCGTTTTGAAATTGGACGTTGCGTTACCATAGAAACGGTATTTTTTATTAGGCCCCTCCCCTTTTGGGCATCATCTTTCAGAATTTATTATCAAAACCTTTTCTAATCTTGACAAAACACATATTGTCAGAAAGATCTGAATCTCAAGGTTCTATATTTATTGACAGAAGTGATATTTGGATAGAAATGTATTAATTTGTTATGGCAGAATGCATACAATTACATTCAATGGAATTCAAAGGCACCCGGTGGCTATTTTTGGTATAACGCCTAAACAAAATCTCATGGGAACTTCAATTTTTGTGATATCAACTTTAAATTTGGAACACAACTTGGTTAGATATATAGCTTTCATTTTATAGTAATTTTATAGTAAAAAATATGTAGTAAAATATTTATTTTATATGAAAAAAATATATTAATAAAGTATATTTGATTTAATGTAAATTATAACTTCCATAATTTTTTCATACTTTAATTTTTTGAAGTGCTTTCACTTCAGTAATAATCTGCTGATTGTTTTCTTTAAAACAAGACCAAACTTAGGTCTATATTCCAAAGCATTCTTGAATTACAACCATTTAAGTTTGTATAGTGCATTTTAATGTCAATTATCAAAGGGGGGGGGGGGGGGGGGGTGACAGGTAAAGGGTTAATTATCTCAATATTATGAGTAACTCATTAATTCAGAAAAACAGAGTGAAAAAAATGTTTTTCAAGAAAAATGTATCTCATAATACTGAGATAATTAACTCGTTAATTCAGAAAAACGGAGCAAAAACTTTTTTCCATAAAAAATTCTCTTGTAATTCTGAGATAATTAACTCGTTGATTCAGAAAAACAGAGTAGATTTTTTTTCCTCAAGTGAATGCAATACGCTTCCGTAAAAATGTGCACACACACACACACACACACAATACATTTGTAAGAATTTT
>CM060615.1:1732361-1797361 GCA_030578255.1 Tiaroga cobitis
GACTGTAAAGCTGCAATAAGGACATAGAACGTCATAAAAGCACAATGTGCCACATGAGGCTACGCTATGTTGACATCTTTAGAACAGTAAGTAAATGATGACCGTTCATGTTTGTTCGTTCAAGAGAAAGGGAGAATGTTTTCTCTGGAAATATTCACAGCTAACAGATTTCACAGGCTCGCGGATTATCATATTCGTCACGTTGTTTTGATCGTCACGGAGGAGGGATTTTCAAGGCCTTTGTAATGGACTTTAATGAGAGAATTAACCGCAGGTCAAAGCAGTCGAGACAATCCCCGAGAGATTCATTCCTACAGCCGAACTCTTCTTCAGGCACACTGATCGAGAGCTTACAATGACCTTCTGGAAATCAAAATGAGAATTTATCCTGTAATGTGATGCAGTGCATTCACAGGCATCCCGCTGTCGGCCTCGGTCTCGAGACGCGTTTTCTAAAAGTTGAACTTCTTTAGGCTACTCATCCTCGCCTTCTGTAACACATCTTTCCCTCGCGGGTCAAAATGACCCGAAGCCCTGCATTTTTTTTTTTTTTTGTCAGAAAGCTTTTTATGATGATAATAATATTTTTCTATTTTTTAATGCAATTTTTTTGGCTTCGTCAAATTCTTTCGTCACAGAACTCAGTGTATTTAATCTGAAATATTCCGGTTTACAGGAAGTAGGCCTACAGCAGGTTTGCAGGAGCGTGTCATTTCCTCCCTGGCAGCTTCAGGCGAGCACATGTAAAAATACCCCCTCGTGTCCAGCGTGTCGCAGGCTTTGACGAGTCCCTGTTTGCTGTCCTGGTGTCGCACACACACATCATATCAGTGTGTGCGAGCCACACTTCCTCAGGATCAGCATCTCTGGGAACGATCCCGTTACTTCTGTTCCCGAACCGCCATCCGTCAGTGTTATCATGATGTCTCTGCACTGAAGCTCTTACACACGAGTCCTTAAGATGCTTCTGACATCTAAACATGTGAACGGAGGAATGTGTGTCGTTCATATTATCAAATTGATTTGTATCATCATCATCATCATCATCTAAAAATCAAGACCTGAAGGAACTTGGTTTTGTGTGTGTGTGTGAGTGAGTGAGAGTGTGTGTGTTGAGTTTGTGAGTGAGTGATTGTGTGTGTGTGAGTGAGTGAGAATACTATAATACTATAATATGGCTTATTATAGCTTATAAAAACCTTTTCACAATATTCTAATTTTGAATGTGGGGTTTTCATAAACTGTATAATCATCACAATTATAACAAATAAAGGCTTGAAATATCTCACTTTGCTTGTAATGAGTCTATATAATATATTAGTTTCACCTTTAAGTTGAATTAGGCCTACTGAAATAAATGAACTTTTGCACGATATTCTAAATTTTCGAGTTTCACCTGTATATTTAATTCATACAGTGAAGACTATGCAGTGTTAGTTTAACTCAGGGTTTAATGACTATTTTGACAACTGATTGTTTAATGCAATACTGTGTTTCAAATTATGAAAATGTTCAAGTCTGGATATTCTCGGTAAATTGGGGAGATCATGACTCAGATCGTGATTGTTTGTTATAGGATCGTGAAATTAAATTTTTGGAAATGTTGTCCACCCCTAATTCAGGATTACAGCGAATGGCTTCGATCAAAACAATAACAAAGGCAGCGTGCTTTCTTCTGTATTCGATAATCCAACGCATTAACCCCATAAATGCCGAAGCAAAGGAACGAACAGCAAATCGCAACTATTCACAGTTTGACTGCGGTGCTACAGTATTAATACTATAAGTACTTATCAAACGATCTGTAACGGACAAAGCAATAGTGACACATAGTAAAATCACTGTTACTCACACTTGTGTCCAATATAGTCGGCACTGCATCATCTTTTATTTCAGTCTCTCTGAAACCATGTTTTGTTTAAATACGAATCCACAGTAAAATGAAGCGAACGAATGAAGTGTCGTCCAGGAAGGCAATGCAAAGATCGTGTTTTTACACAACTTGCCACATCAAACGTCTTGTAATCCTCTATGGTTTTGTTTGCTGGAGTAATCCTGTGTTTGCATCTCTCTCATATTTACTAACACATGTGTGAATAAGTGGGCGGGGCTAAAGAGGCGATGATGTAGAAGTAGGCGTGGATTTTCGTTACATCATAATGTGACAAAATCCAAAACGAGTAATTTTGTTAGACTAACAATGAAGTTTTGAATATTTTTATAGTACAATGACCTCTTATATGTCAAAAGTAATAGAAAATTAGATTTCTCAATTCATGACCCCTTTAACAAATGATGCTACACACACTGCTCTATGTCAATGTGTCTTTTGTCCACATCTACAGCTGAATAGGACAGACGACCCGCTCACACACACACACACACACACACACACACACACTCTGGGGCGAGGCTATAAAATCCCTCCTCAGATTCACGGTTCTGGACACTGAGTTTACAAACACACGAGAGACACATGAGAGCGACCAGAGCTTGCAATCACTTACATCACTCTCGTTCCTCCGAGCAAAAACACTGCAACCAAGAATCACGTCTGAGTTTATTTTTAATATGCATAAACAGCAATAGAACATTATTCAACTCACAGTACAATCACTAGCGACTAAAGTCCACTCACTGTAAAAAAGGACACGTGTGAGTGTGTGTGTGGGAAAGAGAACTGTCAATCAACATCCACGCTGAGTATCTAATGGTGACACTCGAGGATTAGTACCGCGGTAATAATAACCTCACAGTCATTACTCAGATACGCACACCTACACGCAATAATTACCCATAATACCCTGATCCTGCTTTATAATACAGTCTCAGCATTTCAGCACAACAGATCCACACAACCGCTCATCGCTGTTCTGCTACTCATTACCATATGCGTGATCCTATAATAATGAATTGCAATCTAAATTATATCTTACTATTATATAATATTTCATATAATTAGTTTTAATAGTTACAGCAAACAAATGCACTAATGCTAATGTACTTTTTGGACAATCTGTCTCATATATACAGTCTGTCTGTCTATCTATCTATCTATTGTTCTGTCTGTCTATCTATTGTTCTGTCTGTCTGTATATCTATTGTTCTGTCTGTCTGTCTATCTATTGTTCTGTCTGTCTGTCTGTCTGTCTATCTATCTATTGTTCTGTCTGTCTGTCTATCTATTGTTCTGTCTGTCTGTCTATCTGTCTATCTATTGTTTTGTCTGTCTGTCTGTCTATCTATTGTTCTGTCAGTCTGTCTGTCTATCTATTGTTCTGTCTGTCTGTCTGTCTATCTGTCTATCTATTGTTTTGTCTGTCTGTCTGTCTATCTATTGTTCTGTCAGTCTGTCTATCTATTGTTCTGTCTGTCTGTCTATCTATTGTTCTGTCTGTCTGTCTATCTATTGTTCTGTCTGTCTGTCTATCTATCTATTGTTCTGTCTGTCTATCTATCTATCTATTGTTCTGTCTATCAATCTATCTATCTATCTATCTATTGTTCTGTCTGTCTATCTGTCTATCTATCTATCTATCTATCTATTGTTCTGTCTGTCTATCTGTCTATCTATCTATCTATCTATCTATTGTTCTGTCTGTCTATGCATTGACAGTGATATTGCAGCTCTCATATTTTCTAAAACATGCTTACAAAAACAAAAATAGAGAAAATATCCTGTTCACTAGACAGAAAGAAAGAGAAAAGAGAGGCCTATACATCAGCACACTGGACAGAAACACACACACACACACACACACACAGATTACCTACTTCACATCGCGAGGCCAAACAACAGCCCGAGGGAGCGATGCGTCAGTGAGTCCAGGTCTGGCCGAACAGAGAAAAGAAACTCAAAATATTGTCAGTGGCCTGGCTTGGCCCCATGAATAAACCAGTTCCTCTTGGTAGAAGCTCATTTTGTGCTTGTACAGGGTTTTCAGACACCTGTTCCCCAAACAGCGCATTCAGCGGTTTCTGAGGCATAATTTGAGGCTAAAGCGCGCGATCAGATAGCAGACGTGAGCGCGTTCACGGTATGTCTGAAAGCTTCTCAATACCTGATCAATTACACGCGGTGCTTTGCAGAACCAGATGATGTCCAGCTCCACCTCTCGGGACGTCCAGATGATGTCCAGCTCCACCTCTCGGGACGTCCAGATGATGTCCAGCTCCACCTCTCGGGACGTCCAGATGATGTCCAGCTCCACCTCTCGGGACGTCCAGATGATGTCCAGCTCCACCTCTCGGGACGTCCAGATGATGTCCAGCTCCACCTCTCGGGACGTCCAGATGATGTCCAGCTCCACCTCTCGGGACGTCCAGGTGGAGTTGGATATTCTGACACGGAATAGCAATGATCCACCCAGAGTTTCTCTCTGTTCAAATATTTACTATTTTAGTATATTTGTCTTTGATGTCTATATCGGCTAGCTGTTTGTTTTCATCATTGCTCCTCTTATTTATTTATTTTTGTATTTTATTAAATGATCCGCCCATGACTCCGAACTCAGGACCACAAACCGCACATAAACCCACATGTGTTCAGCACGACAGCAAATAATGCTTTTACAACCGTTTTATATAGGCTACAACAAGTTAATTATTGAGTAGCCTATTACATTTTAAAAACAATCTATTACCAGTCATTTTTTGTGTAGCCTATTTTTGCCAAAGAAGTTCCTGAGGAAGCCACAGCAGAATAAACAGTTCTTCTTCTCTCTACTTGTTTCCTTTTTTGTTTTTTTTTGATGGATCAGTGTTTGTAAACGAATCGGGTGAATGAATGATTCAGTGACTCGCTCATGAGGACAGTCGCTTGTTTTGTTCTTTAAAGCTGCAGTCCGCAGTTTTTCCTCTTTGTCGCCATCTCTGTTCGAAATCTGCAATTGCAGTCATTCGCGGAATTATCAGCTTGACGTGAGTTGTAGTTCGACACCCTCGGCGCGGCACAGCGCGGATGAACACATTGAGGAGAGTGTGCAGCTGTCAATCAGCGCGCCGGTGTGGATACTGGCATTCAGAATCACAGATTATTCTTTTTGGAAGTATGACTAACATAAGAATTTTCACCGGAAAATATCATCTAATAAAGTAAGTAACATCCTCTATTGTTCTGGTTCCGACATTGCAGTAAATCGCGCTGATTAAATCTAAAAATCGCTGATCATATCACGCAAAACCGTGCAAATTAACAAGTGGAGAACAAAGTAGGCCTATATGCTAATGTTAACAACGTCAGCATTGCGTGACTAGCCTACATGTAATGTCCTTCCGATATTATCCTTGTCTTCGCATCGGCCGGTTGCAGTCTCTTTTTTTCTGTAGCCACTCCGAAGTCTTTTGCGTGTTACAGCGGGTGAATCTGTTGTCGCTGGTGATCGTCGTTTGAACCTTTCTGGATCCGCCATCAAATTGATAAGTTTAATTATATCAAGAGCTGTGAGAAAAGCCTATAAATCTCCACCTGCAGCATCCTCACACTCAATATAGCTTATACTAGCCGAGACTCTTCTTTATGTGTGTACAGGTGTGTGTGTGCAGGGGCGGACTTTACCATTAGGCAAAGGTCGGCAATTGCCTTGGGCTCCGAGCTACCTAGGGGCCCCCAAAATGTTCCATTAAATTATGCTTAAGTTTTTTTTTTGTTTTTTTTACTTTTCGTATATTATATATTTCTAAAAAACATTTGGGAAAAAAGGCATCAAATCATTAGTGTCGCAAACAGGACCTCTGTCATTTTTTTACATTCAAAAATAAAATGTCAAGCTCTCTGAATGATTAATCGGCCGTTTAAAACCGCCTCATATGAGTGTTTGCAATTCATGTTGCTGCGAGAAGCTAGCGCAGTGAACGGGGCTTGAGAGCGCATTGTGAGCGCTGATCTATATATCATTCTAGGCTATATCATTTTATAGATCAGTGGTTGTGAGTGAGGGCGCGGGTGCAGCCTCCGTGTTGCCAGATCCACTAATGGAAAGGTGGCAGTAGCCTAGTCTTCTGGAACAGTTTTTCTGATTTTCTGACACTTTAGGAAGTTATTAAAGTGGAAAGTTGCATTTTAGGGTCAGTGATATATTAATCTTATTTCCAAAACACAAGCTTTCAACTTATTTCGGATTATTATTATTAATTTGTTTTGTTTTTCTTGTTTTTCGTAGCAATATCTGGCAACATTTTACTGTCGGCATTAATAAAAAAAAAGCTTATAGACAAACTGTAATTGCATAAAGCTACCACATTCGGTAAGACAAACGCAATGATCAACGTGATTATCTGTAAGAAATGTATAACACTATCAAAAACTATAGCATAATACAGATCTGTATGAATGAAATTTGCCAAATAACTTAGGCAAGTTAGACTGTTTAGTTAACATTTCACAAAGTCATCATAAAAACATTAATTAAGCAGTGTTTCTCATCTATTCAGTCAGCATATTTGTGTTTTGATCTGTGTGAATTACAGAAATATAAGACTTGCTACCTACTTTTTTTCTATATTTCTTTGCACAAAACTCTCCAGAAAGTGCCATTTAATGGTTTATTTTTTCCTTTTTAAAGATCGGATGGGGGGCCCATACTTACCTTCGTCTTGGGCCCCCAATTTGCTAAATCCGCCACTGTGTGTGTGTACAGATGTGTGTGTACAGATGTGACGTAATGACGCGAAGACATGCTCGAATCTCCCGCTGAAATCCACCAGTGCCACTGGAGTTACAAACATTATTACAAGCTTAGCGCTGTGAGTCGAGCTACGGCACGCAGAGAGTGTTGAACACTGGCTGGTTATGTATTTTCTCAAATATGTATTTTGGATAATTTTTAACCCCAAAAAAGCTACGGACTGCAGCTTTAATGAATGCTTTTTAGTGACAGAATCGGGTGAATGAATGACTCAATGCTTGCTCACTTATAAGACACATGTCGCAAACCTACTGGCGTAATAATGTAACTTACAGAAAGAGTCACGTCTCGACAAAATCCCGTTCGACTGAATATCAGCCAATCAAAACTGTTAAAAGACAGATAGACAGATGATAGATAGATGATAGACAGATGATAGATAGACAGATGATAGATAGAAAGAGATAGATAGATGATAGATAGACAGATGATAGATAGATGATAGATAGACAGATGATAGATAGAAAGAGATAGATAGCTAGATAGATAGACAGATGATAGATGATGATAGATAGAAAGAGATAGATAGATAGATGATAGACAGATGATAGATAGATGATAGATAGATAGATGATAGATAGATAGATAGAAAGAGATAGATAGATAGATAGATAGATAGATAGATAGATAGATAGATAGATAGATAGATAGATAGATAGAAACAGTAAGGTTTTCCACCTCTTACACAGTAGTGTGTGAAACGCAGGGAAACTTCCTGAACGTGTTTATGGAAAAGGAAGGTCTGGATCTGAACGATGTCTTTGTTTGGTGTAAACCGCTGCTGTATCTCTCACACACACACACACACACACACACGCACGCACACACGCACGCACGCACGCACGCACGCACGCACGCACACACACACACACACACACACACACACACACTCTCTCTCTCACACACACACACACACACACAGCTGTGTTTTTGTGATATATGAGGACATTCCATAGGCGTAATGACTTTAATACTGGACAAACTGTATATTCTATCCCCCTACACTGCCCCTATCCCTAAACCTACCCATCACAGGAGACATGCTGCATTTTTACATAAAAAAAACACATTGTTTTTTATGTTTTTTAAGCTATTTGAAATATGAGGACTCATGCAATGTCCTCATATATCACGTGTAAGTTGTAATACCAGTGTAATATGCATGTCATTATACACATTTGTGTCCTCATATATCACAAAAACAAAAGCACACACACACTCTCTCTCTCTCACACACACACACACACACACTCTCTCTCTCTCTCTCTCACACACACACACACACACACACACACACACACAGAGAATGAGGAGATCTGAGACACACACTGAACACTGCAGTGTTTCTGTCCGGCTTTAGCCCCAAAATCTACAAATGATTAAATCCAGCAACATAAGAAATATCTTGTTTTCAAAAAAAAAAAAAAAAAATGAAGTTAAGTGAGTTTTTGCTTAAAACAAGCAAAATGATCTGCCTATGGAGTATAAACATTAATCTTGTTTTCCATTTGAATTTAGATTTCTTTTAACTCCATTAACAGATCATTTAGCTTGTTTTAAGCAAAAACTCACTTCATTTTTTTTATTACATCTTTTTCTTGTATTCACTGGTCCAGATCTGTATTATTACACTTATCAGCCTTGAAAACCAGCACCCAGATGAAATCAGCTTTAATGGGACACTAAACAATCCAGACCAGCATTTCACATGCAACTTTCTGCATCAGTTCTTTATTCCTCAAGATGAAAACACTGAACTATAACCAAATCATTCAATAATATGATGTTCTTCAGTGATGTTGTTCAGCTGCTGGCCTATAATAAATGACTTGGATCTTTGTTAGGGGGGGAAAAACCCCTCACTGCTCTTTGTGAAAATCAATGTGTTTGTCAGTAGTGAACGAATGTGTGAATCATCCACAGGAATTCCTGATCTGAGGACAGAACGAGAAAGCTGAGAAAGGACAATAGAAACATGAATATAATATCTGTTTTATGAGGGATGCATAAATGAAATGTTAAAAGATCGCTTAAAGAGGATCTATTAAACCCTTCTACAGTCTTGATGTGTTTCAGGCTCGACTAGAACAGGTTTTCCTGCTTGAATGTTGATTATTCTCCTCATATTCTCCATTGTTGCGGCTCCTCTCTTCCCAGTCTGTCAGTAACGCTCTGTTCACTTCCTGTCTCTATGTAGCCCCTCCTCCTGAAAAGCACACTGTGCTCTGATTGGTCGGCTGGAGCAGTGTGTTGTGATTGGTCGAGCGCTTCGAGTGTGTTTGGGAAATGTCCCGCCCCTTCCCATAACCGCCAGTTTAACACACTACTGACTAACTCAACCAGACCCCGCCCCTTTATTCTGCGTATGAATTATTATAATGAGGAATATTGTGACGTGTTCGTTCCCGGGAGAAACTCAAGACTACAATGAGTTCAGAAACACTGACACTGATATAGAGGATAACAGCAACATTACACACTAAAGGAAGATGGGTGGCTCCAATTTTGGGTTATCACAATTATTTAAAAAAATCTATTATTTTACAGCACAAAAACAGACATATATGGTATATTTTGAAAACTTTCTCGACGGCCCTATCACTTTTTATGTTATCAGCATTTATGTTACATAAAATAACATAATAAGATCTGAATTCATCAACCCCCCCCCCCCCCCCCCACCCCCCCCTTGAGACAATAATATGCATAATATTCAATTTCATATTTATATCAAACAAACCCACCAAACATAGACAAGTCATTATTATAAACAAAACCACACGAATTGCAATATTTTGATGAAATATTATAACTTGCTTTGCCTCCCTTCATCTAAAGACACACTTTTCACCATCCAATCAATTTCCCATGAATACAATTAAAAAATAAAAGTCCCATCTCACTTCCTGTTTTCATGTTCAACATCCTGTTTCACACAGAAATACAGCGGATTATGGAAATAAATGTGTTGTGGAGGCAGTTTCATGTTGATTTTAGGGTTAAAGCAGGGTATATTTAGCAGAAACATAAGTATATGTTCATAAGTATAACACTTCACAGTAACCTTGAACAAAAAAACATGAATATTGCAGACTGATCTCATGAAATGGCGTATGTAAGACACGGCAATTCATATTTCCATTTTTGCCGCGCTATCAACACGCATAATCGGTTTTCAGCGTGTTTATGAACGATTGTATATATAGTCAATTTCTGTTGAAGTGTGTCAGGTGTTTCTCAGACATGAAGTTTAGCTGAACTGTGTGAGTCCTGAAACACAGTCTCGTTTTCCTCAAAAACATGAGAGTATCATGTTCATGTTCCCAGAGGCTTCAGCTGACCTTGACTTCCAGCCACTCCTGCGATCACAGTGTGTGTTAACACACGACAGACACAGGCTCAGGGACACACACACACACACACAAACACACACACACCTGGTGAAGTGATGAGAACACACATGATCCTGTGTGCGTTTGAAACTGTAGCGTCTCTGGGCAACAGTCCCAAACCAAAGGTGGAACCTGTCAACAAATATACAACCAGGAGTAAAATACATAAATAAAATACATAAATAAAATACATAATAAAAGAAAAAAGAAAAAAAAACAGCAACCCTACACAGGAAAAATTGATTTAGATGGATGGAATAAATGAATAAAATTAAAATAAAATAAAAAAATAAAATCCATGACCATAAAGGGCAAGCAGTTTGGAAAATGGATAAAAAAAATAAAAAAATTAATTAAAAGAAATTTAAAATAAAAAAATATTAGTAAATAATAATTACCAGGAAAAGTGGTTTGGATGGATGGATGAAAATAAAATAAAAATAAATATACTTGTATTTATCTATTCTTATAAATAATTAACTCATGATTTTATTTATATATATATTATATGTGTGTGTAATGATATAAAATTAATGTTAATATATTAATCTGATCATTTTTGGGGATCCTTATCTAGTGTCGTTTGTGAGACTGGACTGCATCTTTAAGGATTACACACTTTTTCATTAAATTGTCAGCTAAAATGCCTCAACATTTGGCAATCAAATGTCTTAAGATGGACAAAAAATCAAGTTAAAAACATTAAAAATTAAGGTTGATATTCCATAGCCTACAGACAATTTGCATATTTTGCTCACTAGAGATCCTGCATTCTTCAGAAATAACACGTCATGCTTTTCTATAACAAACGCTTGGATGAACGGCGTAAAATAGCCATTATTCTCCAATAATTATGGCTGTGCTTTAACGAGTCATGACCTGATCATTGTAACACTGTCATATGATGATGAAGACATCTATGAAAGACAATCAAATTAATTTAGCCTCTCAAGTAAATGCATCTTGATTTAAGTATTAGTAACTAAAACACTTAGTAACATAATTAGATAAAGAACTATTCTATTCTACTCTAGCCTATTCCACTCTACTCTACTCTACTCTACTCTACTCTACTCTACTCTATTCTACTCTATTCTACTCTACTCTACTCTACTCTACTCTATTCTACTCTACTCTACTCTATTCTATTCTACTCTATTCTACTCTACTCTACTCTATTCTACTCTACTTTACTCTACTCTACTCTATTCTACTCTACTTTACTCTACTCTACTCTACTTTACTCTATTTTACTCTACTCTATTCTACTCTACTGTACTCTATTCAACTCTACTCTACTCTACTCTATTCTACTCTACTCTATTCTACTCTACTCTATTCTACTCTACTCTATTCTACTCTACTCTATTCTACTCTACTCTACTCTATTCTACTCTATTCTACTCTATTCTACTCTATTCTACTCTATTCTACTCTACTCTATTCTACTCTATTCTACTCCACTTTACTCTACTCTATTTTACTCTACTCTATTCAACTCTACTCTACTCTATTCAACTCTACTCTATTCAACTCTACTCTATTCAACTCTACTCTATTCAACTCTACTCTATTCAACTCTACTCTACTCTACTCTACTCTACTCTACTCTACTCTACTCTATTCTACTCTATTCTACTCTACTCTACTCTACTCTACTCTACTCTATTCTACTCTACTCTACTCTATTTTACTCTACTCTATTCAACTCTACTCTATTCAACTCTACTCTATTCAACTCTACTCTATTCAACTCTACTCTATTCAACTCTACTCTATTCAACTCTACTCTATTCAACTCTACTCTATTCAACTCTACTCTACTCTATTCAACTCTACTCTACTCTACTCTACTCAACTCTACTCTTCTCTACTCAACTCTACTCTTCTCTATTCAACTCTACTCTTCTCTATTCAACTCTACTCTTCTCTATTCAACTCTACTCTACTCTATTCAACTCTACTCTATTCAACTCTACTCTATTCAACTCTACTCTATTCAACTCTACTCTATTCAACTCTACTCTATTCAACTCTACTCTATTCAACTCTACTCAACTCTACTCTATTCAACTCTACTCTATTCAACTCTACTCTATTCAACTCTACTCTATTCAAATCTACTCTATTCAACTCTACTCTATTCAACTCTACTCTATTCAACTCTACTCTATTCAACTCTACTCTACTCTTCTCTACTCTACTCTGTTGTGTTTGATCCTGATAGAGATTTCTCTGGGTTTTCTTGTGATGATGTTGTTTCAGTGATAGTTTATATTTGCTGCAGGACTCGAGGGACAGAGGGAAATGGAAGTTTGGCACAATAAAAGTGTTTTCCACAAACACGCCTCATAAGCCTCATTACAGTCGTCTGTGTTTCCCCAGAACAGTGAGAACACTCCCAGCGCTCCTGCTTTCAGACGTTTAATGTTTAATGTGCAATTCTAGGTGTAACATTAACATTACTGTAAATTTAACAAATAATAAATTATTAAGGAAAAGTAATGAAATTATAATTTTTTTCAATGAAATTTAACTAATGAACTATATTTTAATTCTATAATGTTTTTTATTTAATATTTTGTATTTTCAGGGGATTTTATGGTACTAAATTATATTTGTAATATCTGTATTTATAATCAATTTATTCACTTTTTTAGCATAGACCTGAAAATTAAATGTCCAACTTAAACTGTCGTAAATCTTGAATGCTTTTAAAGCTCAGATTGAAGTTTGATCTCTTTTAAAAAGACGACACTTGGCAGATTGTGAAAAAGTGAAAAAAGTTTTGAAAAGTGAACAAAAAAAGTTACAGAATTTTATGTTTATTGTTATGAAAAATGTGCAAAAATACTATTTTTATATGAAATAAATATTTTCAAAAACATGTTTTACTCCAAAACTGAGAAAATCAAAGCTAAATATTGTAAAAAATATTGTAAAAATATTGTAAAAAATACAGTAAAAATATTGTTTTTACTGTACTTTATTTTATTTTTTATTCTAAACTGTTTTAATTATTCTTATTTATTTTGATTATTTTATTTTCTCTTATGTAAAGCACTTTGAATTACCATTGTGTATGAAATGTGCTATATAAACTAATAAACTTGCCTTGCCTAAATGAATGAATAAAATCATAAATCTAAACAAGTCGTGCTCCAAATATGATCTTGATCTCTGAGTAAATGAGCGTTCAGTGAGATGTTGATCGGCTGCAGTACCGAACGCTTCCACTAGAGGAAACTCTCTCATTCATTTCCAATGCGCTCGTTTCTGACCGCGAGCAGCACAAGTGTGACTATTCTTTACAGGACCATTTAACCTGTTCAAATCATGTCCATGATTTTATTTAGTGTTCACACAGCAAGTGCCAAACCTTTACTACGTTTCGTACCATTCCGATGACAAAAACATTTCTAAAACAAACGAATGTAAAATTTTTCGGTCAAAAATGACCCAAGAGCACCATAAACACAGTCCTGGTCAGATTTACTGGCACTCTTGTGAACAAAGAAGCGTGTGAAAATAAATCTGTTAAGCATGAGCACTCATTTTACACATGAATTAGTTGAGCAGTCAGCGAGTCAGTGTTTAGCTCATATAAATCACTCACGCGACGCTGAACCAGCAATCTTCACTCCTTCTGCACATGCAAACAGTGTTTTGCTGATAATATCTCAGGTGAACTATTCTTGTAAGCTTTATTAAAGTCAACATGAAATCAAAATGTGATATTCCTTATTTTTTATGGAATATTGCAGTGTTTATTATTATAAATGCTTGATCATTGCACAACATTATTGTGTTAATGATGTTGAATGAGAATAAGTTCCTCTTGCAGCATCTCTTCTCTTCTCTGATGATGTGGGCGGGGCAACCTGTCACTCACATGAGATCAGCCAATAGCAAACCACAACCAGCCAATCAATTCCCTACAGACACAATCAAGCCCCGCCCACGTGTTCTTGTTTGAGAAGCCGTTTAGGGAAGAAAAGTCTAGCGCAACTTCCGTTTCATGACGACAGTTTGAAATTTGAAATGGAATACGGAAGTTTCAGATTTGAAATCAAACCAATTCTGATGATGTAATATTTGTAGCGATGCAACGATGTATCGGCCAATAATCGGTATCGGTTATTAATCGGCCAATAATCGGCCGATTAAAGCTATTATTTTCGCCATCAGCCGATTGTTTAAAAACAGCCGATGATCAGTGCTGATTATATCCTGTCAATCAAAGAGCGTTGTGCTCGTTACTTCTAAAAGTAAACAAAGTGTCATATTTCAAATCCTGTACATTTGATCATGGGTTCAAACAATAAATGTCGTTGTGACGCTCTTTAATGTGACGTGACGGATCGCTGAAGCGCCTCAGTTCAAGCGCAGCGCGAGTTCGTTCTTACACTTTAATACAAATTATATCTAGAATCTATATCATGAATATCAGAAGGTTATGTTGAAAGATATAGTACAACTTATCGAAATCTGTATCATGAGTCATGTAATCACTCAATAAAACAGCTTGTGAATATCATGTTGCATTTTCCTCAAAGAAGTTATCCAGTGTTCAGTTAGCTGTAAAAACACTAGAGAAGAGCTTATTTACTGTTAATTATAAATGCATGTTTGAATACATTCGCCATGAAGACAGACAAGTGCTTATGAAAACTATATGTGCAACTGAGATGTTTACAAATATTTCAGTTTTTTTTTTATTTGGGTGTAAATATTATCTGGAAATAAATAGCAGTTGAATATCTCAGTTGTTAATTTTAACCTCTAATATTATAGTGCACCAAATGAGAGCGTTCCCTGGATTGTTTGCAGCATTATTTGGGAGATATTTTTTTTCCATAAGAAAAACGTGTATCGGTATCGGCCGATATTCTGAATAATTGGCTGAGAAATTTTATATCAGTGCATCTCTAAATATTTGCATACCAAATTACGTATTCTTTCCTGTAAGCGCCGTTACACTGCGAAGTCATTATGCGTTGATTTTCAGGAGAGAAAACACAAAATGTGAAACTCAAGTGTCTCTGATGCAGCATTTCATTTACACGCAGCCGACAACTCCTCTTTCCTTTAGGAAACGCACGTCTAGTTTGTGTTTTAGTGAAACCACATGAAGGATCGTGATGGCAGCGCAAGAGACGAGAAGCCCTGACAATGAGACGTCAATCCTCCAAACATCACTGAGCGTCTCGAACACATAAAGGACTCCGTCAGCGGAGAGACCAGGTATGAATGGCAAACATGTACAAGTGCAAATGAACTCCTGGAGAGACAGGGAGAGACAGGAGGAACGCGTTGGCCCCTCAGGGCCCCAAACTCAGGGGTCATCGAGGATAAAACCCCATAACATCATCAGTTACACTCAGTTTACATGAAGCAGAGCAGGAGAGATATGAGATTTACACATGAAAGAGAAACGCTTTCCCTCCTTCACACAAACACTCAGACACACACACACTCAGACACACACACACGCGCACACACACACACACACACACACACTCACCACGTGACGTCTAACTTCCCTCTGAACAATGAATCACACAAGCGCTGTAATGCTGAGCGAGGGAATCTCAGGGAAACGCTCAAGGACGCTCAGACAATATTTCACTCCAGTATAAGATATTATGCTTTATGTTTAAGTATTTTTTGAAGTAAGATTATATTTATCAAACAGTAGAGCGTTGGTGCTTGCAACGCCAAGGTCATGGGTTCGATTCCCAGGGAAAGCAAGAACTGATACGAATGTAAATGTGTGCCTTGAAATGCAATGTAAGTCGCTTTGGATAAAAGCATCTGCCAAATGCATAAATGTAAATGTAAATATTATATATCAATTAATAATAATATATATAAATTATCTATATCAATAATAATTAATAAATGTTTATAATGTTTTTATATATAACCATTTTAGTGTATATATACTTAATTATATATATATATATATATAGGCCTATACACTTTTTTAATAATAAAATATGGAATAATAAAAAAATTATGAATTGCTTGAAGAAAGTATTTGTAAGACATTATCACTATATATATATATATATCCACACACTAATAATTAAATATATATATACACTAAAATATTATATATACATATATATATAAACATTTTACATTTTTATTTTTTTATTTTGTATTATTTAATTGTATATCTATCTATCTATCTATCTATCTATATATATATATATATACAGTATTTACAGTAATTAAAAGCTAATGCCAGACACCAATCCAATGAGAAAATGGAAATGTCATTAATATTATTAAAGTCCCTGTAAAGGCAATTCTACAAAAAAATTCTAAACACATTATAAATGTTACAAATGTATTGCTAAAACATATTACAAAGACTGTGAACTGTGAAGTACTGAAATGCGGAGTTAGACCGTTAAACAGTTTTTCACCATTGCTTTTTTAAGGATTTTTTGGGCGGGGCTAAAACAGGTCTCGATGACGCACTGGAGCCCATGAGCTCGTGGACACGCCCCTACTTGATGACACACCGAGGCCACTGACTGAGGCTGATCTCTCCCGACCCCATTCGCATTCGCCGCTCAAACGCGAGTTACTGTCAGTACTATTTATGGCGCTTTTCCACTACACAGTACCAGCTCGGCTCGGCTCGACTCGCCTTTGTTTGCTTTTCCACTGTGTAAAAGTTGTACCTGTACCTGCTTTCGGGTACTTTTTTTCGTACCACCTCCGGCGAGGTTCTAAGCGAGCTAAGGCGATACTAAAATGTGACGTGAAAACATTGCCGACTGCTGATTGGTCACAGAGAATCTGCGTCATCATTGCACGCGCCAGATGGAGTATCCAGAATAAATAACCCCGCCATTTTTAAATAGTTTGGCCAGAGATAGTTACTAAACTTACTACTATTATTATGGCAACTCGGAAGAATACGCCGTGGTCAAACGAGGAGGTGCAGACTTTCCTTTGTTTGGTTGCCGAAGAGAGGATCCAGCGAGAGCTTGATGGGGCAACGAGGAACGAAAGGCGTCGCTATGACGACCGGGTACTATTTGTGGCGGTACTTCTGCAATGGAAAACGGAGCGAAAAGCGAGCCGAGTCGAGGCGAGCCAAGGCGAGTCGAGTCGAGTCAAGCTGGTACTGGTAATGGAAAAGCGCCATTAGTTACTACAGCCTACTGTTTGCTAGCTAGCTATGCCTTCAACACGGAAATGCATATAAGCTACTACCTGGATGCGATCATGTACAAAACAGATCGGTGTCTTTATTTAAATTTCCTAAAAACGATCACATCAAGAAGAGGTGGATTAATTTTGTGTAGAGCCAACCTTGATGAAGAGCTGAGGATCACCGCCAACACCCGCCTCTGTAGTGATCATTTTACACAGGATAGTTTTATAAACTTTCCTCAGAGACAACTGGGATTCACTGATAATCCGCTGTTACTGGTGAACGGGGCCGAAACGACTATCCCCCGCCAGCGTTCATCCTCCCCTCCCGAAAGCAGTATCACCTAATATCGCCGTCGACAGCTTTCCCGCGAGTGGGCGTGGTTTCAGCGCAGCCAGCGGACACGCCCCCAGCGTTTGAGAGCAGAGAGTAATGCTCATTTTTTCAAGATTTTGAAAGCTTATTTTATGTACTTGCCGGCTTTTTTATCATTCAAATTTGGCTGGATGGCTAATAACACATTTTTCTGTGGTGTGACATACTCAGAACACATACTTAATTTTGACTTTACAGGGACTTTAATAGAAAAGGAAATAACACAAAAATCTAAAGTAAAACATGCATGACTTTAAGAACATGCATGTAATGAAAGTCAGATCTCTTTGCAATATGAGCATTTGGAGGGAATAGTGTTTAATTGTCAAAAAAGGTCCAAATAAGGTCCTAAAATAGGCTTCATTTACTATAATTTATGAAAAATATAAATTCTTATTTTGACTTTGAGATGAAACTTTATTTTGGGAATCAAAACGGAGGCCAAACAAACAAATCCTTCACAGATATCAAAGCTGAACGCCCACATGGAGTCATTTCAAATTCCATTACGAGTTTCAATTATACACCAGATCAGAATTTGTGCATAATTCATCAGCTCAACATACGGCGAGTGTGCGAACACAAACGAACACAAACAAACACACACACACACACGCAGGTTTAGTTGGAAAGCGCAGAAGTCACTCAGAACGAGAGACATGAAACTCATGATTTATGATTCTTCTCTGCCCCATTAACAGCCCATAAACTAAAGCCTGCGATCTTCAGGACTCCTATAGAGAGAGAGAGAGAGAGAGAGAGAGAGAGAGAGAGACGAAGAGAGAGAGACCTAGAGAGACACTATACGCCACTATAAGCCAATACACGCCACTATACTCCACTACACGCACCACACTCCACGCCACTATACTCCACTATGCCACTACACATCACTATACACTCCTATACTCCGCTATACTCCACTATACACCACTATACTCCGCTATACACCACTATACTCCGCTATACGCCACTATACTCCACTATATGCCGCTGTACTCCACTATATGCTGATATACGCCACTACACATCACTGCACGCCACTATACACCACTATACTCCACTACACACCACTATATGCCACTATACTACACTATACTCCACTGTATGCTGCTATACGCCACTACACGTCACTACACGCCATCATACTCCACTATATGCCGCTAAACTCCACTATACTCCACTGTATGCTGCTATACGCCACTACACGTCACTACACGCCACTACACGCCACCATACTCCACTATATGCCGCTATACTCCACTATACGCCACTATACACCACTATACTCCACTATATGCCGCTATACTCCACTATATGCCACTATACTCCACTATACGCCGCTATACGCCGCTACACTCCACCATACGCCGCTATACTCCACTATATGCCACTATACTCCACTATACGCCACTATACACCACTATACTCCACTATACGCCGCTATACTCCACTATACGCCGCTATACTACACTATACGCCGCTATACTGCACTATACGCCGCTACACTCCACCATACGCCGCTATACTCCACTATACGCCACTATACACCACTATATGCCACTATACACCACTATATGCCGCTACACTCCACCATACTCCACTATACGCCGCTATACTCCACTATACGCCACTATACTCCACTATATGCCGCTATACTCCACTATATGCCGCTATACTCCACTATACGCCGCTATACTCCACTATACGCCGCTACACTCCACCATACGCCGCTATACTCCACTATATGCCGCTATACTCCACTATATGCCGCTATACTCCACTATATGCCGCTACACTCCACCATACTCCACTATATGCCGCTATACTTCACTACACGCCACTATACTCCGCTATACGCCACTATACACCATAATACTCCACTATATTCCACTATACACCACTATACACCATAATACTCCACTATATTCCACTATACTCCACTATATGCCGCTATACTCCACTGTATGCTGCTATACGCCACTACACATCACTACACGCCACCATACTCCACTATACGCCGCTATACTCCACTATATGCCGCTATACTCCACTGTATGCTGCTATACGCCACTACACATCACTACACGCCACCATACTCCACTATATGCCGCTATACTCCACTATATGCCGCTATACTCCACCATACGCCGCTATACTCCACTATATGCCGCTATACTCCACTATATGCCGCTATACTCCACTATATGCCGCTATACTCCACTATATGCCGCTACACTCCACCATACTCCACTATATGCCGCTATACTTCACTACACGCCACTATACTCCGCTATACGCCACTATACACCATAATACTCCACTATATTCCACTATACACCACTATACACCATAATACTCCACTATATTCCACTATACTCCACTATATGCCGCTATACTCCACTGTATGCTGCTATACGCCACTACACATCACTACACGCCACCATACTCCACTATACGCCGCTATACTCCACTATATGCCGCTATACTCCACTGTATGCTGCTATACGCCACTACACATCACTACACGCCACCATACTCCACTATACGCCGCTATACTCCACTATATGCCGCTATACTCCACTGTATGCTGCTATACGCCACTACACATCACTACACGCCAGCATACTCCATTATACGCCGCTATACTCCACTATATGCCGCTATACTCCACTATATGCCGCTAAACTCCACTATACTCCACTGTATGCTGCTATACGCCACTACACATCACTACACGTCACTACACGCCACCATACTCCACTATATGCCGCTATACTCCACTATACGCCACTATATACACCACTATACTCCACTATATGCCGCTATACTCCACTATATGCCGCTATACTCCACTATATTCCACTATACTCCACTATACACAATAATACTCCACTATATTCCACTATACTCCACTATATGCCGCTATACTTCACTATATGCCGCTATACACCACTATACTCCACTGTATGCTGCTATACGCTACTACACATCACTACAAGCCACTACACGCCACCATACTCCACTATACTCCACTATATGCCGCTATACTCCACTATACTCCACTATTTGCCGCTATACTCCACTATATTCCGCTATACGCCGCTATACTCCACTATACGCCGCTATACTCCACTATATGCCGCTATACTTCACTACACGCCACTATACTCCGCTATATGCCGCTATACTCTGCTATACGCCACTATACACCATAATACTCCACTATATTCCACTATACTCCACTATATACCACTATACACCATAATACTCCACTATATTCCACTGTATGCCGCTATACTCCACTACATGCCGCTATACTCCACTTATACGCCACTACACACCACTATACATCACTATAAGCCATATAGTGGCTCTACTATACACCATAATACTCCACTATACATCACTACAACCACCCTAATCTGATCAAATCTATCTATCAAAGTCTGAAAAGTGTTTGAGAAGAGCGTGATTCTCAGTGCAGTGATGTTTTTTATGAAAAACATCAAATTCAGTCTGTACAAAAGCAGAGCGAGATGTTCCCTAACAGAAAACACACTTCATTCTCCTCCAGAGACGTCAGGTGATTAAACCGGCTCTCGGACTGAAAACACTCTCAGTCTCTCGTCCCTCATCCCTGTGGAAAAACACCAGCCTGGAAAAACCAGGAAAGAGGAAGAGGCTCATCGCTGCTTCTCGGGAAAATCAATCCGAGAGCGAGCGAGGGAGAGCAGCTGGATATTTTTTTTATCATAAAACACAAAAGACGAGAACAGACAGTCCTCATCCCTGAGGAACCTGAAGCCGAGCCGAATTCAGTCTCTCAATCATGGATGCAGGAAGATCAGTGTGTGCAACGCAAAAAATGCTTTACTTACTTTAATTTTTGTCTTGTTTGTCTTGATTTTGTCTTGTTTCCAGTCCGAATATCCAAACATTCTTAAAACAAGAATCATTCACTAGAGAATTAAAATGGAAAGAAATTATATCTTGTTTTCTGATAAAAAATTTCAATTAAGTGAGTTTTTGCTTAAAACAAGCATAATTATCTGCCAATGGGGTCAGAAAAATAATCTTGTTTTCCATTTGAATTGAGATTATTTTCTTGTTTGCCAGTAGAATTTTGATTTTTTTTTTTCTGTTTTCCATTTGAACTAAGATTATTTTTCTAAAAATATAGATAGTATTTTTCTTATCCCATTGGCAGATAATTTAGCTTGTTTTAAGCAAACTTAATTAGAATTTTTTTAAATAAAAAAACAAGATAGAATTTCTTATGTCATAATATTATGTCAGAAATCCCTCTAATATGGTGATGTGCTTCAGAAACACTTCTGATTGACCGACTCCCATGGGATCTCCTGCAAACAGACGGAGAATCAGCGATTCCTGACCCGGACAAATTGGCACGAGGGCGGCTGCGATTGTTTTTCAATATGTGTTGTGACCTTTGACCCCTGGCGGTGTGAGAGGTCAGCATGAGGACAGAGATTAAACGCAGCGAGTGGCTGTCAGTTATTACTTTTATCCAATCAATAAAGAGCAGGACGCTTGTGTTCAACACGATCAATGATACAATACCTGCGAATATAAAACACTGTGTGTGTGAGAGTGTGTGTGAGTGAATGAGTGAATGAGTGAATGAGTGTGTGTGTGTTAGTGTGTATGTGTGTGTGTGAGAGAAAGAGAGAGAGAGAGTGTGTGTTACTGTGTATGTGTGTGTGTAAGAGAGAAAGAGAGAGAGAGAGAAAGAGAGAGAGAGAGAGTGTGTATGTTAGTCTGTATGTGTGTGTGAGAGAGAGAGAGAGAGAGAGAGAGAGAGTGTGTGTGTGTGTGTGTGAGAGAGAGTGAGTGTGTGTGTGTGTGAGAGAGTGAGTGAGTGAGTGAGTGAGTGAGTGAGTGAGTGAGTGAGTGAGTGTGTGTTAGTCTGTATGTGTGTGTGAGAGAGAGAAAGAGAGAGAGAGAGAGAGAGAGAGAGAGAGAGAGAGAGAGAGAGAAAGAAAGAGAGAGAGTGAGAGAGAGAGAGTGTGTGTGTGTGTGTGAAAGAGAGTGAGTGAGTGAGTGAGTGAGTGAGTGTGTGTGTGTGTGTGTGTGTGTGTGAGAGTGTGTTTGGACTCACAACAATCACGTGCCGCACAGCAGAAAGCAAATGACACCGATCTGTAACCACAAAAACGCTGAGATCAAACAACGGGATGTGGCTGTCTCCTCAAGAGATATAAAACAATACAGATCCTCATTGCCGTTGCTAGGGCGTTGCTAGGGTGTTCATAAAATAAATCATCATCATCATATACAGCATTTCATCATATAAAGAGTCTCTTCAGAAAATCTCATTTTAATTTCATTAAAATATCTTCATCTCACAGGCTTGGAACGACATGAGGGAGAGTTATTAATGACAGAATTATCATTTTTGGGTGAACTAACACTTTAACTACTCAGTCTGAGTCTGTTCAATGGGTGTTTAAACACAGCATGATTCCCCTGTCACTTTAATCTGTGTGTTTCTCGTATGATGCTGGTAAACACTCACATCAGCACTCAGACGTCTGCATATACCGTGACCTCGTTTTCCATATGACAGAAACTGCAAGACAGAAATCAAACAAGAAGTTCACTTTAAAGGAAAGGAAATGGTGATGTTGTGCTCAGATCATTTGATCTTGAGAAAATCTGCAACCAACATCTCGCAAACTTCAGTATCTTGGCAAATTGGAGCACAGACGTCAAACTCAATGTATAAAGTACTTTTTTTTGGCATCACTGTTTTACAAAGCACCGATAAACTCGCATGATCAAGAGCAGTTCTAGAGTAGACATTCGTGAGATTACTGAGAAACATCTGAGAAGCAGCAGAATCTACATTTGTTCACCTTTAAATCTAGTAAAATCAACTGAGAAAGTGTAAAAAAAGTTACTCTAAAGCAAATTTACAGTTTTTATTTGATACAAAATATATATTTTACAAAATAATTTTAACTCTGAAATTGCTCTAAAATCAAAGCCACGTGTCTAACCAAGTTATGTTCCAAATTTGAAGTAGATATCACAAAAATTGACAAGTTTCAATGAGATTTTGTTACACCTAAAATAGCCACAGTGCGACACACACATTCCATTGATTTTTTTTAATGCGTTCTCCTCTAACAAATTAATAGATTTCTATCACAATGTCACTTCTATCACAAAACAGTCGCCAAATATGAAACCTCGAGTCT
Source organism: Tiaroga cobitis (assembly GCA_030578255.1). Taxonomy (NCBI): domain Eukaryota; kingdom Metazoa; phylum Chordata; class Actinopteri; order Cypriniformes; family Leuciscidae; genus Tiaroga; species Tiaroga cobitis. The sequence goes on from CM060615.1 coordinate 1,756,213, forward strand.
GAGACCTTTCCGACGACATGTGTGTTGTTATGGTTCTGATTATAAAATAGTTAAAATACATTTTGTATTATGGAAATGACACCGCACATTAGGGGGAGGAGCCTGCTAAACGTTTTAAAGTAGCGTTTCCATGGCAATGTCCAATTTAAAAACGGTTTCACAGGATGAATTTTGAGCGTTTAAACTTTCGATTTGAGTCTGACACCTAATTTATGATGATTACTAAAATATGTTACGAAAAAAGGGAATAAAAAACAGCGCTAGCGTGACGGCGACAGTTTAGGGGTTAAAGCGACATAACTTAAGAGAGAAGACCTGCACTTTCTAGAGCGCAATATTTCTGCATATAATAATTAAAACCATAGACTTCTTTCTTTTTTCGAGATATAGTTTGAATAAACGCTAACACTGTGAAACTAAACTAACAACAACGACAATATTGAACGGAGTTGAATCAACATGAACTGATTTGAATTGAATAACGACACTATTGCTGAACTGAACTCGTTTCATAATTGATGAACTTTGCAGCATCAACACTGTTATTAAACTGAATTGAATCAAGATTGAACAGAATTGTGCTGTATAATGTCACTATCGTCTTCTGTGGAGATGAATGAATAATTAATAATTTTATAATGAATTAATAATAAAAAAATGTTTTCCTAAGCTGCTTTGAGAACAGTCAACGCCATATTTAAACGCCATATAAATAACTGTGACTTAAATGTCTTTCCCAGCAACCGATTCAACAAACAACGTGGCAGAAATACCTGAGATTCTTTGCTTTCGACGCTGTTTTCATGCGGTCTGTCGAGCAGATGTTTATTATGCAGCGAAGCGGCACGTTTTCATGAAAACGCCGTGAAATTCAGCACTGTAATCATGAAAGGCTGGTGATTTTTCCCTGAGTCTCTGCAAACTTCACAGGACTGCTTCCCACTGGATCAGATCTGATCAGATGATGAGGGGATTGCGCCACCTCGTGCCCAAAAGAGGAACTGCAGCATCAACAGCACTTCTCCTGGGTCTTCAGATCAATTCGTTCACAAATCTGATATTTGCTCTGGCTTGTTTTATTCAGCGGTTTCCTTATGGTTATGGTTATGTTTGCTTTATTAGCATGTTTAATATAGCTGGGACCAGTCGAGCTATGAGGACCACCGAGACACGGTCCGACGGGTTATGCTTACGGTATGTTTGCTTTATTAGCATGTTTAATATTGGGTGCAAACCATAGACAGTAAAAGAAAGGTGCAAACTCATTCGGGCCGCTGAGTTTGAGTTATTTTAGTACATCAAGTCACTAAGTGAACATTAGAAATGTCGGCAACCATAGCTGAAACCATGTTTTAGGCATTTAAGCAATCGAGTCAGATTACTCAAGCAAGCTGCATGGCACAATTCTGGTAGACTGGGGCAAGTTGTCACACTTTCTTTCTTTTTTACCTCAGTGGGTTAATTTTTCAAAGTCAATTTCTGAACTTGTGTGACACTGTACCCTCTATAGAGGGACTAATCTGTTTTAAAATATAAATTGTTCACAATAAATGTGTATTTAATAGGAATTACGGGCCATTATAAAAAGTAAAAAAGGTATAAATGAAAAAGGTCAGAAATATCAGTTAACAACAAAAAAAGCATTTATGACTTAAGTTATTGAGATAAAAATCTTGTGACTTACACGTGTGACAACTTGCCCCAGTCTCCACTATATACAAGATTTAGTTTATAAATTCAAACTTATCTCACATGATTGTGTTCAAACAGATGCATGCTGGGAAATCCCATTAAAAACAAGGGCTGCATCTGAAATCACATACTTCCCTACTATATAGTAGGCGAAAAACAGTATGTGATAAAATAAGTATGTCTGAATACACAATACTCATTAAACAGTAGGCAAAAAAAAGTACCCTGATTACATTCATTCTATTAGGCCTATCATAACATGATTTTGTAGGAATGGTAATCAGGCGCTAAAGAGAGTGCCTATTAAAAGAAATTTGAGCCAATGGGATGGCTTGGGGTCTTAACAGAGACCCGATTTCAAGGGAGGACCTGATTTGTCAACAACAGCTTCTCGAACAAGAAAAAATATAGGGCGGGGCTTATTTTTTTGTGCACAGGGAATTGATTGGATGGTCGTGGTTTGCTATTGGCTGATCTCATATGAGTGACAGGTTGCCCCGCCCTCGTCATCAGAGAAGAGATGCTGCAAGAGGAAGTTTTTCTGATTCAAGATTACAATGCACAAAAAACCTGCACCTCACTGCAATTGCAATATAACGTACAAATAACAATAAGGATTAAGTTTTGATTAATGGTGATTTTAAGGTTTAATTACGCATCAAAATGTTACTTGTTTTTACCTAAAATCATTAAATGGCACCCTTCTGCGCTAAAAGAAATAGTACCCCACCATGAACAGCAAAATTCTTAGATGTAACGCGACTCATCTGATGGAGCTTAAATAAAGGCATTTTCTAACTTAATTAATCATATGTCCACACACACATAAAACTCTAGACTATTTATCTTAATTTTCAGTATACCTGCATCAGAAAAACTTTAGTCTTCGGAGCTGCATCTCCGTAGAATGTATAAAAATATCGAGACCCAGCGACGACAGTGTAACCTGAGGGAGGGGCGTGGCCTAACAATTAAAGCAATGATTGACATATTACGCCAGTAGGGTCACATATAAATTGTTTATTTATAAAACGGCTACCACTATATTAAATCTCCAAAACATTTGTTGGTAGTTTTTCACAAGGATCTCCAAATTATTACTCAAATCACTCATCGACTGTCATGCTGCTCTAAAGATCAAAATTTACTTTTAAACATTCTGTTAGTTTCAGCAACAAAAACACACGTTTATGTTGCTACGGCTGGTTGCTTAGGAAGGATGATACACAGATCTTTAAATATGACACCGCTATTGACCAATCAGCAGCAAGGGCCAGAACTGCCCGTTAAATAAATATAAAGAAGAAGCTCAGGAGCATCTGTGAAGCAGAAGTGATGCACAAGTCCTACCAGCCGCTGAAACCTGCAGCTAACCGGTTCCTGACGGAGAGATGGGACCAGGCGAGCTATGAGGACCACCGAGACAAGGTCTGGCTTACGCTTATGTTCGCTTTATTAGCATGTTTAACGAGAGTTTGCATATGTTTGATTTATTAGCATGTTTAATATTGCTGGGAACAGTCGAGCTATGAGGACCACCGAGACGAGGTCTGACGGGTTATGCTTGTTTGCTTTATTAGCATGTTTAATATTGCGTGAAATTGAACTAATTTGGGCCGCTCAGTCTGAGTTATTTTAGTACGTTACATCAAGTCACTAAGTAAAAATGTTGAGCATAGCTGAAATAGAATACGTTTGTATTCTTTTATTTCAGTTGATGCTTATGATTTTATGGGGTTGTTGTTGTTAACTATAATAATCCTGCTTTGTGTGTGTGTGTGTGTGTGTGTGAGAGAGAGAGAGAGATGTGTGTCTGAGAGTGTGTGTGTGAGAGAGAGAGTGTGTGTATGTGTGTGTGAGAGAGATAGTGTGTGTGTGTGTGTGTGTTTGAGAGAGAGAGAGTCTGAGTGTGTGTGTGTGTGTGTGTGTGTGAGAGAGAGAGAGAGTGTGTGTGTATGTGTGTTTGAGAGAGAGAGAGTCTGAGTGTGTGTGTGTGTGTGAGAGAGAGTGAGTGTGTGTATGTGAGAGTGTGTCTGAGTGTGAGTGTGCGTGTGTGAGAGTGTGTGTGTGTGTGTGTGTGTGAGAGAGAGAGAGTGTGTGTGTGTGTGTGTGTGTGAGAGAGATAGTGTGTGTGTGAGAGAGAGAGTGTGTGTGTGTGTGTGTGTGTGTGTGAGAGATAGTGTGTCTAAGTGTGTGTGTGTGTGTGTGTGAGAGAGAGATAGTGTGTCTAAGTGTGTGTGTGTGTGTGTGTGAGAGATAGTGTGTCTAAGTGTGTGTGTGTGTGTATATATATATGTTGATTTTCTCTCTCTCTCTGTCTCAGGTGAGAAAGGCCAAACCTGTGGTTGACACCAAGGGCATCGAAACACCGGCGCATTTTCAAAACAATCTGAAGAAAGTCCAGGTGTCTGATTCATTAATATGTAAACAATAATGTATTTTCATAATTGACTTGCCCTCATGTTGTTCCAAACCTGTATGAGTTTCTTTCTTCTGCTGAACACAATAGAAGATATTTTGAAGAATGTCGGTAACCAAACAGTTGAACGTACTCCAGTAATTATTAGCCTATAAGTAGACAGAACTGATTGTGTGTTTTATGAAGTAACGTGGAGTAATAATGAAATGCATGATAACAGTTGTTGTCTTCAGTTGCAGAAAGAAAGGATGTCCATCATAGAGAGAGACAATCATCTTCTGGCCAGCAAACTTTCTGCCATCACTCGCTCTAACGGACTGGTGGACCACAGGAACCATTACCCAAAGTACAGGTGTGTGTGTGTTCAGCTGGTTAACATAGTAACTCAGTGAGGTGTTTATTTGAGCTGGGTTTCAGTTGTCGGATCTCCCGCTGCGTCTCATGTCATCTCAAACTGACAGTCTGAATCATTAATGCTCGGCTGTTGACAAAGCCTTTATGAATTATTGAGAGACACATAACCTCTTCCCCATCATTCCCGAGGGATCTACCGTACCCTATCATGGGAGGATTGGTGGTTTGCTTAAAAAAGCCAGGAATCGTGCTTGATTTTATGCAGAATTTCCACAAATTATGCACAATTCCTTCAGAAAAATGTAAACTATAACTATAGTTTCATTAATGTGCTATTTAATTAATATTTTTAATTGTATTATAATTATCTGTTTTAAATTTTTTTAATTTTAGATTAAGTTTTAGTAGCCGTGGATATGCGTTTTGGCCGTTCATTTACACGACAACTGCTTTGTGTCGAGCTGAGCTAAAACTTGGGCTTCAAAGTGCAAGTTTTGAAATTATATTGTCACCGTCTCCGTGTAAAACTACATGAACACAAATTTGCATATTGCGTGTGTTTAATCTATAGACGTGCATGTTTCATTATAAAGTGACATCGCCATCTACTGTCCTGACGGCAGAATACAGCGCTTAAAGGTCCCATATTATGCAAAATTCACTTTGGTGTGCTGTTTGGACATAAATGTGTGTTGGCAGTGTGTGTACACAACCACCCAATAGTGATAAAAATCCACTCACCTTTTTTATTAATCCCCATAAATCATCAGCCGTGTCTCCCAACGACCTGTTTTCAGAACGCTGTTTTAGTGACGTCACTAAGCACAGGCCCCGCCCACGAGTGTTGACAGACACTGCCGTTCTAACATAGCCCCGCCCTGATCGAGTTCACAGCTGCTGCACTGACGAGAATGTCTCCCCGCGTTGTGTTGTGTGGCTGGAATGGTGTATTAATCCACATAGCTCTCTCTCTATCTACTCTCGAAATCTGAGGCAGCCGCTGAAGACGAGGTGGAATTATTTAGTTTTTAAAGAAAATGCTTCCTCAACTCTACCGAAATTCGTTTATGTACTTGCGCACTTCTTATATCTTACTGTGTTTACTCAGCTCTTACGGTGATTTTCTGAAGTAAAACTGACGCTTCATCTTTTGTGTTATGTACAATAAACTTTATTAAATCAGTATATGTTTGATCATCATTCGGACCTGGTCCGAAACCGCAGACTTGTAACGTTAGGCTATTAATAGTGGATACATAGGCCTACAAGCAGATGTTATAACCGTAATTAAACTACTAAACTATAGCTGTTCCATCTCTATACAGCAGTCTGACTCTGTAGCAGGGCCGGATTAAGAGTTCAGAGGGCCCTGGGCACAATGTCTTGTAGGCCCCCTCTTAGGCAGGCCAAATGTATATTTTGTCCAAGGACATTTTAATATGGCATTTACAGTTTTACTGACTTAAAAGGAACTTTGTTGTACTATGCTGGAGTAAAGTTCATAAATGGTCGTTCTTTCCCATAGGAATTTGTTAAAGTATGTTGGGTGGACCTCTGTGCCTCTAGGGGGGTTCGGGGGCATGCTCCTCCGCAAGAAAATTTTGTATATTTTAAGGTTAAATGCATCAATCTCGTGCTCTTCGAGAGATCAAAATTAAGAGCTTCGACCCATGAACTGCTCCTTGAACAAAGAAAAAGCATTGATTTGTACCAGGACAATAAAGAGGGCTCAAACATCTTTTTAGTTATGAGAGTCTCAGTCTACATTACATTATCATTGGTGTTTTAGGATGCCAAACAATTATTATAATAATCTAATAATGATTTATATAATTATTCCTATGACGTAAAATCCACATAGCCTATAAATGTACTATATAAATGAAAATTAATATTTCAGAAGTATATTTTAGCCTACATTACACTATAATGTAGGAAAATTAAAATACTTTTGTCCTAATTTCTTCACTTGCAAGAAATAAGCTTTTATTTAGGAGACAACACCATGCTGATCGCGTGAACAAAGTGCACACTTCTCTTTAAATCACCCAGCACAAACAGGATCCCTATTCTTAAAGTCTTGTGCTGTTTTATAAAGGCACAAAGCCATATCATGGTTTCGATTTTAGTTCTTTGGCAAAATATAACGCTAGAGACCTTTATGTTAGGTTATACATTTTATATCTCATATGTGTTGGGAAAAGGGAGAAGAGAGTTCGGCAAAAGGCGGATTTGATCTCGGGTCGAGCGCATCAACAGCTCTTTCACGCACTTCACGCTCTACGACCTACGCCACTGTAGCTGTTTCGTGACGGGCGTCTTTTTGCTACAAAGACAGGCACTTCCGTTATCTAAAATGTAAAAAAATAATTTTTTCTTCCCCTCGCTTGGGCCCCAAGTGCCTCGAAACACTACCGGCCCACCGGGGAAACCCCCGACTCTCCCGATTGCCACTCCACCCTGGTGCCCAGGGCCCCTTCGATGTCGTGGGCCCCTGGGCAAGTGCCCAGTTGCCCTAATGGTTAATCCGGCCCTGCTCTGTAGGCGTTATTGTCCGACTCCGGGAGAGTTTCTGATATTATCATCATTCCGTGAGATGAAATTGTCCTGAGAGACTGAGAGCGCGAGCTCATGAAGCTCCGCCCCCTGTGTCGTGTGGCAGCAGCTTATTTGCATTTAAAGGGCACACACTAAAACAGCGCGTTTTTCTGACCCCCAAAAAGTGACAATTTAAACATGCTGTAAAAAATGATCTGTTGGGTGTTTTGAGCTAAAACTTCACATACACACTCTGGGGACATCAGAGGCTTATTTTACATCTTGTGAAAAGGGGCATAATAGGGGACCTTTAACAGGGATCGTTTAACAATGTTGCCTGTACGCTTTTCCGTTTTTATTGTACATTGTTGTTGTGTAAAAGTACCCTTAGTGCTTTTTTTCTGTTTTTGTAATTTTAATTATTTATATATATAGTTTTTATAAATTTTTAATTCAATTTTAGTTTTAGTTATTTTAGTACATCAATGTAAGCTAAATTAAAGGGATAAATGTTCAGAAACGGTCTAAAATAAAATAAGTTTAAGTTATTTATGTTTTATTTTATTTCATTTAGCGTTTTTATATATATATATATATATATATATATATATATATATATATATATATACATTATGAAAGCTTGTTTTCCGCCACAGAATAAAACAATTTAAAAGATAATTGCAACTTTTTATTTCACAATTCTGACTTTATATCACGCGATTCCGAGAAAAAAAGTCAGAATTGTTAGATAAAAAGTAGTATATATATATATATATATATATATATGTGTGTGTGTGTGTATAAAATCTAAACAACATTTAGAAATTATTTAGAAATATTTCAAATAAAATATTAAATTAAAATATTTTTATCTGATTTGATTTGACATTTATTTTGGTTGAAGTAATGAAAATGTTATTTATGTTATGTTATGATAATGTTATATATCTGGTTTACAGTCTGAACGCACAGAAAAGGAAGGAGAAGCTTCTACAAGTGACTCACGAAAACCAGGACATCTACCAGCGAATCCTGACCCAGAGATCCGACTACAGGAGGGAACTCTGGGAAGACGACTGGGAAAAGGTCAAGCGAAGGAGAGACGACATCGCACGCTATCCACGAGGAGAGACCAACAGACAGGTTTGATGCAAAGTGGCAAAGTGAACACTTTTAAAGTGTGCATTACATGAAAATTCACACTATTTTGCACATACATGCTTAAGAAGAATTTGTTATTTAAATATAACATATATTTTTATATGATGTATAAATATATATACATGCAAATATATCTTAAATATATACATGCATGTGTGTATTTATACAATATAATTAAACACACATATATTATGTGAACACAATCTTTTATTTTGGATTCGATTAATCGTTTCACAGCACTAATTAAAAACTCAATCTTCCTGTGAAATGATGTAAGCTGGATCATTCAAGCTCCGCCCCTTTCTTATCTCTACTGAAAGTCTGCATTTAGTCCCGCCTCCTGATCAGAGCCACGCCCACATCTCAACATTCAACCAACCAACAATTAATATAAACAAGTCCCCATCCTACTTTCCCTGATGATCTGCATCACTCAGATGTACAGAAAAAGAAAGAATCTGTCCGATTCATCGCGACTTTAAAGCTTTTTTTCTTCCGTCACAGAAACCTATAAAGGTGGTGAAGTTTTCTGGCCGGAGTCAGCGGTCGTCCAGCAGCGTTGAAGAAGACAGCGGGGAAACCACAGAAGAAGAAGAACCCTAGCCAGCGACATCACCCCCCCCCCCCCCCCCCCCCCGAACACTGGTCAACATCGTCTATAAACTCATCGTCTATAAACCCGAACACTGGTCAACATCGAGTTTGTCTTGTGTATATATATTTTTGGATTAGATCAGATAACATGTTAATCTGTCATATGGTCATGTTTTACTCCACCTATGGGGCATGTTGTCACACTCACTCCCATTCTTTCAGGTTAAATCAAGAAAAAAGTAAACACTGTATTAATGAAACAAAACCACATTGTTCTAGACGTGTGAAATTAATTTCTCACAAACTGAGAAAGTCAAAAAGCGTTTGGTTGTGCTCCTCCACTTTTACAGCTCTGTAATCTTACTGGATGATGACTAGTGACTCAGTTGTGTCTGTTTTTATTTCTCATAAAGGATTTATATGACTTAAAACCCCAAAAAACACATAACTGAGAACTTTATCAACCTGTGAAAATGATCTTACAGCACCTCACTAGTGCAGAACATCCATCCTCCACTGGGTGGCAACACGACCATGCTGGATAAATGCAGTCTCGCTTCGCTTGCTGAAAACACACGAGAGGAACAGAAGAAATCATGTCTATGGTTATTAATCATAGATATTATTGCTTCTCGGAGATGATGGATGACGTCATGCAGTTTCATCTTTATCAGGTATAAGTTCGGCCTCCTGTTCTGTTCTGCGCTTGGGATTATTTAAAGCATTTATTAAAAGTGTTTTTCATCACAGAAGTCTCTGTCACAGTCAAAAGATCCTGTTCTTCTTTTCACCCATAACCATAAAACATGGAAATGCATGTTCACCACAAACAGAAATGCATGTTCACCACAAACAAATGCATGTTCACCACAAACACCACAATCGTGGTTAATAAAAACCTAGTTTTGCTTGACGCACCGTTCACAGTTTTGAGTTAGACATGGTAGTGTGTTTGAAGTCTGATCAGAAATAGCCTAGTTAGTAAAAATCGTAATATTGTGAAAAAGTATTATTATTTAAAATATCTGTTTTCTATGCGAATATTCTGTATGTTAAAGTGATCAAAGCTGAATTTCCAGCGTCATTACTCCAGTCATCAGTGTCACATGATCCTTCAGAAATCACTCTAATATGAGGATTTAATGCTCAAAAAAACATTTCTGATTCATTATCAATGTTGAAAACTGTTATTTTTGTGGAAACCGTAATGCGTTCATTTTTTTCAAAGATTCTTTGATGAATAGAAAGTTCAAAAGAACTGCATTTATTTTAAAATAGAACATTATTTTTTACTACCACTTTTGATCAGTTTAAAGGGTTAGTTCACCCAAAAATGAAAATTAAGTCATTAATTACTCACCCCCATGCTGTACCAACCCCGTAAGACCTTCGTTCGTCTTCGGAACACAAATGAAGATATTTTTGATTAAATGTGACAGCTGGATCACTCCTCCATAGGCTCCCTAAGGGATTGAATCCTGACGGGCCAGAAAGTCAATGAAGAAAATGTTTAAATATTCCATGTCACAACAGTGACTCAACTGTAAGTTTATCAAGCGACGAGAATACTTTTTGTGCGAAAAAACAAACAAAAATAACGACTTTATTCGATTATTCCTTTTCTTCCTTGTAGGCCTGAAACGAGACTTCAAGAGATTTCCACGACGCACGCGCGAGAATTGCGATCTCCTTCAACTACTTCAGTTCAGTTCTCGCGCATGCGCGTCGTGGAAATCTCTTGAAGTCTTCGACTGAAGTGAAGTGTTCGACTCCACCAGCGAGTTGTAGTGATGTCTGACGAAACTGGTTTAAGAAAGTTGAAACTGGTTTAAGAAAGATTACCTTGTTCATTAACTATATTTACACAGTCCCTCAAAGAAAACCAATGCATTATAACGGTGGGTCTAAAAAGCCATTGCATTCTCATCGTTCATCATGTCCGACAAAACAGCAGGGCGATACATTTTAGAGGCAATTTTTGAAAGAGCCACGTGTCAAATTTCACTAATTAAGCAACAATTATTCTTCTGAGCATTATTTTTTTGGCTACCTGAATATGATACTTGCTTATCCAGCAGAAAAAAATGCTTTCCTGAAATCTTGAGAAGAGCTAGTCTCGGTGTGCCAGGATTTTCCATCTGTTCCCTGACCTTTTCCTCCAGCTTTCCTGCCAATCTCTCATCCTGAGTGTTTCTGTCGTTCTTCTGTAAAGTCAGAATCATGCAGAAGAATAACTGAAGGCACTAATGACAGTGAGTGTGAGCTTTCTCTCGTGTTTAACTGCTGTGATGGATTATTCCGGAGAACAGACGTTCGTAGCAGATCCATCTGGAAGATTTCCTCAAAATCTGGAGTTTAGCAGGAGTGAGGCTTCGGTCGTGGAAGTCTATTATTCAGTATCATTCAGTTTTTCAGTTAATAGTATTACTGTCTTTATTTCTAACAAAAACCCATTGTTGCGCTTCAGAAGGCTTTTATTAACCAATTGGAGTCAAATGGATTACTTTTATGATGGATGGATACTCTTTTTAGAGCTTAAAAAACTCGAGCATTACAAAGCTGGAAGAGCCAGGATATTATTTAAAGGAGACCTATTATGCAAAATTCACTTTTATATTGTTTGAACATATTTATGTCTGCAGTGTGTGTACACAGCCACCGTACTGTGGTCAAAATCCATTATTTTCCCCATAAATCTGAAACAGTGTCTCAATATGAGCAGTTCAGGAATGCACTCAACAGTGACGTCACATTGCACAGGCCCCGCCCACAACTAGACTGACTCCACCCTATTAGCATAGGCCCCGCCCCCTCAGTGAGCTGTACACAGTCCACCATGTTCATCTCCTCGCCAGAGCGTTTAACAGCAGCATTCAAGTAAGAAATGTAATCTTATTAAAGCTACTAAAGTTATTCAGGAAAGAACAGTGAGTGATTTTCAGTTTTTCTTTTGTTGTTGATTTATATTAACAGAAGTAGGTACTGTATTGTAAGGGGGTGTACAGTTAAAGACCCAGAACCAGATATGAAGAATGAAGACCCGGAGTCAGAATTATAAAAAATTAAAGAAAAGTTTTACTGAAGATAGTTTGCAGTTTCATCAGCAGAAGTCAGCTTCAAGACTCACACAGGAGTTCGTAGGCCGCCTCCCTTACAGTTACAAAGATCACAGCAGTTATACCATTTCCAAGGTCTAAGCTACGTCATTGCTTACAGGTTGAATGATTCTCATTGGCTAAGAAACATTAAGAGCCTAAACAATTTAACACATGTGAGGAGATAGGAGTGCCTATCGCCATTAGTAAAGATAGTTGTCGTCCACTCAATAGATTTAGGTCTGTGGTGGCCTCGCCGGTTAGAGCAGGGCGCCGGGTTGTCTGGTCCGAACGTCCAGAACCTACATAGAATGTCATACGCACACACACAAATAACAGACACTAGCAAATAACAGCTCCCATCAAGGCTGAAGAGAGTCTGAGCTCCTTACTATCAGTTAAGTATACCAAAACATAATGCTAAAACATTCACTCGTTTGGGAGAAAAACAGATAACTGGCATTTACTCCCAAGGAAGGAAATATACTGGAAAGAATACACTTTAATACAACAATTAAAGTTCAATAGTAACGCTCAATATAGCTTGACCATCTGTCCAGCGAAGGATCATATGTGTCCACGCTGCCTTTAGGACCCTCTAACCTTTCTTCTGATACCAGAGAAAGAGACAAACGGCCTTGTGGGTTACATGGCCTTCGTGTCCTGCGTGTACTACGTGCAATCTCAAAGTAAGATTGGAATGCATGTAAAAGAAACTGGTTACTTCCATCACATGCATTTAAGAAAATATAATTTCACAAGCACAAAGAATATAAAAATAAGTATGTGATAATGAATATATTTGATTATTGATTTTTTATAAGGAAGTATATAAGCATCCAAAAGGATTTATGATTATAGATGTATTTGAAGAGGCAAGGGATTTTGACCAACCCTTCAGTCCCCCGTTTTAGACCAATGTGGGGTCCAATACCGCCACGTCTGGTCTAACCAGTGAGGTCACTACGGAAGGGAGGAGTGGTGACGCATGCTCCCCTGACGGGTCACACTTGTCTCTTCACCTCGTCACGGACATGCTGGTTACTAAAAATTCCAGTCCCCATTAAGAGGCTCTCCCACCTTCCACTCACAACAGGACATCAATGTAATTCTTCCTCAGTTTATCAGTCAGGTTAAAATTTTTATAAAACACATAACTGATTACGAAACAAGTACATATTTATTCTCTGGAAGCCAGGCTAAATAAGCAAGCACTGTTGCTGTATTCCTAGCATGGCCTAGATCCACAGTCACTACTCAGATCCTAAATGAAGACATTGTCTATAATCATGAATACCAGAATATATGCACTAGGTTTTTATTTTTATTTTTATAAAACTATGATTTCCAAATCCTTTTATTATAAACAAAGTTGGATGGTGAATCCATTATTTTCACTACCCCTTTTATAGACCCTTTAGGTTCAAAACACAATGGTTATCTAACTAAAAATAAACAACAACAAAAATAAAATATTAATAATTAAGACCCATAATAATCGATGTAAGAACTTTAAGTCTTTACTGAAATCATCTTTCAGTTTACGGTCACATAGCATGTACCATTTTAATTGTATAACATCTTATACCCTTTTTTGTTTGTTTCAAAAATAGAAATAAAATAAAACAAATTCACATCATCATTTCAGTCTAAAATATAGAATTGTTCCCCATTCTGCTTAATAAAGCTTTTGTTCATTCCTTATCTTTATATCACATTAATCCCTGTTAATCATACAATGCCTTATTATTTTTATTTTGAAACTCACTTTTCATACCATTTAAACTTAATTTGACTTCCATACAGTATTTGTCTATCAAATAGGTAGTCTAAAGATTATTAGAACATTGTAAGTATATTACAAACAAAAAAAAAAATAAAAATAATATTAGCAGTATTGTCTCAGTCCCACTTATCTTTACAGTTTCACAGAAAACAAAATATTATGTTACTCAGATCCCAACCCCTAAGACAGCCATATAGCTGTTTTCTTAGACATCTAATGTCATACATCCATTTAATGGATTGAGAAATAAAACCTTTCCTTTTTAGAAGTTATATTCACTCCTCCTTTGTTCGCCCTCCGGCCTTTCAATAAAAATGAGGGAGCTCACTCTGGATAATTTGGATAGTGACTTAGCCAATGTGTCACTTTGTCTCTCTGCCGTCAAGTCTATATATATATGTATGTTTTTTTTTCCTACGTTTATCCTTATGATCCCGCCTAGTTGTCTATTTAAATTTAGACCCTCAGTTGAATTTAGACAAGAGTTTTACCCCATAATGGACGGCAATCTTCTTTACAATTCCAATTTATATAAAATATTAATCCAGAGAGTAATTCAGATCAATATCATAAATGACAAAAGCATTCATAATTACCAATAGCAGACAGAGCTGGAAAACCACTCCAATTAAAGCTCGTCCCATGTTCTGCATTGTCTTTTCATCAGATTGATTTAGAATTATCAACTTTTTTAAAGTTTGTCATTTTACTTAACCCATCTGTAATGATAAAACACTAATTCCAGAAGTTAATGACACAATATCCTTAAAATCAGGAAATAATAGTACCCCAAACTAACACATACAAGACATGACGTGCAGTCACCAACAAATACACACATTCATACCTGACTATGAACTGCTCATATTCTCATATTTTATATTGTTGCTAAAAGATTAAAATTTTAAATAAGATTTTAACCTTTCCATTTTCCTGTAGCTTCTATCTAATTTTACATGGTCCCTAAACCAGTTTCAAAGCATGCCTGTTCATTATTCATTTGATTTTAACAAGGTCAGCTGGGTTGTTTTGGTTCATTAACATTATTTTGTTTAAGCTTGCTCTAGCAGGCCGATAACAGAAAGACAGACACAGTTACCATCCTTTCCTTCACTCAAGCAGTCTCTCTCACTATGAACCTTTGACCATTCACCTTTGTTAGCCAGACTTTTCTTGAATCTACAAAAACTGTCTTCATCTTTAGTCACCACCATGTCTAACGACCTTCAGAAGTTAAAACTATGTTAGACATACTAGTTCAAACTCAACACTATAATTTTCCTTGCCCATAAGGCAACCGACATCAAAAAGTTTTATTACTGTCTCCACAACAACTAATGGGAATCACTTCATGGCCCCGACTGAACCCCGAAAGCCCATTCCTGTTAGCTCTTTATCTATAACCTCCTTCAGGGTGTTTCCTTTTTCCCCTGGCATATTTGCAGACGCTTGTCACAATGAAAAACAAGCCATACAACTAATGCGGTTTCTTCTGGTGAGTGGTATAGAGGAGCTTTGCTTTATTGGGGAGACATGCCGTAACTCGTCACCGCGTCATCTCCCCTTAACGGCATAAGGACGCTGCTGGCCTCACAGCTCCTGCTCAACTCTCATACCTGTCTCACATAAAACATCTCCATTCAGGAAATGCCCAGTGACTTTACGTGAATCCACTCTGGCTTAGGTTGCCCCCTGTCTGGCCAAAGAAGGTCTTACCCGTCATAGAGATGGTCACTCGTGCCCACTGGTGACCGCTTTTTTTCCATCACAGAATCTTTGACCGTTTTCTTCAACAAAATCTGTTGTTCTCTGGAGCTTAGGAAAGACACAATCAAGAGTCACCAGGGCCATTCGGACTGCCTAATAGTTGTAACACAGGGAGACAGGTTAATAACAACAGTATTTAATCACTTAAATCCATTAACCATCTTAAAAGCAGCAACCTAGCTACTCAGTGGATTTAGATCACAACCGTACATTCAGTGTAGAGTTTCTGTAGCCGAAGGCGTCGGCCCACCCCCGTTTCATGGTGGGGACTAAGATCAGACAAAGAAGTTACTGGTCCTAAAATAACCTAATCAAAGATGTCACTTCTATAGTTTAAGGTCTGTATTATTATTTTAAAGACTTCTTTAAAGTCATTCAGTTTTACATTTAAAACATTTACAAATACAAATTGCCCTTTATGGCAATTGTTTCTTTAAACATCTCTGTGTCTATGATTCTTCAACTGAAACACTGTGTTTTAATTCAAATAGCTTATTATCACTAATGACAGGCTCAGATAACAGCTTTTAGCTGACATTGAATGAGAGAGACTCTGAGACATTCAGGACTGGCACACTGCACTCTCATAAACTTCTAACATCAAACTTTTATCTACCATCCTATAACTCTATCCCAGCTTAAGGCATATTTGCCAGAAATTACATGTGTTTCCAAATAAACATAATTTTTATAGTTGTCTTTATTTAGACATTACAAATTTCCACTCAGATTGAGTCTCTGTTGCACTGGCAGTTTCAGCCACAGTACACATCAGATCCAGATAAGCAAACTGTTTCATTACAGCCAATAACAAACTTATCTTTTGAAAGCAAAACATCAGCTTCTAGTTCTTTCATGGTCAACTTTTCAAGCTGTTTGTTTAATCAGCATTCAGCAACTGTTAATCCAGTCCTGCTTATGCTTATTTGATCTTCAATAAAAATAATTATTTTAGTTCTCAATAACGTTTCACATTTCTGAATCTCAATTTAAATGTCAAGTTCTCAACCATAGTTTAATATTTGACTTAAGTTTTCTCTTGGAGTTTATGCATCTCCAATTAGGATTCACACTAACTTTGACGAGGCTAGACCTATCTGCTTGTGATACTTTTGCAGTTATTGTAAATCATCTGTGAGATAAGTCTCTCTATATCATCTAAAACCTTTTTAAAATGTTTAATTATAACACAATCATCCTTTTAGTTACTTTGATATATTTTGCAACTCACATTTGTTGGAGTCATTAATTTTACATCAACTAGTGTTCATCAATTCACTTGTAAAAATTACTATTATAGATCTTTTCTTCAACAAGATTCACTTTAAGACTTCAATCTTTTGACCTTGTTTTTTATCTCTTATTTTTCAGACGAAAAATGTTAATGTCTTCATTTAAACACTGATCAACTTTCAAACCCACATTAATACCAGGAATTTGTCACTATCACATTTTTAAACACCTTCTGTCGGCTCCACTTACTGCACACTCTTGAAGCAGCGTGTGTCCCATTCAGGAATGCAAACAGAGCCACTGATAAGCAGTTCTCTGTATTCTTTTACAGTCCACCAGTGGCGGATTTAATCATAATAGCCAAATCATAATCTTCATCATTATCATTGGCAGAACATTAATTTTCATAAGCTGCATGGAAATGCTCAAAATATTGTAAGTTGTTTTCACAAAGTTTCCTTTTAACTTTAGTCGCTTGTCGAGGGAAATTATCCCCGACCCAGAATTTACTTCACTTGCTTTTTGTAATCATCGTAAGCAATACAAGGCTAAACATTTAAATTTTCCAGTTTCTTTATTTGTTTGTAGCCAGTCAAGTTGTTTAAATTTCCAATCAGAATCAAAATACTGACTACCATTTACTTAATAATTTCTGCAAATTTCTTTGAAGTGAGGGCTTCAGAGCACAGCTGCTAACAGCGTTTGCTTTCCTGTCTCACTATTTGTTTCAGGACTGCCATATCTTAATCATGGTTCATACTCACCTGAAGTTATTGCAGAAATGGAGGCGGCGATCTTTTAACAACACAGCTTGGCTTCTGCGTGATGAAACTGCAAAGTATACTCCAAAATCACAGTTACATATACTGGTCCACGCCAATTTGGGTCACAACTTCTTTTTTTTTTTTTTTTTTCTCTCGGAATCGTTCCTGATGCATCCCTGGCAAACAACCCTATTATTGTTAGTATCCCTAACTGCCTGATTCACTTCACTAAGTTCGGGGATCCCCTATCTGAGATGGAAGAGATTGAGCAGGTTTTCGGTGCCACTGGACCTACAATCCAGGGACGTACTCTGCTGGGGTGTTGCTATACCAACAATGCCCAATGGGGCCCCCACAGAGCACGCTTCGCTTGCGCTGTCTGCTCTTGTTAAAACTTTAAACAATGCTATCAGCGACTTCCTTTTATACTTTAACCTTCAGTATAATTAATCTTCACTCTCCTCATCGGAGTGAAGCTCTCCCGCTCCCCTTCAAAATCTCTCCCAATCAGATAGCCCTAACCAAATAATAAAATTACTACCTTGTTTGTTGATTAGCCAGGGATGTCACCAAAGAATAATTGCCGCATCCTCCACCATAACTGTAAGGGGGTGTACAGTTAAAGACCCAGAACCAGATATGAAGAATGAAGACCCGGAGTCAGAATTATAAAAAATTAAAGAAAAGTTTTACTGAAGATAGTTTGCAGTTTCATCAGCAGAAGTCAGCTTCAAGACTCACACAGGAGTTCGTAGGCCGCCTCCCTTACAGTTACAAAGATCACAGCAGTTATACCATTTCCAAGGTCTAAGCTACGTCATTGCTTACAGGTTGAATGATTCTCATTGGCTAAGAAACATTAAGAGCCTAAACAATTTAACACATGTGAGGAGATAGGAGTGCCTATCGCCATTAGTAAAGATAGTTGTCGTCCACTCAATAGATTTAGGTCTGTGGTGGCCTCGCCGGTTAGAGCAGGGCGCCGGGTTGTCTGGTCCGAACGTCCAGAACCTACATAGAATGTCATACGCACACACACAAATAACAGACACTAGCAAATAACAGCTCCCATCAAGGCTGAAGAGAGTCTGAGCTCCTTACTATCAGTTAAGTATACCAAAACATAATGCTAAAACATTCACTCGTTTGGGAGAAAAACAGATAACTGGCATTTACTCCCAAGGAAGGAAATATACTGGAAAGAATACACTTTAATACAACAATTAAAGTTCAATAGTAACGCTCAATATAGCTTGACCATCTGTCCAGCGAAGGATCATATGTGTCCACGCTGCCTTTAGGACCCTCTAACCTTTCTTCTGATACCAGAGAAAGAGACAAACGGCCTTGTGGGTTACATGGCCTTCGTGTCCTGCGTGTACTACGTGCAATCTCAAAGTAAGATTGGAATGCATGTAAAAGAAACTGGTTACTTCCATCACATGCATTTAAGAAAATATAATTTCACAAGCACAAAGAATATAAAAATAAGTATGTGATAATGAATATATTTGATTATTGATTTTTTATAAGGAAGTATATAAGCATCCAAAAGGATTTATGATTATAGATGTATTTGAAGAGGCAAGGGATTTTGACCAACCCTTCAGTATATTATTAGTTTAAGCACAATAAGACGTGAAAGAGAACTTAGTTTAATACTCACGGGACGCTCCGTCTGTATCCAGCTCTCTGTGCGCGTGCGTCAGGCGTGTGCGCTCAGAAAACCATATATCAGACGTTTAGACTCGTATGGCTTTAAATGCATGCTGATAATAATGATGATGAAGAACTGTAATCTCACGTCAGCATGAACATTATAGAGATGATCATCAAAACCAAACAGATGTTTTAGTTTTTGGCAAAGTATCCGAGGCATGAGCTGTACAGGCTCTGCCCTCTTCTGGAAAGGGGACGGAGAAGCCGCTCATTTGCATTTAAAGATACATGCACAACAACATTGCGATGCGTTATTCCAATCAGGCTTTAGTATTTCTATGAGAAATGTTTCCCAATAGCGTCATATCCTGGATGACACAACATTGAGCGACCAATAGAAAGGGAGCAAAAACACATTTATGTGTGAACCGGCTCTAAAAGTATCGTAACATTAGTCCTTATGACTTGTGTCACATGATACACTCTAAAAATTATTTTTCGATGTTGTTAACAGATTATTGGAGTACGTTTCACAAAACAAAATTATTTCAGTCTAAAAACAGGTTTAATTCAATGTGTTTTTCGTAATTATTTGTGAAATTTACTTGCCGTTTTTGAGTGAAAATTGTTTCTACACCATTTTTTTATTTATTTAAGGAACAGCCTCAAATTTATGTCTCAGCTTCATTACTGCTCAATCTCATCCGTGCTTGCGAATAGGAAGATTTTGCATTAACAATGCATTGAATTTCCGTCCTTTCCAGTAACAAAACTATCAAAAGGCTTTAGAAGACATGAATTTTTTTTTAAAGTGCACATAAACATTTTGATAAATAGACACAAGGCACATCTTATGATAAAAAAATGCAGTATTGTAGTGCATTTGACAAACTTTGACTTGGTTTGAAATGCAAAAGCCCCAAAAGCTGCTGAAATGCTTTCCACCAAAACCCTCTGAGACACATAAAACAGAATATTTTAATATAAAAATGCATTTATTTATACAGGGTTCACAAACCAGGAGACCTGAAAGAAAATGTGATTCTGAGAAAGGTCTATAAAAGGTTCAAACTGGAAAACTGATTTTCCAGAAGACAAAATGACTCTTAAATAGTTGCGTGTGTAATTCACATAAGAGTGTGTTTATGTGCTGCTTATTAGTCAAATGACGAAGTGTTTTCATGCAAACAGAGCATTTGTGAATCTATCAGGCCTGAAAAACAAGCAAACAACACAAAATGGTTCCAAAACAGGTTTGATTTGAACACACAACTTAATCGTTATGATGATAATATAATTTAGCAATTAAAAATGCTGGATTCATTTAGAAAGTATTCAAAATATAAGCAATTTCACTAGTGGACCCCACTGTACATCAAAAACACATCAAACTTAATTTCAACACTCACATGAAATCTCACCTAGAGTTACACAGAGAACCAACATACAACTAATATCACAATTAAAACCTGTATTGCTGTTTGTAAGTCATTAATATTAATAACCTTGAGCTCAAACCAACATCTTTATCTTTTAATGAATCATTAGTCGTAGAGTCCTGTCGGTTCATTTATACATTAACAACATCACAGCAATCAAGGGTTAACACATTTAGTATTAGGGCTGAGCAGTATAATTAACAAAATGTAGTATTTTTCAACCATTTAATATATATATATATATATATATATATATATATATATAAAAACTCAGTACTTGCTTTAAAATCTGAAGAACCATAATTTCAAGACAAACGGGTTCAAAATGTTTCTTATAAATTTAACTAAAATCCAATAATAATCTAGAATTTAAAGAACAATAACATTTAATGATTTTCATATATATATATTTCATGTTTGTGCATATTTAAATATATATATACACTCACCTAAAGGATTATTAGGAACACCATACTAATACTGTGTTTGACCCTCCTTCGCCTTCAGAACTGCCTTAATTCTTCGTGGCATTGATTCAACAAGGTGCTGAAAGCATTCTTTAGAAATGTTGGCCCATATTGATAGGATAGCATCTTGCAGTTGATGGAGATTTGTGGGATGCACATCCAGGGCACGAAGCTCCCGTTCCACCACATCCCAAAGATGCTCTATTGGGTTGAGATCTGGTGACTGTGGGGGCCATTTTAGTACAGTGAACTCATTGTCATGTTCAAGAAACCAATTTGAAATGATTCGAGCTTTGTGACATGGTGCATTATCCTGCTGGAAGTAGGCATCAGAGGATGGGTACATGGTGGCCATAAAGGGATGGACATGGTCAGAAACAATGCTCAGGTAGGCCGTGGCATTTAAACGATGCCCAATTGGCACTAAGGGGCCTAAAGTGTGCCAAGAAAACATCCCCCACACCATTACACCACCACCACCAGCCTGCACAGTGGTAACAAGGCATGATGGATCCATGTTCTCATTCTGTTTACGCCAAATTCTGACTCTACCATCTGAATGTCTCAACAGAAATCAAGACTCATCAGACCAGGCAACATTTTTCCAGTCTTCAATTGTCCAATTTTGGTGAGCGCTTGCAAATTGTAGCCTCTTTTTCCTATTTGTAGTGGAGATGAGTGGTACCCGGTGGGGTCTTCTGCTGTTGTAGCCCATCCGCCTCAAGGTTGTGCGTGTTGTGGCTTCACAAATGCTTTGCTGCATACCTCGGTTGTAACGAGTGGTTATTTCAGTCAAAGTTGCTCTTCTATCAGTTTGAATCAGTCAGCTCATTCTCCTCTGACCTCTAGCATCAACAAGGCATTTTCGCCCACAGGACTGCCGCATACTGGATGTTTTTCCCTTTTCACACCATTCTTTGTAAATCCTAGAAATGTTTGTGCGTGAAAATCCCAGTAACTGAGCAGATTGTGAAATACTCAGACCGGCCCGTCTGGCACCAACAACCATGCCACGCTCAAAATTGCTTAAATCACCTTTCTTTCCCATTCTGACATTCAGTTTGGAGTTCAGGAGATTGTCTTGACCAGGACCACACCCCTAAATGCATTGAAACAACTGCCATGTGATTGGTTGATTAGATAATTGCATTAATGAGAAGTTGAACAGGTGTTCCTAATAATCATTTAGGTGAGTGTATATGCACAAACGTAATACATCTACAGCAATATTTACCTACACATATTTTACTAAAACGTTTAAATAAATGTAAAATGCCACAAAATGGACTTTTGAAGTGATGCAAATAAATCGATAAATCTGTGTTCAAACTGATTCTTTGACAAGAAATCCTTCATGGAAATAAATGAAACTTACTAACAGTAAAGGCCCGTTCACACCATGAACGATAACTATAGCGATAACTATATTGGGGTCCACACCAGCAGACGATATCGTTCTGTTTATTATTGTTTATTGTAGTGTGCGCTGCAGTTTTGGCATCTGCCGCTTTAAATGCTCGAGCTCTTTAAAGCAGGATGGATTCTGATTGGCTGTCAATGTTTTTATCGTTCATCAGCTGGAAAAAAAATCGTTCTAAAAGAGCAATTCCAACAATATCGTTCCTCTGTGCCATTATCGTTATAGTTATGCTGTAGATAATATCATTATCGTTATAGTTATGCTATGGACGATATCTATATCATTATAGTTATGCTGTGGATATCGTTATAGTTATGCTGTGGACGATATCTTTATCGTTATAGTCATGCTGTGGAAGATATCTTTATCGTTATAGTTATGCTGTGGATGATATCTTTATCGTTATAGTTATGCTGTGAACGATATCTTTATCGTTAAAGTTATGCTGTGGATGATATCTATCGTTATAGTTATGCTGTGGACGATATCTTTATCGTTATAGTTATGCTGAGGATATCTTTATCGTTATAGTTATGCTCTGGACGATATCTTTATCGTTATAGTTATGCTGAGGATGATATCTTTATCATTATAGTTATGCTGAGGATGATATCTTTATCGTTATAGTTATGCTGAGGACGATATCTTTATCATTATAGTTATGCTGTGAACGATATCTTTATCGTTAAAGTTATGCTGAGGATGATATCTTTATCGTTATAGTTATGCTCTGGACGATATCTTTATCGTTATAGTTATGCTGTGGACGAAATGTTTATCGTTATAGTTATGCTGAGGATGATATCTTTATCGTTATAGTCATGCTGTGGACGATATCTATATCGTTATAGTCATGCTGTGGACGAAATCTTTATCGTTATAGTTATGCTGAGGATAATATCTTTATCATTAAATTAATACTGTGGACGAAATCTTTATCGTTATAGTTATGCTGTGGACGAAATCTTTATCGTTATAGTCATGCTGTGGACGAAATCTTTATCGTTAAAGTTATGCTGTGGACGAAATCTTTATCGTTATATTTATGTTGTGGACGAAATATTTATCGTTATAGTCATGCTGTGGACGAAATCTTTATCGTTATAGTTATGCTGTGAACAAAATCTTTATTGTTAAAGTTATGCTGTGGACGAAATCTTTATCGTCATAGTTATGTTGTGGACGAAATATTTATCGTTATAGTCATGCTGTGGACGAAATCTTTATCGTTAAAGTCATGCTGTGGATGATATCTTTATCGTTATAGTTATGCTCTGGACGATATCTTTATCGTCATAGTTATGTTGTGGACGATATCTTTATCGTTAAAGTTATGCTGTGGATGATATCTTTATCGTTATAGTTATGCTCTGGACGATATCTTTATTGTTATAGTCATGCTCTGGACGATATCTTGATCGTTATAGTTATGCTGTGGACGATATCTTTATCGTTATAGTTATGCTGTGGACGATATCTTTATCGTTATAGTTATGGAGAGGACGATATCTTTATCTTTATAATTATGCTGTGGACGATAACTTTATTGTTATAGTCATGCTCTGGACGATATCTTGATCGTTATAGTTATGCTGTGGACGATATCTTTATCGTTATAGTTATGCTGTGGACGATATCTTTATCCTTATAGTTATGGAGAGGACGATATCTTTATCTTTATAATTATGCTGTGGACGATAACTTTATTGTTATAGTCATGCTGTGGACGATATCTTTATCGTTATAGTTATCGTCCTTGGTTTGAACAGGCCTTAACGCTGCTGGTTTAAATCAGAGATGTAATAAAACTATGTGGTGGGCAGGACGAGGTCGAGGGCCGTAGGAGAATGACGCGAGGCCGGTAGTGTGATTGATAATGAGCGACACCTGCGCAACGCACCGGTCTCGTATCTCTCACGGAGGAGTGGAAGCATAAAGGAGGAGTGACGACAGTGAAGATCGAGAGAGGAACAGGCCTGATTTTATGTTGTGTTTTGATTCTGTTTTGTGTGGCCAGCAGTCGTCCGTGAGAGATACAAGACCGGTGTTTCGCTCAGGTGTCGCTCATTATCAATCACACCACCGGCCTCACGCTGTTCTGCCACGGCCCTCGACCTCGTCCTGTTCGCCACAAACATCTCTAGTTAATAAGATGGACAATTAAAAAGTGCATAAATGTGATTTCGCTCAGCCCTAGTTAGCATGTCATTTACACTCCCATTACACAAGAATCTCGTCGTTTCTGAGCGATGTACAAAAAACGTAAAATGACGAAGATCTAGCGGCAAGAATGTCAGGCATCAGGTGAAGAAATCTTTCGAGATGGCTTCCACGAAATTAGGCGCCGACATCATGATCCCAATTGTGCAGAGGATTGTAAAAATAGAGAACGCCATGAGGCACAAACGATCGATCACCGCTGCCGCGAACTTCCATTCGTTACACACGTTCTCGTCCTCGTCCTGGTCGCGAAATCGTTTGGCGATATACCTCACTTCCTCCAGAATTTTGGCCAGTTCCAAAGCCCCACCCACGATACCTCCACTGACTCCGCCCCTGATGCCAGCCCCACCCCCCAGCGACGGCACCGTCGACCCCGGCAACAGCACGTCGTCCTCAGTGGATGCCACGAGACGCCCGCAGAGCACGCCGTGAGAGTCGTGAGCGAAATGGCCGCCCTCCATCCCTCTGAAGCCGATGTACAGCATGTTCCCGCTGGCGGGCTGCAGCGCCCCCTGGCTGACCGACAGATCCACGCTCGACACACTCCCACGCCGGGGATGTTTGTTGTGACACGCCAGACGGATCCGCTCCTCGCCGGGCCGGCGCATGCGGAGAAACCAGGCGCACCAGTTCAGGAGGAGAACGCGGGTCTAGACAACAAAACACAAGCATGAATAGCCGCGTTTCCACCGAAATTACCCGGAACAATAGGGGCTTTCGCACCTTTTCATTGGCCGCGTTTCCACTGCAGGAACTTTGGGGTGTGTTTTAACCGCAGGAACCAGGGTCTAGAAGAAGCTCCGCGTCAATATTTCCCCCTCTGAAAGTCCCTGCTTGCGAGGTAGTACTTTTTCAAAGTTCAGGAACTTTCAGGGGTGGGACTTGATTGGTTGACTCCATGCAGCATTTTGATTGGTTGACTCCACGCGTATTTTGATTGGTTGACTCCATGCAGTATTTTGATTGGTTGACTCCATACAGCATTTTGATTGGTTGACTCCACGCGTATTTTGATTGTTGACTCCATGCAGTATTTTGATTGGTTGACTCCATGCAGTATTTTGATTGGTTGACTCCATACAGCATTTTGATTGGTTGACTCCACGCAGTATTTTGATTGGTTGACTCCATGCAGTATTTTGATTGGTTGACTCCATACAGCATTTTGATTGGTTGACTCCACGCGTATTTTGATTGGTTGACTCCACGCAGTATTTTGATTGGTTGACTCCATACAGCATTTTGATTGGTTGACTCCACGCGTATTTTGATTGGTTGACTCCACGCAGTATTTTGATTGGTTGACTCCACGCAGTATTTTGATTGGTTGACTCCACGCAGTATTTTGATTGGTTGACTCCACGCAGTATTTTGATTGGTTGACTCCACGCAGTATTTTGATTGGTTGACTCCACGCAGTATTTTGATTGGTTGACTCCACGCAGTATTTTGATTGGTTGACTCCACGCAGTATTTTGATTGGTTGACTCCACGCAGTATTTTGATTGGTTGACTCCACGCAGTATTTTGATTGGTTGACTCCACGCAGTATTTTGATTGGTTGACTCCACGCAGTATTTTGATTGGTTGACTCCACGCAGTATTTTGATTGGTTGAGTCCACGCGTATTTTGATTGGTTGACTCCATGCAGTATTTTGATTGGTTGACTCCATGCAGTATTTTGATTGGTTGACTCCATGCAGTATTTTATTTCAACCCCCATCTGTTGCGGTGCGTGCAGTAACAGTTGTTTGCTATTCGAATCAACAATGGAGGTTAAAAAATACTACCGATGGGCCGACGACGAGGATCAGGCTTTATTAAGCTTAAATTCAGAGGATGAAGTCCAGCGGGAACTGTAAAGTAGCGCTCAGTCCTATGTCACCGGACTAATTAGCCTAATCTTCCCGGTACTGTAGACCACGGTGGAAATGCAGACACCAACAGGTCTGGGGGGAAATTTATTAAACCTTATTGTTGATTCGAATAGCAAACGACTGTTAATGCATGCACCGCAACAGATGGTGGTTGAAATAAAATGCTGCATGGAGTCAACCAATCAAAATGCTGCATGGAGTCAACCAATCAAAATGCTGCATGGAGTCAACCAATCAGCATGTTCAGCACCCAAGTCCCACCTCTGGAAGTTCCTGAACTTTGAAAAAGTACTACCTCGCAAGCAGGGACTTTCAGAGGGGGAAATATTGACTCGGAACTTCATCTAGACCCTGGTTCCTGCGGTCGAAACACACCACAAAGTTCCTAGTTTCTGGGGGAAAGTTCCTGCGGTGGAAACACGGCTAATGAAGTAACGACCTCATCCATGCAAATACTACTGTGTTTCGTGATTAGTTTGTTTTAGCACTATTTGCATAACTCAAAGATTCGCTGAGTCAATATGACTGAATCAATGCAGGGGACTCATCATAACGCTGTAGGATTTCTGGAGGCGTACGCGGCTTCCTCCTATTTGGTGCTTGAATATTCATTGTCATTCTACACAACGAAGGCCTGACATATATTATTCAAGCAAAAATGGAAATTAATATTTCATGTTGGCTAGGTGCCTAGAAAACAAATTTGCACACAGTTTGTTTTCTAGTGTCCAGTCTCATGCATTTGGTGTGAATCGATTCTGATTCCTGTCACACGTCCTCTGTAGAATAGGCGACCGGCGCTCGGCGCTCGGAAAGATACTTTAACCTTCAACACTTTTAGTACACAGACTGCTGTAACTTTACTTTTATTATAAAAAAAAAATAAATAAATATATATATATATTAATAACAATAGCATACCGTATATTAGAGCTTAGATCGGGCCCAAAAATAAAGCCCGACCCGAGCCCGGGCCCGTGTCCGAGCCCGGCCCGGCCCGACACATTAACTCTAATTATGAGCCCGAGCCCGATTTAAACCCGACCATTTTTACGTTGACCGTTATAACCAGGGCGACGCCAGATCGTTTTTTTAACGCAGGTGCTGAATGGGTGCTAGACCATTGACAGGGGGGAGCGGCGCAATTTTATATATAGCCTAGGCTATATAATATAAATACTATTAAGAAATGTGCAAAAATTGGCCACTGAATATTTAACATTCAATTATTTTCATTATCACAATGAAAGTTTTAATTTTATTAAATTGAACAAGCACAACATTCAGCATTCAATCAAATATTCTTAAAGATTCATTATTATTAATAATGTTATTTCGACATGTGTGCGACGCGTGCAACAAGCAAGATGTGGATTTGTAAATTCGGTGACCAGCGTGCCGAGAATTTATTTAGGCCTAATTTATGATGAGATGCTCCAGTTCACGTGCTATGTGACCGCGGCTCGCCGGCGCCTCCATGTCATGATTATATTGTCTGCTATATTTGCTTCTTATTTATTAAATCCAGGCAATTGGTTGATGAAAAATGTATTAAAATTAAGATACAATTTATACAAAACGAAATTCACTTAAAAGAAAGGCTTTCTACAAAACAAAACATAATTAAGTGGTCAAAATCATGCCTGAACCACTGCATGTCTCCCGATATTGCGCATCCTCCTATCTACTCTGTTCACTTTCATAATCAACATAGATGGAAAAAAATAACAATGTTTTAATAAATATGAAACTAAATGCACTTATTTAATGGCTACACCTAGGCCTACTACAGACTCTCTATTTGTACAAATTGCTGCACATTCATTTAATTCTGAATTTTGCACACATAAGTTGAAAGGCATGTTGCCTTTATTGCGTGCATTTATTAATTATTATCTTTATGAATAATGTAACAAGGACGAAGCATGTAAACTGCGTTGTTTATTTATTCAGACTCGAATGGATCGAAAATGGATCCGAATGAAGAAAAGTAAAAAAAGAAAAAAAAGAAGAAAAAAAAGAAAACCTCGCCCTCAGCGGTATGCTTGGAGAAGTAACAGAAGAGGACATTGAAGGCTGACTATCATCCTTTCTGTCATGGCAAGCCTGCTTCATGCGTCTGCTCATCGTCGAAGTCCCAGTTTTTTTGCTGTTATAGGCGAGCAGCGAGCCGCACTTGCACTCAACAAAGCCAACATGTTGTCACTGCTCACGACTAATTTAAAATATTTCCATATCCGACTTTCCTTCATACTTGCACAAATTATACTTGCTTAATTTTTTTCTTTACTTCTTCAAGCTCCATGTTGCACTTAAGCTACACAATACAGCACAGTGTGCGTGCGAGTGGAGGAGACGGTGCGCGTGACGTGCTTGATCAAGGGCCCGACCCGACCCGAGCATAGTGGCGGGAAATATCGGCCCAGCCCGGCCCGTGGGTAGAGAATCTAAGCTCTACCGTATATACAGTAGCCCCCATGATTTCCATTACACGAGAGTAGATGTTAAAACTAAGCCAAGATAAGCAACACTAAGACGTAGCTTTACAGTAAACTATGCTTCACCCATTTACGCTTCTTTCCATATGGTGGTGTGACTCCCCTTCTGTCCGGCGTTAGCGACTGCAGTGTACTTGGCGCGTCAGCACACACGACGGCTGCAACTACAGTGTGGTCTCCCTAGTGGACCAGCACGACAACCGTCTGGATTGAGCCGAGTATTTGGACATTTTGAGCCGAGTATTTGGACATTTTGAGCCGAGTATTGGACATTTTGAGCCGAGTATTGGACATTTTGAGCCGAGTATTTGGACATTTTGAGCCGAGTATTGGACATTTTGAGCCGAGTATTGGACATTTTGAGCCGAGTATTGGACATTTTGAGCCATTTTGAGCCGAGTATTTGGACATTTTGAGCCGAGAATTGGACATTTTGAGCCGAGTATTTGGACATTTTGAGCCGAGTATTGGACATTTTCAGCCGAGTATTGGACATTTTGAGCCGAGTATTGGACATTTTGAGCCGAGTATTGGACATTTTGAGCCGAGTATTGGACATTTTGAGCCGAGTATTGGACATTTTGAGCCGAGTATTTGGACATTTTCAGCCGAGTATTGGACATTTTGAGCCGAGTATTTGGACATTTTCAGCCGAGTATTTGGACATTTTCAGCCGAGTATTGGACATTTTGAGCCGAGTATTGGACATTTTGAGCCGAGTATTTGGACATTTTGAGCCGAGTATTGGACATTTTGAGCCGAGTATTGGACATTTTGAGCCGAGTATTGGACATTTTGAGCCGAGTATTGGACATTTTGAGCCGAGTATTGGACATTTTCAGCCGAGTATTTGGACATTTTCAGCCGAGTATTGGACATTTTGAGCCGAGTATTTGGACATTTTGAGCCGAGTATTGGACATTTTGAGCCGAGTATTGGACATTTTGAGCCGAGTATTGGACATTTTGAGCCGAGTATTGGACATTTTGAGCCGAGTATTTGGACATTTTCAGCCGAGTATTGGACATTTTGAGCCGAGTATTTGGACATTTTCAGCCGAGTATTTGGACATTTTCAGCCGAGTATTGGACATTTTGAGCCGAGTATTGGACATTTTGAGCCGAGTATTTGGACATTTTGAGCCGAGTATTGGACATTTTGAGCCGAGTATTGGACATTTTGAGCCGAGTATTGGACATTTTCAGCCGAGTATTGGACATTTTGAGCCGAGTATTGGACATTTTCAGCCGAGTATTTGGACATTTTCAGCCGAGTATTGGACATTTTGAGCCGAGTATTTGGACATTTTGAGCCGAGTATTGGACATTTTGAGCCGAGTATTTGGACATTTTGAGCCGAGTATTGGACATTTTGAGCCGAGTATTGGACATTTTGAGCCGAGTATTGGACATTTTGAGCCGAGTATTTGGACATTTTGAGCCGAGAATTGGACATTTTGAGCCGAGTATTTGGACATTTTCAGCCGAGTATTTGGACATTTGGACGGAAGTATTTGGACATTTAATTAAATTTTTTTTATATTAATAATGTATGGAATAAAAACTAAATACTAAGATAAAAAAATGGGATAAATAAATAAATATTTTTTGTAAATAAATAATATTTATTTAAAAATTTATTTAAATGAAATAATGATAATATAATAATATAAATATTATATTAAATGTACTATAATAAAACAAATAAAATAATATTACAATAAAATATATAATTACATATAATTTTTGTAGCCAAACCTAAAAATACAAACTTAAAAAAATAGCAATAATGTATTAAATAAAAATGAAATAAGAAAACAAACAAAAAAATAATAATGGGATAAATAAATCAATGCTTTAGTAATGTAAAGCTTTTGTAGTAAAAATGTAAAATACATTACCAAAAATATATTAATAATGCATGAAAAAAATGCTAAACAAAAAGTGAAACAAACAAATAAACGTACAAACAAATAATTAAATAAACAACAACCGAAATTTTTAATTAAATAAAAAAACAAACAAACAAAAAAACAACGTGATAAATTAACAATCAAACAAATAAATAAATGATTTGGTGTTGTAATATAAAGCTTAAGTAGCAAGAATACACACACAATTAAAATATATTAAGAATGTATTAAGAAAATTAAATGAAAAGCTAAACAAACAAACAAACACATACATATAAAAATAAAAACGGGATGGGATAATACATAAATGAATAAATAAATACATTAATGCTTCAGTAATGTAAAGCTTTTGTAGAAAAATGTATAATACATAAAAGTATGTTAATAATGTATAAAATAAAATACTAAATAAAAGTGAAACAAACAAGTAAATAACTTACTAATAAATAAATAAACAATATTAAAAATTAAGTAAAAAAAAGTCAAATTGACAAACTAATAAATAAATGTAGCAAAAAATAAAAAATATGAAAATATATTAATAATGAAATAAAAACAAAATACAAAAAAGAGAGGAAAATGACGGAGAGCGTTTCTCTTACCCATCGTGGCATCTTGGCTCCGTCGGGATCGTGATAGTGATACTGCAACACCAGGACTGTAGCGATGACGGACAGACCCACAATCACCATGGTGGTCGCAAAATATTGAGCTGAAACACACACACACACACACACTGAATCCACAACAACAATCCCTGCATGTAGATGAAGCATTCATGAGGTCTTCAGCGATGTGTGTCTGAGCTGTGAGAAACACACTGTGCCATTACAGAACGTCAAGCTTCAGCAAACCCAATCTGATCTCGACCCCCGGAGATCTCTCAGTCCTGCACACTAAAGGAGTCACGGTAAAATCACTCTTTATTTGAGCTGATTTATCATAAGGTGAGGTGGAATTATTCAGTTAATAATAATAACTTAAATTTGCATCTGTTCCTCACACAATTCCATCATGTGATGCTGTTTTTGGTCCTACAAGTGTCAAATATCTTATTTGAATTGTATTTACTATTTACTTTTTTTAGTTTGCAAGTTTTGCAACCCTGTTATCACTTACATTTATGCATTTATCAGATGCTTATATTCAAATCGACTTATAATAGAGGAAAATTAATGTATCAAAATTAAGGACTGTATAGAATACAGATTTACCAAAAATAAAGTAAATAAGGATAACCAACATTTGATGCATTTAAAATTAGGTTATTTTTATGTGATGTTATGGCTGTTATTGCTTTTGAAATAAAGTCACATGACAGCAGTTTATACTCTATTAAATTAATGTAAAGTGACAACACCATGATTATCATGAAAGTCAAACAGATTCCAGACAAACTTGGTTACAAAAACATGTGAAATGGTCTTTTGTTTGAGGTTATTGGATGGGTTTTCCCTCTGTGACGGTGTGTTAGTGAACAGACATGCCATGTTTCCGGGTGAATGATCGCACTGGTTTCCAACAGACCCGTTCGTGAATGATACACAACCATGAATGTGCGGCATCTCGATTTTCAGGGTCTCTAAAGAAGCGTCTGTCATTTCTCTCCGTCTGAGCCACTCATTACCATCAAGCCCCGCCCCCTCGCTGTGATTGACAGCTCCACTCACCAATCAGAGGCACAGAATCTGACGTGGCGGGCATGATCTCCGCCACCAGGAGCATGAAGACGGTGAGCGACAGCAACACTGTGATTCCTGTCATAAAACAACAAAAACAGGACAGAAAAACACTTTAATATCCGTGTTCACTGCATGCTACTGCAAAACTATTCTATATTAACACATATTAAATAAGTATTAATTGTACAAGTTAATTGTATCTGTTTAAAAAGTTTCTGAATTGCTCTAAATAGCTTACAATTAGGTTAATTAAAAATAATTCTGAAATTAGTTTATTGCAATTATTAGGAATAAATGTTCTAATGTTACATTATATATATAAATATATATATACACAGTATAATGCTTTGTATATATTGTACTGTTTATGAATAAATATCATTATTATATATTTATTAATACTCACTCAAACACTCACTCACTCACACACACACACACACACTCAAACACTCATACACTCACACACACACACTCACACACACACACACACACACACACACACACACACACACACACACACACACACACACACACACACTCTCACTCAAACACTCACTTACACACTCACATACACACACACAAACACAGAACTAAGACACCATGAAATTAAGGACACACACTGAGCATTAGACGCTCTTGTATTGTAAAATCAGCAGCTCTTGTTTGCTGAACTCAAACCCATTTATCAGCCAGAGCAGACTTTCCTCAGGAGAGACATCTGAGAAGCAGAACACTTCATTCAGTCTCACTACTCATGTTAAAGAGGTGTGTGTTTTGCATGCGTCTGACCCAGCGATATCTTCTCCCCGGAGTCGGCGGGCAGCAGAAACACCAGCAGGGCGAGAGTGGAGATGAGCACGCAGGGGATCAGGAGGTTCAGCCCGTAGTAAAGCGTCCTCCTCCTCATCACCACGGTGAAGGTGACGTCAGGGTACGGCTCCTTACAGCAGTCGTAGAACTTCTCATTCCTCCTGCCTGGAACCTCTACAACACACACACACACACAGGTCAGAACACCCTAGCAACTGCATAGCAACACCCTGTCAACCTCCCATAACACCCTAGCAACTACATAGCAACAACCTCCCATAACACCCTAGCAACTACATAGCAACACCCTGTCAACCTCCCATAACACCCTAGCAACTACATAGCAACAACCTCCCATAACACCCTAGCAACTACATAGCAACACCCTGTCAACCTCCCATAACACCTTAGCAACTGCATAGCAACACCCTGTCAACCCCCCTCCCAATAACAGCCTAGTAACTGGATAGCAACATCCTAGCAACCACCCATAAAACCCTAGCAAACCAACAACACCACCCTGTCAACCTCCCATAACACCCGACCCTAGCAGCTGCATAGCAACCCCCCGTTAACCCCCATAACAACTTACAAACTGCCAAGAAACACCCTATCAACCCCCATAACACCTTAGCAGCCGCATAGCAACACTCTGGCAACCACTCATATAATCCTAGCAACTGCATAGCAACACTCTAGCAATCCCCATAACACTCTAGCAGCCACATAGCAACATCCTGTCAAGCCCCATAACACCTTAGCAACATCATAGCAACCCCCTGCCAACCTCCCATAACACATTAGCAACTCCATAGCAACACCCTGTTTACCCCCTCCCTATAACAGCCTAGTAACTGGACAGCAACACCCTATCAACCACCCATAAACCCTAGCAAACCAACAACAACACCCTGTCAACCTCCCATAACACCCTATCAGCTGCATAGCAACAACCTGTCGACCCCCATAGCAACTTAAAAGCTGCCTAGCAACACCCCAGCAACACCCATAACACTCTAGCAGCCACATAGCAACAACCTGTCAACCCCATAGCCAGATAGCAACATCCTGTCAAGCCCCATAACACCTTAGCAACATCATAGCAACCGCCTGCCAACCATCCATAACACCCTCGCAACCGCATAGCAACACCTGGGGAACCATCCATTAAACAAACAGAATCAAACACAACAGAATCAAATACAAAAGACTCAAACAAGAACCAAATCAAACATAACAGAATCAAACAAAATCAAGGAATCAAACAGGACTGAATCAAACACAATCATAAACAACAAAATTTAAACACATAAGTCAAACACAACAGATTCTGTATTTTTTCGCTAAAGGATCGACTTTCATTGAATATTATCAATAAACTTGCAACAGGAAACCATTTATTTTTTGGTCAGGTTTGGCTCTTCTTGACACGTTTTCAGCAATATTGTTTGTATGAGAACAGAAATCATGCCCATCAGGATCAGCAGATCATCAGGTGTGTGTGATCGCACCGCTCTTCTACACACACATACTGTACGCATCACTTTCAATTACACGGAGGCCACGGCCCATTGGTCAGAGTTCCATCCAATCAGCAGCCCCGATCAGACCATCACTCAGACCAGAACCACCAGCAACAGAGCAACATCATACCAAGAGATTTCAAAGTTTATATATCCTAACATTCCTGATCCAAGCCTGAGGATTATAATAATTATGTCCCCAAGTCTCATCTTCACGCATGTGCTTTTTGAGGCCAGCTAATTATTTTTCTGATCATTTATTTTATGCAACACTGAAACTATACACTCTCTCCAGTTTCCGGCGCTCATAATGTTCTGGAAGACAGAAATGTCATATACATATCAGGGCATCTTGTGAAATCCTGACTTTATTTACAGATGAATGATTTCACATGCAGTTATGAGGGAAATCTCTGCTTCATCTTTGTGCGCGTGTATGAAATTATGCATGACAGATGCTATTATGTAAAACTTGTTTGTTTCCATCCAGTGTTTCTGAACATCTGCCTCAAATCACACGTCTCACCTAAAACCAAATAATACAAAAAATGAAATATATGGACAAAATAAATAAATGAAAAAATGTATTTACATAAATTGGAATGAAACTAAATAAAAATTGGTTATGTTGAAGTTGTAGTAAAATTACTCAAACTGAAATAATGTAATACAAAACTAAATAGACATTTAGAAACTAATAAAAAGTACAAAATACAACAAAATTATTAAAACGGTAAAATTCAAATAAAAATCTTTTAGTTTCAGTTGAGGAACTAAAATGACTAAAACTGAAATAAAAGTGAATAAAAATTCATTACACATTTAGAAAAAAACTGATAAAAAAAATAAAATAAAAATGATTAAAACCGTTTAACTAAAATCCAAATAAATTGTTTAGTTTAAGTTGAAGTACTAAAATTACTCAAATTAAAACTGAAATAAAAATGTATAAAAACCAATTATACTTTATAAAAACTAATACAACTGAAAAAAAAACAAAAAACAATATTATTAAAACTAGAATTGTTTTGTTTAGTTTAAGTTGAAGTACTAAAATGCCTTAAACTGAAATAAAAATTAATTAAACATTTAGAAAAACTAATAAAAATGACAAAAACACAAAATTATTAAAACTATAATTATTTTTGTTTAGTTTAAGCTGAAGTAATAAAATTACTAAAACTAAATAAAAAAACTAATAAAAAAAACAAAACAACTCAAATATTGAAAATTTGAAAATGGAAAATATACAAAATTAAAACTGTTTAAAATATTAATAAATACTACTACTAATATATTAATAATAACTGTTCTGGACAGTGTCCAATGGTATGGCATGTGTTTTAGTGCATTTACCATGGTACCAGCACGGTATTTCTTGCAGTATGTTAGATTACCACATAAATAACATGGTTTATGATTATGTTAATGATTCAGCATGAGTGTGTGAAACTCACCGACCAGATCCCATTCCCCGTTGGCGATGTAGCCGGTGATGTCGGCCTCCATCATCTGCAGGTCCAGAGCCCATCCGCCGTACGTCCACGAGCCGAACTTCAGGTCGCAGCGCTGGACGTCGAACGGGAACCAGCGCACGTCGATGTAGCACGTGCTCTTGAAGATCCCTGAACAAGTCACGTTTATTTCAACACACAGCGATGCCACTGAACAACCTTTCAGTGAACTTCCTTAAAAGAACCAGTTTTTTAAGAACGTTTACCTTTCCTTGGGTCAATTTGACCCGAAAATCTTTTTTTTTTATTAAAAAAATTTAGTGTTCATCAGAGGGGTCCAGGACCCTAGGGCTTTTGTTGCACTTGAACCACGAATACACACACAAAAAATATATTTTTTAATGGATTTGAGGAGTTTTGTGGTTGAAATTTAAAAAAGTAACAAATCCTTCCCTCACGGGTCAATTTGACACCCTTAGGAATGCTTCAGTACACATAGAAAAACCTAAACATTCTCAAAATTTAAACTAAAAATACTAAAACTTTAACAAAAAATTGTTTTATAATGTCTACATGTGTATCTGAATGCACACTGAAGAGAAACTGGCTTTAGGACCCAGAGGAACAGCTCGTCTGCTCCATATAGAGCTATAAGGCCATCTAGAGTCATGAAATATCATATTATATTATTATTTTACCTCAAGAGGTCGGAAAAGACAACCAATGTAAGATATTTTGAGCTGAATTAAAAGGTTTATGCATGAAATTGTGAGTTATTTTGAAATTAAGTTGAAAGAATGTGAGGAATGTGCTTAAATGACTATTTATTTATTATTTAATGATCAAATCTAGTAATTTAAAGGTAAATAACAAAAAATCTCCAAAAAAATTGCATAAAAAAAAAAAAAAAAATATTATCAAAATGAAATAAAATAAGTTTATGGACAAAAAAAAACGGGTCATCTTGACCTGCGAGGGAAGGATGTGTTACAAAGTGCGAAGGAAGGATGAGGGTTAAGATATCTAAAGAATCTTTTGTGGAATTGAAAGGTTCTATGGATG
This sequence comes from Tiaroga cobitis, assembly GCA_030578255.1. NCBI lineage: Eukaryota > Metazoa > Chordata > Actinopteri > Cypriniformes > Leuciscidae > Tiaroga > Tiaroga cobitis. Next base: position 1,793,643 of record CM060615.1, read on the forward strand.
TTCAAGGTTCTTCATGGTTCATCAATGCCAATAAAGAACTTTTATGGTTAAGAGAATATGTTAATCCAAAGCATAGCCAAAAATAATTCCCCATATATCGGATGAAGACGAAAGACATCCTTCCCTCTGAAGACAAACTCCTGTGAATCTAGTTTGTTCCTCATTACTCTGAGTCTGAAGGCCTTCCACACACATTCTGCACTTTCAGGCTGAGACTAGTGTGTGTGTGTGTGTGTGTGTGTGTATTGATTTCTGTCAGTGGACAGGTGGCTGCTTCCTCACAGTAATCGAGACGACACACTCTGAGGTGAAAGTGTCTGTTTTCCAGGTGACAGGAAGTTAAGGTCACCCTGAACCCTGTTAACTCCACTAGGGATAAATGTCCCCGCCGCTGTCTTGGAGTCACGTCTCGAGGATCGTGTTTATGAGACGAGCGCACGTGAGCAGCGCAACAATGATGTGGCAATGACCTGTGGGAAACTCAGGATTTACTTCGAGCCTTGGCTAGGATGATGAGAATAAATCAGGACAGGCTGGAGACACGGCGCTGCGGATGGAAGCGGTTTAGCAGATTGACAGAAGTGAGTAGGTACATTTTTATAACCTATTAGACCGTTTAAATTACTTTTTTGTCAGATGGAACTTTAGGTATTTTGGAACTTTCTGTATTTTGGAACTTTCTGTATTTTGAAACTAGATATTTTAAAACTATGTATTTTGGAACTTTAGGTATTTTGAAACTTTAGGTATTTTGGAACTATGTATTTTGGAACTATTGGTATTTTAGAACTTTTTGTATTTTGGAACTTTAGGTATTTTAGAACTTTTTGTATTTTGGAACTTTCTGTATTTTGGAACTATAGGTATTTTAGAACTTCTTGTATTTTGGAACTTTCTGTATTTTGGAACTTTACATATTTTGGAACTATATTTTTGGAACTTTCTGTATTTTGAAACTAGATATTTTAAAACTATGTATTTTGGAACTTTCTGTATTTTGGAACTATAGGTATTTTAGAACTTCTTGTATTTTGGAACTTTCTGTATTTTGGAACTTTACATATTTTGGAACTATATTTTTGGAACTTTCTGTATTTTGAAACTAGATATTTTAAAACTATGTATTTTGGAACTTTAGGTATTTTGGAACTTTACATATTTGGGAACAATGTATTTTGGAATTTTCTGTATTTTGAAACTAGATAGTTTGGAACTTTAGGTATTTTGGAACTTTCTGTATTTTTAAACTATATATTTTGGAACTTTAGGTATTTTGGAACTATGTATTGTGGAACTTATTTTAAATAGATTTTTTAAATGTACATTCCCAAGAGGACTTGGAAAGCGCGATAACTTAACAGACCCACATGAAGACTTCATCCCATCATCATAACAGGCAGAAATGGAGAGTTTTTGAGTATTTTACCTGGCGGCAGGTACTGGCAGTATCCAGAAGAGTTGATCAGCACGTTGGTGTGAAATGCGGCGTCAAATCTCTCATCAGCACTGTGAGAAACCACAGACAAAGAAGAGGCTTAAATATATATAAGAGTTTTCTTTTGTGTCACGCTTTGATCACAACATCATTCCAGGGTTATTGTTGTTTAATAAAACTAAAACTAATTCAAATAAAGCTGGAATCAAACTAAATACAAATATTAGTTAAACAACTTAAACTTAATAAAAATTAGAAACGTTGCCTTGGCAATAAACCGAAATGAGTTTGAGTTGAAGCTCTAAAATTATTAACTGGAAATAAATAAATAAAATCTAAAACTGAATCAAAATAAATTACTCCCAGTATTTAAGAAAAAACATAAAACTGAAAAAATGACAAAAGCATATAACAAAATGACAAAACAAAAAATGTAACAAAAATTAACATGAAAACTGAAAATATAAAAAGCAAATTCAAAATATTAATAAAACCAAATATTACTGCATGATTCCCAGATATTAATTTGTGTTAATAAAATAAAATATTAATATTAATTTAAAAACAAAATTAAAAATTAAAAATGTTGCCTCTGCAATAAATTGAAATAAGTTTATGTTGAAACACTAAAATTATTAAATAAAAACTAAAACTGAAATAAAAATAAATTAACCTTTTAAATACCAATTAACTCTAAATACCAAAAAAATAAATAAAGAAATTACCAAAAAATAAAACTAAAATGAACATTACAAATCTAAAAAAAAAAGCTAATTCAAAATATTTATGATACAACTAAAATCAAACTGAATCATTCCCAGATATTCATATTCATATAATCATAATAAATAAGCAGTGCACGTGTCCAAACTTTTGACGGGTCATGCGGAGGTTTGGAAGTGCATCAGCGTGCAACTTTAGCAGGACAAACAGAACTATAAACCAGGAGCGGCTCGAGTCGGGAGTCAGCGCCATAAATCACAGTTATTTAAGAAGCCACAAAACTGCCAAAGATGACAAAGAGAGAGAGAGACAGAGAGAGAGAGATTCAGCCATGACAGCAATCAAAGGCCAAACCCCTCATTCACTGAACTTCCTCCCTCTTTTCTGACACAGAGATGAAGGGAACATGTGCAAGAGGAGACGAAAGCTGAGATAACATCAGTGACATAAATCTATAATCAATGCGGTCTGATCATAAACACTGTTTGTACAGGAGTTAACAAACCCAGCATTTACCAGCACTCTTCATATCTTCTCCTGTGTTCACGTTAAGTTTCTTAGCTTGTGTTTAAACTGTGTAACTCAACTGAATGGACATTTTGAATGCAATTAAATTAATCATCAATCTTAAAGTTTATGTGAAGGTCAAAATAAATGAGCAGTGTTGAGAATAAAAGAGTCGCTGTGGAAACGGGCAGCTAATTTTCTCTGTAAAGGTTGAGTGAGAGAAACACAGTCTCAGTCTCTTAAATCAATGCATTCGGATACAGTCGGATTAGCTATCGCTCCTGGATGGGACGGGAATTGACAGAAATCCAATAAAGATTTACACACTTTACGATTTTTAAGCTATGATGCAACATTTGCAGAGCTAGACTGAAATCATCATAGCTATTAAATAATATTGTAAAAATTCAATGGAATCGATTATACTCGATTAACCTGATCCACATTAAGGTTTAAAGATGTTTTTGCAAACAATAATTAAAAAGGCCATATTTTACATTCTTGATGTGTTTCAGGCTCGACTAGAACAGGTTTTCCAGCTTGAATGTTAATTATTCTCCTCATATTCTCCATTGTTGCGGCTCCTCTCTTCCCAGTCTGTCAGTAACGCTTTGTTTACTTCCTGTCTCTATGAAGCCCCTCCTCCTGAAAAGCATACTGTGCTCTGATTGGTCGTCTGGATCAGTGTGTTGTGATTGGTCGAGCGCTTCGAGTGTGTTTGGGAAATGTCCCGCCCCTTTCCATAACCGCCAGTTTAACACACTACTAACTAACTCAACCAGGCCCCGCCCCTTTATTCTGCGTATGAATTATTATAATGAGGAATATTGTGACGTGTTCGTTCCCGGGGGAAACTCAAGACCACAATGAGTTCAGAAACACTGACACTGATATAGAGAAGAACGTTTTCATGCTCAAACAGCAACATTACACACTAAAGAAAGATAAACATGGGAAAAAGCAGAAAGCAGGTTCTTGGATTTCTTCCACCTGGGATCGGGGTTTGGGCTCCGGCTTTGGGATGGGGGTTTGGGATGGGGGTTTGGGATCAGGG
>CM060615.1:1802361-1819861 GCA_030578255.1 Tiaroga cobitis
CATGATAGGAAGCGTCAGTGAGCTTTACCAGTTGAAGCCAGATGTTGGTTGTCAGGACCTGGTTCTTCTCATCCTGGAAATAAAACACAAGAGAGAACAGCCGTCATCTTCAGACGCCATAAAGCGCTTGAGATCGACTCTAAATGTCAGGGAGATTGCTTGGTAATTTACAGTTTATTTAAGGACCGGATGTAATTCATGGCTTTTCCTCTGCTTGAGCTCGAGAGGCGATTGAGGATGTAGATCGTCTGACATCATTGTTTTATTACTTGTACTTCTTTCCTGTAAACTGAGTGTTTGATGGGATGTTTGATTAGAAAAGCAGGGTTTCTCTGCTGTGATATGAGCAGGTGTCGTGGCGTCAGGTGTATTTTCAGAACAGGGTTTCAGAAATAGCAAAAAATAATCACTGCGAATCACGCAACCGGATCAGTGGCTGTGAAATCTGCATGAAATAGGTTGCAGATCTCTCATTATAAAAGGTTGCAGGACTTAGAAATACTGCATGGCGTCTGGATGTCAGAAAGATGGGTTCAGTTGTGCTCGTGTATATCTTGATTGGAAACTGACATGGCTCTTTCTCTCCCTCTAAATGGATTTTCATTTCCATCAAATGCTCCATCAGAGAGTGGAAACACTCTTAATCAAAGTGTGTATTTCCACCTGGTGCCAAATAGATGCGAACATCAGTGTCTGACAACACATCATTAGCACTGTCATCGTTCATCACTATTATTTACACACACACAAAATGTAATAAATAAATAACAAAAAAATATTTTATATAAATGAATGAATGAATGAATTAATAAATTCAGGTCAATACATAATTTAAATAAATAAATAATTTTGGCTAAATAAATAAATATAAAATAAAAAAATAAGCAAAAAAAGCAATCATAAAATTAGGTTATATTAAGAAATATTGCAATAAAATATAAAATAATATCAAAACAAAAAAAAATAAGTAAATAAATAAATATTAAAATGATTTCGAATATACATTAATATAAAATAGTTTAGGTAAAATACAATAAACAAAAAAAAGACAAAAAAGACAATAAAAAAATGTAATATACATATATAAATGTTGAAATAAAATAAATATAACTTTTAATAAATAAAATAAATATAAAAGGTATATATAAAAATATGGAATCAATAAAAATAACCATGCTGAATAATTAAATAAATAAATGCAGGTAAATGCATATAAAATAATTTCAAGTAAATAAATAAATAAATTCAGGCAAAGGCATCTAAAATCATTTTGAATAAACAAAGGAATATTAAATAATTTTGGAAAAGTAAATAAATATATAACCTTATATTAACATTATATTAACATTATATAAAAATCAAGTTAAAATGAGATATATTATATATGTAAGTAGAAGTAGAACAACCGAGAGAGTGAAGTAATGGTAGTCTGTTTGTGAGGTGGTTAAACACAGCTGTTGCATCGCATCAGATCAGCTGAAAACATCTGCCATAACGCAGCTGAGATCTCCAGCACACACACACACACACGCTCATCCGAACACACACGCGTCACGGTTATAGCCTGCAAACATTACAGCACACACACTCCTCCAGACTCAACTGAGTGAATCCCAATGTTTGCCAGCAATTCAAACCTGAGCAAATGTGAGTTATCATTTTCATATTAGCGTGAGCTCCTTAATTAAACACAGGCTAGCACCCAGCATTAATGAGTTCACATCATAGTGTGCTGAGCAAACTCATTATGTAGTTGAGCGATGGAGTGAGACAACAGTGAGCAATAGAGAGAGAGAGAGAGAGAGAGAGAGAGAGAGAGAGACCTTCTCCTCCATGAGCTCTGTCAACAGATCCACTTCATTTATCTCATTAATATTCAAATTCACTCACACACACACACACACACACACACACACACACACACACGGTTTCCTCAGCCACCAAATATATATTATATTGCAACCAAAAGACCATTAAAAAGAGATTTTCTTGTTGGATTCTTCAATTTTAGGTTGCTTTGGATAAAAAAGTCTGAATGTAAATAACAGACGTCTTAGCTGAAATTATCTATAAAATATAAACATTTATGTTCGATCTGACACCACATGGCACACTGCTCAATTCCAAGTATCTATTCATATCTGATAATTTTGTGAGGTTTTTCACTCACCACACACACCCACACTTCTGAATAAAAAGTGCCCAAACCCCTTCTGAAACCATTAAACAGACCGGCCAGACCAGGCTAGCTAAGACCAGCTTAGGCTGGTTTAAGATGTTCAGACAGAACTGAATATTCATCATAATATCATCAAACAATTCAATAATATAATTTCGGTTAGGAACCAGCGTGAGGAGTTGGTCAAGGGGTGCATCAGGATTTTCTGACAAACTGTTCAAAAGATATTGGCAAAAAAAAAAAAATTTCAGATCTCATGACCTGTAGGTGGCGCTGTTCCCAAATTTGGCACGGACCCTCAGATCATGGTTCAGATGAAACGTACCAATTTTCGTTTCGATTGATCAAAGTTTGGCCAAGATACAGCCTCTGAACCAATTTCGGGTCAGCCTACTTAAGTTTGCAGCATCCTAACTTTTGAACAAAGATGAATAAAAATCATGTCTGTGCAGATTGGCCCAAAGATCATCTGAGACCATCTGGCATGTGATCAGCATGAAGAGAGGAATCAGGTGTACTAAGTTTAATTTTTCTTGATCAAAGGGTTCAAAAGTTAGAAGTTTAGAAAAGTGGATTTTTGAACTGGTGGTGGCGCTGTAGAGTCCAAAATTGGTCAGATTACTATTCATGACTATCACTAAAAGTGTACCAAATTTCATCATTTGCCTATATTCATAGGCGAGTCGGCTGCGTATATACATATACATAGGCCTCCTCTCATGCTGATTGGATAGATCATTTGAACGCGTTCCACCCAAAATTTGTTAATAAAACATAATTTAATATGATAATCATATTCTGTTTTTATATTAAATTAGGACTTTCTGTCTGAAATGCATTAGGATTAAATAAAATCCAAGTAAGTGGGGCAAAACACTATCAACCAGTCACATCATAGCTCGGTTTTTACCATCCAATTGAACCCTAATGTGTAAAATCAAGCCCTGTCCAAAGTTAAATGTGTTCTGATTGAAGTGTGTGTGTGTGTGTGTGTGTGTGTGTGTGTGTTTACTCACCACGTCCATGATCTGCATCAGACTGAAGCTGAAGTGCACAGTGAGCGAGTGCGAGTCGTTATAAACGGGTCGTTCCAGAGGGTTGTAGTTTCTCATTAAGTCTTTGTACAGCCGTCGCTGGTGCTCGCCCTGCAGAGAGACTGACACACACACACACACACACACGTTGGTTTTTAATGTTTTATGGGGACTTTCCATAGACATATTGTTTTTTATACTGAACACACACACACACACACACACAATTCTTGACCTATTTTCAGTTTTAAACCACCACATCCAGATCCTCAAACCGGTTCTTATCTGGACGAGTTCGACTGTCCTGTCAGTGGCATTTAACGAACACCTTAAAATGATCGAATTCATCTGAATTCTGTCTGAATGTATCCCAGAGTTCTCAGCTTTGGACTGTTTTGTTAAGTCTTCTCAGGACTGATGGTGAAGCTCTCTAGATTGAGCTGCTTTTAAATGAAGAAGCTTTAATTCACTGAGAAGGTTCAATTACACTGAGCGTTCCCCGAGAGACTGTCTGACCCGCACACGACACACAACACACGACACGACACACAACACATGACACACAACAAATAACACATGACACAACACATGACACAACACACATGACACACAAGACACGACACATGACACACAACACATGACACACAACACATGACACGTAACACACAACACGACACACGACACATGACACACGACACACAACACGACACACCACACATGACACACAAAACATGACACAACACATGACACGTAACACACAACACACGACACACGAGACACAACACATGACACACAACACATGACACGTAACACACAACACGACACACAACACACGACACACAACACGACACATGACACATGACACACAACACACAACCATCAGCATTCAAACTGCAAAATCAATCAATCATTTCCTGCAGGGTGAATATGAATATTCAATCGAGAAGTTAAGGTCAGAACAACAAATCAAAGAACAATGACTGGAATCAGTCAGAACAAACGGTTTGAGAGCAAAAGAAAGTCAAAGGACAGTGACACTGTTTGCTGAGTCTTTCTGAAGAGCTTTACGTTCAGGAGAATCACTTCTGACTGAACCGGTCTCTCTGGACTTGAATCTTAGTAGAATCAGGTTATTAAAAACATGATGATCACAGTCATTTTGTAGTGGATCTGTGGGTGGAAACAAACCTGCTTCAGTTCCAAGATCTTCAGAAAACACACACAGGCACACACACACGCACTCTCTCTCTCACACACACACACACACACACACGCAGAAACTAATTCAGAGTGATAAAACATCTGCTTACTTTAGTTCAAACTCTACAGAAACAAAACTCATAGTAGATTTAAATAAATACATAAATAAACAAATGTTGATGAATGAATGGATGGATTCCATGTTTTTTTGATTAAGTAATGATACTTTGATAGCAGTAACATGGTATTCTTTGAAGTATCATGTACAGTAGCCTATAGGCTAGTTAATGATGCTACTAATGTATAATAGTACTGCCCTTGTACACTAACATAACATAACATAACATAACATAACATAACATAACATAACATAACATAACATAACATAATCAACAGTGAGTGTAAATGTCCCGGTACCGTGTATGAGGAGGGCAGCGGTCAGCAGAGTCAGTGTCCGTTCGCAGGAGCTCATGACTGACGAGAGAAAACGGAGACTCAACGCGACGCGAGGCTACAACGCGCTATACGCTCAGTGACGCGGACCGCATGGAGACACGAGCGCGCGTTAAAAACCCCGCGCGCGTGAAGCGGACGGATAAAGCCGCGGGTGCGCGCGTGATGAGACTGAAGGCAGCGTGTGATCTGAGCGTCCCCGACTGCGACTATCCCTTCTGACGCGACGCTTAAACAGCACGCGTGCATCAGTCAATCTGGAGAACTGGAATAAAACTACTTAACTGTGAAATGAACAAAACAAAAATACCAAACGAGGACACTTCAGTCACGTTACAGTGAACGGCACTGCATTACAACAACGGAGGGTTCCAAACACTCTCAGTTCTGTCAACGGCAATAGAACGTTCGTTCGAAGGTATCTGATAGAACATTCAAAAGTAACATCCCACAATGTTTGCAGAATTCTAAAATGGAATGTTCATGTTCCCTTAACATTCGCATCACTAAAAACAAACATTGAAAGCAGAATAGACGTTCAGAGAACATTCAGAAATAAGGTTTTGATGACTTAATTGGAATGTTAGCAAAATGTGAACTCATTTTTTTTAGCTGGGTATAATGTATAGCAATATAAAGATTGTTACTAGAGTAATAAAATAAAATCAATAACACTTACAGAGCATTAGATGCTGTTGTTTGAGGAGTTTTATTCCCGCTGTAGTCAGTGTTCGGCCCATTAGAGATAACAGTCTGTGTCATGAGGTTAAACTATCATATAATCTCATCAGACACAATTAAAGTCTTCCTTTTTCTGCGACACTCATATGTCTCCTATATCATATTACTGGCAACCCCAAAGGTTTAATAAACAGCATCAGCTACTTTTACAAGCTTTTAGAGATGATTCAGTTCTCTGGGAAGAGGAGAATCTAGTTTTAAAGCTTGTAAATCATATACATATATTGTTTATCTTTTCAATGATCAATGAAAAATACTAAAACTATATTTAAATAAATAAAAATATTCAATTTGCCTTATTGGATATTTTAAATATTATAGTTTCAGATACACAATAAATGCTTTTAACTTTACAGTATGCATTATAAAATCCTGCTATTTTAAATGCATGGGAATATGCTATTATTTTATAGTTGTATATGCATGTTGAACTGTACCTGTAAATTTGGTCTTGAGCGGTTGCCTATTTTTAGGGTGATGGACATAAATCGTTTAATCATTGATTTGTCTCTGTGTATTCCCATCAGTCTCAGTATCCCTCACAGCAGCTGTGATTAAACTCATTCAGACTGTAACACACACTGATATAAAGTGCTGAAGTGAGAGTCAGGAGAGACATCTGGTGCTGACGCTCCTCAACTGCAGATCAGCAACACACACACACACACACGCACGAGTTAAACACCAGATCTTCATCAGAGTGAGAAACATCTCATTATGTCATCATGATTACCGTACGTTTCCTAAAGAGAGTCATTACACTGAAAAACAATGATGTTCTTCCTCAGTGTTTCCAGGACAAATATCTAAAGTCTCAAAATACATTTACTGGAGATGCCAAATTACATGTTGTATAGTTTTATTACTTGTAATATTTATTTCATTTACAAAAATGTTATTTCAAAATGACACCAGTGACCGATTACAATCAAGTAGTAATAAAAAATTACTACCGGTATATTAATAAATGATATTTTATTATGTTTTATTGTAATGACACCACTGACCGATTATAATCAAGTAGTAATAAAAATCACTATATTAATAAAATATATTTTTTTGTTTTATTATGACACCACTGACCGATTACAATCAAGTAGTAATAAAAAATACTATATTAATAAAATATGATATTTTATAATGACATCACTGACCAATTACAATCAGGTAGAATAAACAAAATACTATATTAATAACATATTATATTTTATTATAATGACACGACTGACCAATTACAATCAAGCATTCAAGACACAATATTAAGTCTTATTTTCCAAAAAAACAAAAAACAAAAAACAATTATATTTTTGTTGCTAAAAACAAGAACAAATATCTGCCAACGGAGTAAAAAAATAATCTTGTTTTCCCTTTGAATGAAGTTAATTTTTCTGTCTTCACTGGGAAATATGTGTTCTTGTTTTAAGGACGAACTCACTTCATCAGCCGCAGAAACAGCAGGGAAACAGTGTTTACAGTGTTAATGGGGAGAGAACTTCAGGAGATGAACATAGACGTCTGAAAACGGTCAAATTTTTTAAATGTATTTTTACTGGAAATGACTCACAGGAAATTTCGTTTTGAATTGTGTCCATATTTTGTCATATTGAAAGGTGAGGATGCAGTTGTGTCAGGTGCCGAGCCGGAAGCTGTTGCTCCGGGAGTCCTTCAGACGCATGTTGATTATTATTATGATTATGATTATTGTTGTGTCAGGTGCCGAGCCGGTCGTTGAGGAAGCTGTTGCTCCGGGAGTCCTGCAGAAGCATGTTGGCCACGTCCAGGAACTGGTGCTCGTACGCCACTTTATAGTGTGTGTAAACGTCCTCGCAGTGAGACAGAAGCTTCTTCAGATTCTGACTGGAGCTCGCCGGACACTTCTGATGACATATTCTGCACAACACATTAAACATATCACAAATGATGTATTCTGAGCAACTCTAGATGGCCATATGAAATATAAGCATGATAGAAAAAACATGTCTGGGAATCCACACAGGGAAATAACTCTTCAGGTACATGTCTATTTTATATAACAACTAAGGAATAAATGTACAGACAGTGACACAAAGCAACTTTGGCTACTTAAAATAAATAATAATGCATTCATTAAATTATATTATAAAATATTTTTTTGTGAAATAATTGTATTATTATAATTATTAATATTGTTTTTAACCAAAATGGCATTGACCAATTACAATAAAGCAATGATAAAAATACTATAAAAATTGTTTTATTTACTATTATAATTTAATGTATCGTATTATAGTATATTATATTTATGAGTTTGAGTTTCTTTAATTATTATTTTTTATTGTGTATTTATTTCATTTACAAATATTAGACCTTTATATTTATATGACATAATAATAAAAAACTTTTTTTAGTTAAAATAATAATATTATGGGAGTTACTTTTAGTTTAATTTAATTTAAAAATGTTTAACTAATAAAAAAAACCCAATATATTTAGATAAGTATTTATATGATAGAATAATATAAAATAATAATCATTTGATGTATTATTATTATTTTTATTTATTTACAAATTTTTGACCCCATTGACCAATTACAACAAAGTAGTAATACAAAATTACTATTTAATAATATATTATATTTATATTCTAAATTAATATAAAAAATGTGTAGAAATTATTGTATTATGTGTATTATTTTCTTACTAATATTTTTTTATTTCATTATTAAAAACGGAGCAGGAGAATGAACTGCAGCGCACAGGACCTCATCCCAGTCCCTGGAGAATAGTCCAACAGAAGCGGATCAACTGGCCTTCAGCTAACAGCAAAACCATTTGGTCGCAGTTTGACATCGATGTTAGCAAGATCCTTAAAGCTACAGCTAAGGGGGAAGTGGACAGCCGGCTGGAGGCCATGACGGCAATTATTGTAAGCCATGCGGGCGAGAGATTTGGCTATGTCGAGAATAGAAATGCCAAGCCCTACTACGCTAGGAACCGTAGAGCCACACATATACATCAACTGCGCCAGGAGCTCCGAAGTCTTAAACAACAGTATAAGATGGCTAGAGAAGAAGAAAAGCAACCACTCGTAACTTAATAACATCTTAAGAAAGAAGCTCATGTCCCTGCGCAGAGCTGAGTGGCACCGGAGGAGGGGTAAGGAAAGAGCGAGGAAGAGTCCTGCCTTTATTTCCAACCCCTTCTCCTTCACTAAGAAGCTTCTTGGTGACAAGCGCAGTGGCAGCCTCACATGCTCAACCGAGGAGGTGAACTCTTCTTTGCACAACCCCTTGAGCGACCCAGATAGGGACCTGGAACTGGAACCACACACAGCCTAATAAGCCCACATCTTCCGACAGTTGAATTTGTAATGAGGGAGCCCAGTTGGACAGAGATTCAGGAGGTGGTGAAAAAAGCTAGATCAGCCTCCAGTTCAGTAGAGGCCCTGAAGAGAAAGATCAGCAGCTATCTGCGTAGATGGCTTGGGTTACCTCGCAGTCTGAGCAGTGCTTTCTGAGGAGTTCATGGTGTCAAGAACACGGGAAACATGGCAGTATAGAGTAGGGTTCCTCAAACTCGGTCCTGGAGGGCCACTGTCCCTGAAAGGTTTAGCTCCAACCCTGATCAAACACACCTGAGCAAGCTAATCAAGGTCTTCAGGATCACTAGAAACTCACAGGTAGGTGTGTTTGATCAGGGTTGGAGCTAAACTCCGCAGGACAGTGGCCCTCTCCAGGACCGAGTTTGAGGAACCCTGGTATAGAGAGTCCAGGGACCCAAAGGTGGCAGCAGCTGGCATACAGATGGCATACAGATGGCTGAGTCACGGCTGAGGCAAAAGGCACTGGGCGTGCCCATTGCAACAGGGCGTGCAGGCTTTGGCTACTTCCCGATAACAAGAGTTGACAATGCTCAAGGTAAAGAGCGTCAACGCCTTGTTCAGGAGTAAGTGCGGGCAGGCATGGAGGAAGTCAGAGCTAGCAGGCGTGGTGGGAATGGGACAGCAAGGAGCTTGGACTAAATGGGAAAATGTTCGGCAACGTAAGATCACCTGGGCCGACATCTGGAAAGGAGACTTCCATCGCATCAGGTTCTTAGTCCAAACTGTCTACGATGTCCTACCAAGTCCAGCAAACCTCTACATCTGAGGCAAAATTAAGACACCTTCCTGTCCCCTTTGTCCAGGAGAGGGGATACCTAGAGCATATTCTTAGTAGCGGTCCAAAAGCCCACGACCAGGTGCTTAAGGCAGTCGCTGAGAGCATAGCCACAGCCATTAATACCATCAAGGGCCCGCACAAATCAAGGACCATCAAGTTTCTCAGAGCCAGAGAGAAAGCCCTTCCACAACCCAGAGCAAAGTCTGGCCTCCTCACTACCGCCACTGATTGGCAACTGGAAGTGGATCTTGGTAAACAGCTAAAGATCCCAACCAGAATAATATCCACAAGGCTTCATCCAGATTATATTATTATTGTCTCAGATTCCACCAAGCAATTGATCTTACTGGAGCTCACTGTGCCTTGGGAAGAGCGCATGGACGAAGCCAATGAGAGAAAGCGCGCCAAGTACCAGGAGCTAGTTGAAGAGTGTAGGAGGCAGCGATCCGCAGATCCCAGCAGTTCCGCAACCGAAGCTGCAGAGAAAGCCATTAGGTGGGTTTGGATTAAGAGGGCAGAACCGTGGGCTATTGCTGCGGGGTCTGATCAACTCCGGCCGGGTCGCCTGGGCGAGGGTGTCTGATGTTGAAAGACCCGAAACACACAATGACCCCAGGATACATCACTGAGGATGTGTCCCAGTGCCTCTGCATGATGTATCCTTTACATACATATTATATGATATAGAAATTTAATATTTGAGTTGAAATAACTTTACTATGGGAGTTACTTTTATTTTTTTATGTCATTTACAAATACTTGACTAATTAAAAAAAAAAAAAAATCACAATATATTTAGATAAGTATTTATATGATATAATAATATAAAATACTAATTATTTGATGTATTATTTTATTCGTTTTTTAAACTCAAAATCAACACCATTGACCAATTACAATCATGTAGTACCGTATATACCCGAATATAAGACGACCCTGAATATAAGACGACCCCCCCATTTTCCAGACTTATTTTTGTGGAAAAAATCTGGTTTTCAACAGAAAATAATTTTAAGAGCAAATTTGCGAGGCGTTGTTCCAAATGCCCCGCATCACCTGTGCCTCGTGTAGAGGCCCGCTCGTCGGCGGAACACGGCACATATGCGCTTCCTGATTGGCCATGACTGCGGCTGAGTGCGACGGGATGGATTTAACCCTGCGGGGTCGTCTGGCCGTTTTCAACGACGATCCGGCTCCTGCTCTCTCTCTCTCCCGCTCTCTCTCTCTCTCTGCTCGAGCCGCGCAAGAAAAAGCGGCGTTTACAGAGAATGCCAGAGCGGACGGAGACAAGCGAGCAGAGACCCGCCCCCCCCGTTCACATATCACGTCTTTTGCGCGCTCAAGTTCGTTATTTCAAATGTAGGCGCGCGCTCATAATGGAAGCGACGCGCTCGTTTTTTCCAAGCGCGTCCGCGCCGCATCGAGATCCTCGGCGCTCTCGTCAGTCGACGGCGCGGGAGAAAAAGGCTAATCGATTCCTCCACTCGAATATAAGATGACCCTGAATGTAAGACGACCCCCCCATTTTTCAGCCTATTTTTAGGACAAAAACCTCGTCTTATATTCGGGTATATACGGTAATACAAATTACTACATAATAAAATATATTCAATTATTATTCAATTACTACATAATAAAATATTCTACAATTATCTAAAATATTACAATTATTTTTTCATTATTAATCAATATTATATGACATTTCAGTTAAAATCATTTTATCATGTGTATTATTTGATTTAATTTACAACTATTTGATTTCATAATGACACCCTTGACCGATAAAAGTATTCCAGAAAGCTAATCAATAGTTCGGAATATCCTGACAGAAACAGTTCCGCCTACTTTTTGGAGATGTCGTGGAACAGGCCGGCGCTCAGCGACCGGTGGCGCTTAAACTCCTCCAGATAGAGGAACTCTCCGTTGAGGATGACCTTCTGATAGAGGAGATCGGCCCAGTCCGGACTGAAGTCGTATGCTTCGGCCAACACGAACGCCTGTCACACACACACACACACACTCAATATTCAAATTAATTAACCAATCATACCATTGATCAGCTCTACCAAACTTGGATGTCTTTTTTCCAGTAATAAACAAACATTGTTAAGTTGTTTTGATTGATACTGTGAAGCAGCTTTGATACAATCTGTATTGTGAAAAGCGCTATATAAATATATTTGACTTGACTTGACACACACACACACACAGACAGACAGACAGACAGACAGACAGACACACACACACACACAGACAGACAGACAGACAGACACAGACAGACAGACACAGAAACACACAGACAGACAGACACAGACACACACAGAGATAAAACACACACAGACAGACAGACAGACACAGACACGCACAGACAGACACAGAGACGAAACACACACAGACAGACAGAGACAGACACAGACAAAACACACACAGACAGACACAGACACACACAGAGACAAAACACACACAGACAGACAGAGACAGACACAGACACACACAGACATAGACAGACACAGAGACAAAACACACACAGACAGACAGAGACAGACACACACAGACACAGACAAAACACACACAAACACACACAGACAGACATAGACACACACACACAGACAGACACAGACACAGACACACACACACAGACAGACAGACAGACAGACACACACACACACAGAAGGACAGACAGACACACACACAAGAAAACAAGAAATAAGGTCATTCTGACTTTGTATCTAAATTCTCACTATAAAAAGCCACAATTACATTTTCTGGTAACACTTTACAATAAGGTTTCATTTATTAATATTAGTTATCTGACAATGGTATAAACTAACAATGAAAAATACTTCTTAATAGCATTTATTAATGTTATTCTCAACAATTACCAATACATTTTTATTTATTGCTTGTGTGTTAATAATTAAATATCATTCCAGCTGCCATGTCTACTGTCAAGGTGTGAAACATGCAGCAAAATATGAAGATATAAACACGAAGAGAAAATAAATAAATATGAGGGGAAATAAATAAACATGAAGAGATATTAATCCATAAATAAATTATGAGGAGAAATAAATAAATAAATCATAACATGAATAAATACACTTTCAAGAGAATTAAATACAAAAAATGCAGAGAAATAAATAAATATGAGGACACATAAATAAAACACTTAGAGACAAAATAAGCAAACAAGAGAAATGTCTAAAAAAATTATTTATGAAGAGAAATAAATTAACATGAGACATAAATAAATAAAATGTGAAGAGAAATAAATAAAACAAAGAGAAATTAATAAAATATTAAAAGAAAATAATAATAAATCAAATTTGAAAATAAACAAATAAAATATGAAGAGTAATAAATAAAAATAAAATTTGTCGTTTTGAAACTATAACCAACAAATAAAAAAACACTTAAAGTTTATATTTAATAAAAAAAGAAAAAAAAGAATATGCATTTCTTTTCATATTTTTATTTATTAATTTCTCTTCATATTTTGTTTATTTATTTTATATTTTATTTATTTATTCATTTATCGTTGTTTTTTAATTTCTCTAATGAGCGTGAACATCCTTCTAAACATTTACATTTACATTTATTCATTCAGCAGACGCTTTTATCCAAAACCTCTGCTAGTGTTTCACAGGAGAATGTGTGTCTGAAATCATCATGCTGTCATGACTAGGGATGGGTGCCGAAACCCGGGATTAAACTGGCCCCGGTGCTGAATTTTGAAAGACCGTTGGATCGATAAGCTCGGACGTTATCAGTTCTGCTGTCGGTACTGGAGAAATTAAGAAAGTACACGTGCTTTTTATTATTACTATACATGCATTATCTTGCTCATTTAATCTCGCCAGCCACTTCTATATAATAATATTGAACCATTTGGCTGTGATGCATTTTTGCTAAAGAGAGAGAGGAGTGGAGCCACGGCGCGCACAACAAAACAGCCGTTAATGAGTGACGATGAGGTCACTTTAGCACTTTGATATTACACAAATGTTATTTTAGATTTCGATTTTGGCTTCCAATGATTATAGAAAATAAGATATTTGAGGTGAAACCATAAAAAACTAAAGCCGCATTCTGTCTAGCGCAACTTCCTTTCCTTCACATGCGCTGTCATTTCTCCTTAAAACCCAAACGTAACGTCAGAATCAGCACGATCTGTGATTGTTGTAAAAGGCAGTCTCTACTGTTGCTAAACTGCGGGACGCGTTTGATCATAGAAAGCTATTAAAAGCACCAAAATAGACGCAATAGACGCTGTTCCAAAGGCGGCGCGCACCAAAACACACCGCAACGAGACAAGCAACGTAACGTTACACTTTGGGCTTCCTGTGCGCGGCTAAACAATCAAATATACACACAAATGTGTAAAAATGACCGTCTTGGAGATTCACTTAAACAGTTTATTCACTTAAATACAGTGTATGTCTTAAATGGGCGTAAATAGTTGGGAGAAAATATGATGTGTAATAATGATTAGATCTGCATTTGGTCTTAAAGAGACAGCACTCTAATAAACGTGCGGACGATTGCCCCATTAGTGTGAATCAAACAACAAAATGCAAAGAGAAAATCAGTTGCAACTCTTGAATGAACAATTTTGGCTTCTATGATAAACTATGCAGTGTTATTTTACATTTGATTACTTTATTAGATGTGTTTTTATTCCACCTGCACAGTGATGTCGACATTACTGAAATTAAAGCACTGGGGATATAAGTTGTGTATTTGTTTCATTGTATAGTTTTTTTGTTTGAGCATGCGTTTGTACTTTGTTTTTGGTGTCCTCGTTCTTCTGTAGATAAACACAAAACCCTGCACTCTTCTGCATAACATGTTTTTTTGTTTGGTTTGTTAAAGCATTGCTTGTTATTTTGCTATTAATATTTATTTTACATTTCAAAATATAAAGCAATATTAATTATGTTCTAAATATTTTTCCCTTTTTTTAGATAAAAAGAACCGATAAGAATACCGTTAAAGTACCGGATCGATAAGTGGTATCGGTAAGAGTAGTAATACCGTTAAAACCTTAACGATACCCATCCCTAATTATGTATAACTGTGGAGTGAGTGAGACCTGGTAACAGCGGGGGTAACGACACGATGGTGTTCTGGATGTCTGACGGAGGCAGATTCACGACGCGCTGGTCCTGTCCGTGATTCAGAAAGTGCAACTGGAGCGTCACCAGTTTGGCCAGTTTCACACACTTCACCGCCTGACGCACACACGAGTCCTGAAACCACACACACACACACACACACACATTAAAGAAAACTGCACTAATGAATCATGCACAATAAGACCAGCAACATGCATTATGACAGTTAATAGTAGGGCTGTTTTCGACTAAGGATTTTCATAGTCGAATCTGATTCGTTAGATTTTGCCGTAGTCGACTGATAGTCGAACTTTTTTTTTTTTTTTAGAGAGCAGACTATACGTTCGGTTGAATAGGCTAACTGTTCGTCTGTTATAGGACAACTCGCTCTACGTTTATTTAAAATGAACAGCAAGACAACTAAGTGAATGTGCTTTCCATTAAATTAATCCTTAACAAAAAAAAAACGTTGCAATGAACGTGCTTTGTTTTAAATAAATCACACGCAGTAAACAAAACCTTAACAAAAAAACTTTGCAATGAACGTTGCAATTTAGACGCGCAAACAGCGTGCCGGTGCGGTGAGACGTACATGCTCGAGCAGATTCGGCTTGAAGTCGTTCATCCTCGGACGCGGTGTCGCGCGGGCTGTTACAAAAAAAGCCGTGCACACAGCCAAGCGAAATGGGGTCTTGCCGGTCTTGCGCGTCATTTTTTGCCGTGCGCACCTTCGCTCTCGTGCGGACGCGTCTGGTATAAACAAGGCTTTAGTGTCAGCGCGCGCTCTGATCGGGAAAGGGGCACAGACTAGCCTGGCAAGCCAGACCTACATCAAGATGTTACACTGGCTGCAAAATAATTTTTGCTGCCGCTAGGGTGCGTCTAGATTTCTAGGCTAGGCACAGACGTCTCCCGAATCATCTCCAGCACTCAGCCTCCGAACCACCACTAACTCCGCCTCCGTTTCCCTCGTAAGCTGATATTAGTATTTAAACATTCACTATGATAAAAAAAAATTTGTAAAAAATAATTTAGGCTTAATAGCACGATTTTGGCGGTTATAGAGTTCTAATGACGGTGTTCAACCATCACACCCCTATTGGTTACATAACCCTACTATTCGACTATGAGGTTCATAGTCGAATCAGACCTCTCCGAATCGAATCGTCGAATCCTCGACTATTAGAAGTCAGCCCTAGTTAATAGAGTGCTTTTTGATATCACGTTGACTTTAAAGCATTTAAACGAGCGCATTGGAAATGAATGAGAGAGTTTCCTCTAGTGGAAGCGTTCGGTACTGCGGCCGATCAACATCTCACTGAACGCAAGTTGGAAATGTAATGCTCAAAAAGTGAATAAATGGATTATAAAATACAGCGTAAATATAATTTAGGACCATAAAATCACTTAAAAATACGAAATATTAAATAAAAAAACATTATCAAAATATAGTACATTAATTTATTTTGATTTTGGTGTCATTTTTGCTCGACACGCGAAGAGCACCAGAGGGTTAAAGTGAAGCACCTTTGAGTAACTCTCAGCAGCGTCTTTCAGGAGCGTCAGGACCTTCAGCAGAGCGTTCTTCAGATCCACAGTGATCACTGCACACACACACACACACGACTTCAAACAAAGCAAAGGATCATCGTAACATGAAAATTAGCAATAAACACAACCAGTTCACACCTTATTTTACAGTGTCCTTGTTACGTATGTTACATGTACTTACCATAGTAATAACAGTAAATCATGCAACTAACCCTCAACCAAACCCTAACCCTAGAGTAAATACATGTTGTTAATTAATATTACTCAGTACTCAAATGTATAATTACACTGTAACAATGAGACCTTAAAATAAAGTGTTGGGGAAAGTTACTTTGAAAAGTAATGCGTTACAATATTGCGTTACTCCCTTAAAAAGTAACTTATTGCGTTACTTAGTTACTTTTTTAGAAAAGTAATGTGTTACGTTACTTTTGCGTTACTTTTTTTCCACCTGGGCTGGGCTTGTTTTTTTATACCAAAAAAGATATATTTTTGGGCAAATGTAAAGACCCTTTCACACCAAAAGTGAAATAATAAGCCTCAGACTGAAGGAAATGCAGATTTACTCCTGTACAGCAGAGTACAGTAGAGGGCGCCGCTCAAACAAACCTTTCAGCTTCTGCTGTTCTGGGTAACAGAAGAAGAGGATGCAGGAGAAACAAATTTAACACTTATTTTACCAATAAAAACATATAAAAAAATCTATAGTCATTTTTGCTTATGGTTTAACTGAAAAAATCAGAGGTCAGAAGCAAGTACTTTGGTCAATAAAGATTAAATGCATAAAAAATGTTTTGTTTTATTTAACATATTTAGGTATTGGAGGTTTGCATAGTGTTCTGATTCTGCATTTCACTGATTTTATTCATTTTGAGGAATATTGAATCTTTTTTGTGCAAGTGAGATGAGTAAATCCACGCTTACATTTAATCTAGAACTATAATAACCATCATGTTTACACACAACGCCTCTGCACTTCGATTTGTCTCAACATTAGGACAGAAGAGCTGTCAGTCAATAAAGGGGAAAACAAAGTAACTTGCGTTACTTATTAGAAAAAGTAACTCAGATATTTTGTTGTAAATTTTA
>CM060615.1:1824861-1844861 GCA_030578255.1 Tiaroga cobitis
TGAGCCGACGCCAGGAACCCCTCCAGCACCGCGGACGAGACGAGCCGGGCCACGGCGTCGGGCTCCAGGCCCTGGACGCTGATGAACGCCTGCGCCCTCTTATAGCGATCCGACTGATGCGACAGCAGAACCTTCTTCAGAACCGCCTCGGGCTCCTCAGACGAGATCTCAGCGAACGAGCACTGCAGCTCCTGCACACACACACACACACACACAGTCAGCATGATACAGCAGACACACACACACACCATCAGCATGATACAGCAACACACACACACACACACACACACACACGGAATGGGATAGGAACTTATGGGAATCATGTGACACTGAAGACTGGAGTAATGGTGCTGAAAATTCAGCTTTGATCACAGAAATAAATTATATTTTAAAATATATTCACATAGAAAACAGCTGATTTACATTGTAATAATATTTCAGAATTTTTGCTGTATTTTTGACAGACTTCTGGTCAGCAGTGTAGTGTGTGTGACAGATGAACCGTGTTTCGGTCTCACCTTGGAGAGCTCGTAGAGGCTCAGCACTTGTTTGCAGTAACTCTTGCCGTTGCAGCACTGATCCACCAGTTGTTTGAGCTGAACCAGAACCGGATCGTCGGGTGACGGCACCACCACAAACGACGACAGACTGCTCATGCTGGGCGCTTCAGACAGAGGAGACCGTTGATTACAGAAGCACAGGAGAAATTACACTTCAGACTCACAGTTCAGTCCAATAGAGTACGACAATACTCTAATAAGCATAAAATACATGCAAACAAAGCATTAATGAGTGCAATGTTTGCTTTGTGATATTAGGGAACAATTTTCGATAGATTCTTTTCAGTATTGAACAAAAAATGTGATACAGATAATAGTTAGCCATTAGCATGTTGCTAAGCTAACGACTCAATACTCTCTAATAAGCATAAAAATACATAAAAACAAAGAATTACTGAGTGAAATGTTTGCTTTGTAATATTAGGGAACAATTTTCTATAGATTCTTTTCAGTATTGAATAAAAAATGTGATAAAAATAATAGTTAACCATTAGCATTTTGCTAAGCTAATGACTCAATACTCTAATAAGCATAAAAATACTGTACATGAAAACAAAGCATTACTGAGTGCAATTTTTGCTTTGTGATATTAGGGAAGAATTTTCTATAGATTCTTTTCAGTATTTAATACTAAATGTGATTCAGATAATAGTTTGTCATTAGCATGTTGCTAAGCTAACGACTCAATACTCTTATAAGCATAAAATAAATAAAAA
Source organism: Tiaroga cobitis (assembly GCA_030578255.1). Classification (NCBI taxonomy): domain Eukaryota; kingdom Metazoa; phylum Chordata; class Actinopteri; order Cypriniformes; family Leuciscidae; genus Tiaroga; species Tiaroga cobitis. The sequence continues at coordinate 1,826,138 of CM060615.1, forward strand.
CAAAGAATTACAGAGAGAAATGTTTGCTTTGGAATATTATTGAACAATTTTCTATAGATTCTTTTCAGTATTTAATAAAAATGCGATTAAAATAATAGTTAACCATTATCATGTTGTTAAGCTAACTACCCAATACTCTAATAAGCATAAAAATACATAAAAAACATGAAATTACTGAGTGAAATGTGTGCTTTGTAATAAGTGGGAAATATTTTCTGTGGATTTATTTTAGGCCTGAATAAAATGTGATTAAAATAATAGTTATACATTAGCATGTGGCTAAGCTAACGACGCAATACAATAAACAAAAAATACATAAAATACAAAACTGTATTTTTTATCAAATAAATGCAGCCTTGGTGAACAGAAGAGACTTCAAAAACAAACAAAAAAATCATAATAATGCCAAAAATTTTTTAAAAGTACTGTATGTTTATGGCCTTTTATTTTGGCTAACAAAGCATTTGTTAGGGATGCACGATATATCGGCCAACATATCAGTATCGGTTGATACATGTTCATTTTTAATGTTATCGTTATCAGGCCGATAAAAAAAATGTCGGATTATTTCCTTCAGGTGAGACACTTCAGATGGCTCTCAAAAATTATATAAATTTAGATTTATCGGCCAATATATCAGTTATCGGTTTTTGAAATATAAAGAATTATCGGTATCGGCCAAAATTTTCATATCGGTGCATCCCTAATTTTTGTGTTGGGAATGTGCATGTGACATCTAAACATGCTAAAGTAATCATAAAATTATATTATCTCTTCCTTTAATCCTCCCTTGTCTGGCTTATGCTACTATGAACTTTGTATTTTGAGCACTTCTTGCGTTGTTTTTGCCTCTTTATGACGACTCGCTTGCTTTAGTCCTCATTTGTACGTCACTTTAGACAAAGGCGTCTGCTAAATGACTAACTGTAGATGTAAAAACAGCTGAAAATGACTCACATGATGGTAAACTGCGTCTAGTTTCTCCATCAGGACTGTGAAGTTCAGGCATCATCTCGCCGGACGCTAAACCTCGACACCTCAGAACGAGCCACAGGTCTCTGTGAAACCAGCTGAAGTAGCGGCACACGCGACTAGCCTCGTTCACGCCGCCCTCGTTCAGCATCTGAGCGATCAGAGCGTCCAGCGCCTTACGCTCGTCCTCCGACAACACGCACTCGTCACCCGACGCCGGGAGCCCGTCCAGGCTCAGGTGCACCGGGTCGCTCAGAGCCCACATTCTGGAGAAGGAGAACTCTTTGAGGAGGTTTTCGAAGGAGTCTTCGGAGAGAGCCGAGGGAGCGAACAAACTCTGGCGCTCCAGAGCCGTGAGGAGAACCAGTCGCTGGATCCGACACTCCCACTGACGCTTCTCGAGCTGGCCGAGGCGCAGGACTGGTGGAGGAACGTCACAGCGGGACAACCAGTGACCCGCCAGACCCAGCAGGAGACAGCGCTCCTCAAGCTGGACCAGCTCAGAATCACACCGGATCGGCTCCTGAATGGGACAAACACAGATTCATGAGAGAAACTACAAGATTAGTCATGGAAATATAAGAGGCTTTCGCACCGGATAGTTATAGGAACTTGGTTATAGGAACTAGCCACCAAGGTGGTTCCCCGAGAACTAACGGTTCCCTTAGGAACGTTTTCCTGGTTGCATTCGCACCGCCAGAAGGAACTCTGTATTGCATTTATTAAAATGTATAAAAATATTAATAAATAATAGTATATAAACAATATCACTAAACACATGGATGCCTGCAAAAACAAAAAAGTGACCTGCAAAAATATTTAATATAACAAAATATAACGTAATATTATATAACGTAACGTAACATAACATGTTAACCCTAACAGTAACCTAACGTAACATAACATAACTTAAAGTAACATAACGTAACCTTACGGTAACCTAGCGTAACGTAACCTAACGTAACCTAACCTAACGTAACCTAACCTAACGTAACCTAACCGTAACCTTACGGTAACCTAACGTAACGTAACCTAACGTAACGTAACCTAACGTAACCTAACCTAACGGTAACCTAACGTAACATAACGTAACGTAACCTAACGTAACATAACGTAACATAACCTAACGTAACCTAACGGTAACCTAACGTAACATAACGTAACGTAACCTAACCTAAAGTAACATAACGTAACCTACCCTAACGTAACCTAATGTAACCTACCCTAACCTAATGTAACTTAACCTAACGTAACATAACCTAAAGGTAAACTAACGTAACATAACGTAACCTAACCTAACCTAACCTAACCTAACGTAACCTAACCTAACGTAACATAACCTAACGTAACATAACCTAACGTAACATAACCTAACGTAACATAACCTAACGTAACATAACCTAACGTAACATAACGTAACCTGACGTAACCTACCCTAACCTAACGTAACCTAACCTAACGTAACCTACCCTAACGGTAAACTAACGTAACATAACGTAACCTAACCTAACGTAACCTAACCTAACGTAACGTAACATAACGTAACATTACGTAACGTAACCTAACCTAACGTAACCTAACGTAACCTACCCTAACCTAACGTAACCTACCGTAACGTAACCTAACCTACCGTAACGTAACGTAACCTAACGTAACCTACCCTAACCTAACGTAACCTACCCTAACGTAACCTACCCTAACGTAACCTAACGTAACCTACCCTAACCTAACGTAACCTACCCTAACGTAACCTAACCTAACGTAACCTAACGTAACGTAACCTAACCTAACGTAACCTACCCTAAACTAACGTAACCTAACCTACCCTAACGTAACCTACCCTAACGTAACCTACCCTAACGTAACCTAACGTAACCTACCCTAACGTGACGTAACCTAACGTAACGTAACGTAACCTACCCTAACGTAACCTAACGCAACAGAACACAACACAATGTAGAGTTAGGAACACTTTATCTTAAGGTGGGCGGTAAATATGCAAAAGAGCAATAAAAGGTCCAATAAGAGAGTGAGCGAGATGCAGGTAAAGGTTCACCTCAGCCTGAGACAGGAAGAACTGACAGGCGGCCTCTGATTGGACACGATCCGTCAGGATCTGCTGATGACATCGTCTCCAGAAGCCCATCCGGGTCTCCTGACGTTCCCACTGCCGCTTGAGCTTATGAGCGCTCAGATCTCGCCGCAGCTTCAGGAGTTACAGAGGAGAGATGCTTCAGTCAGCTCAAGCAGCAGATCATCTACACTTCTCCAGTTATAATGCTCCCCAACTCTAGGCAATCTAGGGGGGATCTAACTGCGATCTTTCAGATGAAAAATTAGATAATAAAATGTGATTTAATAAAAAACATCTCCAGGTTTGCTGTGCTTGTTTTTTTGGCCAAAATGGTTTTGGAATGCATATCATTTTGACAAAATAATAACAATAACAATATTTATTATTTGTATTATTACTACTAAAAAAAAATCGAACAAAACATCACAACTGTAATATTTAACAGTGAAATAAAACGTCTAATATTTACAAATAATAACAATAATAAATAATAATAATAATAATATTACTAAAAACATAAACAAAATAATAATTGCAAAATAATTATAATATTTCACAGTGAAATCAAATTATTAAGAAAGATGCCAATTATATAATGTATACTATTATCATTTTTATTATTAAAAAATAAATATTACCATTGTAATATTTAACTGTAAAATAAAAAACAATATTTAAGAAATATTAATAATAATAATAATATTATTATTTAATAATAGTAGAGATTTTTAGCGCTGATGCTGTAAAGTGAAAAGCAAATGATGCATATTATGCGTTTGATTTCAATATTCTGGTCTCGTGCAGAGAATTATGGGAAATGTAGTTTATTTGCACAATCATATTAAAAATCAAGAGTTAAAAAAGGAAGCATTTTATTACCAGCTTTATCGTTATAAAATGTGTACAACGTTAATTTATGATCAATCTGCTCACAGACTTCCTCAAACCTCCAAAAACACGGGTTAAGGATGCTTTCTGATGCGTTGCTGGTCCCTCACCTCGTTTATGATCAGGCAGTCGATGGGCAGCTCGGCTAACTGTGCAACCCTGCGTGCCTGTGTGAAGAGCCCGAGCTCCTGGAGCTCGTCCATCATCCTCCGGCTCTCTCTCTGCAGACCAGCGCTGGAGTAATCCTCCAGGAGACACGCAGACAGCGGCACGGGAGTGTCCGACAACACCTGACTCAACTGACTGAGCTTCTTAAAGTCCAGACCTGTTAATGACATCAACACTCATCTCATGTGTGTGAAAGAGTCTCTTCTGCTCATCAAAGCTGCATTTATTTGATCAAAAATACAGTAGAAATTCTAAAACATTATTAGAATGTAAATCAGCAGTTTTCTATGTGAATATATAGTAAAATGTAATTTATTCCTGTGATCAAAGCTGTGATTTTCAGCATCATTACTCCAGTCTTCAGTGTCACATGATCCTTCAGAAATCACTTTAATTTGATGAGTTTTTTTTTTTAAACTGAGGGTGTGTGTGTGTGTGTGTGAGTGTGTGTGTGTGTGAGGGTGTGTGTGTGGTTAACCCCTCTGACCGTTGGATTTGAGCAACCGCTCCATGTCCACCAGCAGCTGAAGCAGACGGCGCAGCTCGTACTGAGTGTGTGTGTGTGTGTGAGAGTGTGTGTGTGTGAGAGTGTGTGTGTGTGTGTGTGAGGGTGTGTGTGTGGTTAACCCCTCTGACCGTTGGATTTGAGCAGCCGCTCCATGTCCACCAGCAGCTGAAGCAGACGGCGCAGCTCGTACTGAGTGTGTGTGTGTGTGTGAGAGTGTGTGTGTGTGAGAGTGTGTGTGTGTGTGTGTGAGGGTGTGTGTGTGGTTAACCCCTCTGACCGTTGGATTTGAGCAGCCGCTCCATGTCCACCAGCAGCTGAAGCAGACGGCGCAGCTCGTACTGAGTGTGTGTGTGTGTGTGAGAGTGTGTGTGTGTGTGTGTGAGAGTGTGTGTGTGTGTGTGTGAGAGTGTGTGTGTGTGTGTGTGAGGGTGTGTGTGTGGTTAACCCCTCGGACCGTTGGATTTGAGCAGCCGCTCCATGTCCACCAGCAGCTGAAGCAGACGGCGCAGCTCGTACTGAGTCCGGCTCTGCTTCAGGAGCGTCAGCAACAGAACCGACGCCTGAGACTCGACCCACTGGACCGGCAGCACATCTGAGCTCGACACGACACTGCTGCTCCGCAACTACACACACACACACACACACACCAGGCAGTGTTAGCAGAAACTAGTGTTGTCAAAAGGGACCAACTTAGGTACCAAAAATGTGACGCTTTGAGTGCTGTTGCATTACAGAAATCTCTTAACTTTACAACCCTTCTTATCTGTGTGGTAACCATAGCAACTTCAGTTATTAACGCATTTAGGACAAAAGCTATTACAAAATGCCATTTCTTATGTGCATTATCTTATCTTAACTATGGATAGGAAAAGGATATGACACAGGGTTCGTACGGACGCTGTAAAATGAACTTCCAGGACTTTTCAAGCACTACTTTGTTGGTTTTCAAGGACTTCAATCAGACATCTCACTTATCAAACAATATTTTTTATTATCTTTCAAATTTCTAAAAAGGTAAATAGATAAACAAAAATACACCAATAAAACAAAATGGTACGAATAAAGTGCAGCGGATGCAACGACTGCGGTAACTTTAACCATGGAAAGGATACTATGATAAAGATATCGCTTTCCTTATTCAAACTGATAACCACATGGATGCTATCAGCAAAATATTATAATTTTTCGAGTTTCATCTGTATATTTACAACATGTTTTTGAAGCGCTGATCATTGTAGCCAATCACAGACATATCTGATGAGTGCGTGAACACAACGGCCAATCAGAGGTGTTTATGATCCCGCTCAACAGCGCTCAAAGGCTCACATTTCTAAAGTTTCAGTATCGACTTGGTACCGAAGTCTGTACTTTTGACAACACTAGCAGAAACACGAGTCGAGGAGAACGAGAGCCGAGCGAGCCGAGAGAGCTTACATTGAGCAGACACTTCTGGAACTCCAGCAGTTTGTCTTTGGCTCGCTGATAGTCTTTGTAGTCGGAGCAGAACTCATACATGTCCAGCATGTAAATGAGCGGAGACTCCTGAGAGACACACACACACACGCACACAGACACACAGAATGCATATCAAAAAACATTTAATTAAAACATTTTTTGAAAGAAAAAAAAAATTTAGTTAGCAAGAATGCATTAAATTGATCAAAAGTGACAGTAACGTCATTTAAAATGTTACAAAAGATTCTATTTCAAATAAACGCAGTTTTCAAGTTTCTATTAAATCAAAGAATCCTGAAAAATAAAATTCAAATGAAAAGCTAAATAGAAATATTTAAAAAAACTGATAAAAAAAACAAAAGCATGTTACAAAATAACTTTGAGATTAAAAATAAAAACTCAAAATACATTAAAAAAAACGATTAAAAATATGAATAAATAAAAGGCAATTAAACATATTAATAAATATTATAACAGTAACAACATATTGATGCAAAAACATGTCCCACCTGGAAAACAAAAAAAAGTGACCTAAAATATAATATAATTTAATTTAATATAATATTAGTGCTGTAAAATCGATTGATTGCGATTAGTAGCAAAAAAGTTAGTAAATGTAATATATGAGAGTGTGTGTGTGTAAATATAAATATATATATATATATATATATATATATATATATTGAACTAACCATGAGCAATACATTTGTTACAATATTTATTAATCTTTGTTAATGTTAGTTCATAAAAATCCAGCTGTTCATTGTTTGTTCATGTTAGTTCACGGTGCATTAACTAATGTTAACAAATACAACCTTTGATTTTAATAACATATTAGTAAACGTTGAAATTAATATTAACTACGATTAATAAATGCTGAAGAAGTATTGTTCATTCTTAGTTCATGTTAACTAATGAACCTTATTGTAAAGTGTTACCAAAATATCTTACTCATATTATTGTGCAATGCCTTCATCATGATCTGAGATCTGTTTTGCACTTCAGTTTAAGACGGTGGCTCGTCCAATCAGAGCGTCTCTTACCCTCTGAAACAGCTGGAAGCCACGAATCAGAGGCCTGATCTTTCTCCGGCACAGGAGGATCTTCCACAAGATGGACAGATCATGCAGGTTCCACACGTGATGGGCGGGGCTCTCGTTGATGTGGGCGGCGGCTTCGTGAGTGACATCATCATCGACAGACGTCAGGATCCACACGCAGAGGCACTGCAGCAGCTCTGCGCCCTGTCAATCAAATCACACTAATTATTTTAATAAAATAAAACAAACAAACAAAAAAAGGACAAAAACATTTTATTCCCATTAAAATAAATTGTTAATTTTTTCCCTGTTTAAAGCGACAGTGTGTGATTTTTACCCCCATCTAGCGGTGAAAAGGTATATGACCATCCAGTGAATATTAGTTTCTGTTCCTCTCAATTTCGATTTCGTTTGAACTCCTACGGTGGCCAATGAAGTCCAAGATTAACATGGCTTCCAGTACGACCTCCTCGACACTGTGCCATCGAGTGTTAAAACGTGACATGCGAAGCTTGAATTAACGGGTATGTCCCTCTTTGGCTAATGTACTTTCAAGATGGAGGGGCAACATGGCGACCGACATTAGAACCCCTCACCCGTATGTATCTTCAATGGCATATTATACACTCACGAGAATACTTTATTACTTGAACGAAGTAAATATACATTAATGAGCACATATATTTTTGAAAGAACTAAGTAGTTTTAGCTACGAATAAACTAAAAAAGTTACACAGTGTAGCTTTAATAAAAACATAAAAAACAGGGGGAAAACTATTTAATACCATTAAATTGTTTTAATTGTTTTTAATTATTTTAATAAAAAAAAACAAAGAAGGACAAAAACATTTTATTCCTATTAATGTTTTCCTCAGTTTAATAAAAAACAAATAGGGAAAAACTATTTAATACCATTAAATGATTTGAATAGTTTTAAATTATTTTAATAAAATAAAACAAACAGACAAAAAAGGACAAAAACATTAGCACAGGCTTCAGCAGGAGTGTGTGTGTTCTGGTACACACACCTGGTGGCAGGCGGCGAGCACAGCCAGAGGAGGACAGCGCTGATGCACCGCTTCACACAGCAGGGTCCTCCAGGGCCGGGGCTTCTCCTGGCTCTGCAGCAGAACCTGGAACAGCTCTCGGGGGGGGCCCGGGGCCTCGTCTCGGGGGGGGGGCCCGGGGCCTCGTCCGCAGGCTGATGGGAGCTCGTCGGATCAAGATCCTGGAACGCCAGGTAAATGTGGGACTGCAGAGCCGGACTGAACCCGGCAGCCAGAGACTTCACCTGGACAAACCCCACAAAAATATAAGCTTGTGTTATCAGAAATGTTATAAATATATATATATATATATATATATATATATATATATATATAATATTACAGTGCAACAGTCAGGTCGTGAATGAAATGTACGTAAATGCAAGTAGAAATACCAATTTTTAAAAACATTAAAAAATGTTTTTAATCTTTTCCTCAGTTTAATAAAAAAAAAAAAAAAAAAAAAAATTTAATACCATTAACTAGTTTTAGCCCCCCCCCCCCCCCCCCCCCCCCCCCCCCCCCATATTTTTATAAAATAAAACAAAACAAACAAACAAAAAAAGGACAAAACATTTTAATCTCCCCTTGCCCATATTTTAATAAAATTAAAAAACAGGACATTTTTATGCTATTAAAAATAGTTTGAATCTTTTCCCAATATTTTAATATAATAAAAAAAACACTTTTTAATCCTATTAAAATGTTTTACTACTTTTTCTTTCATATTTAACATTAAATAAATAAATAAAAACAGGACAAAATTTTTTTTTTAAATTACATTAAAAAGTTTCGAATCTTTATACCTTATTTTGATAAGGTAGAACAAACTAAATTTAATACCATTAACATTTCTCCACATTTGAATAAATTAAAATAAATAAAAAAACAGGACAAAAACATTTTAATCCCATTCAAATGTTTAAAATATTTCGTCCATATATATATATATATATATATATATATATATATAAAAAGACAGGGATAAATATTTTAATCCTACTCTATTTTTTTTCTTTCATATTTTAATAAAATAAAAAAACAGGGGAAAAATGTTTAATCCCAGTATAAACTATTTAATCCTATTAAATAGGATTTAATAGGATTTAGGATGTTTTTAAGATTAAAAACATCCTAAATGTTTTTAATCTTTTCCCCATATTTAAATAAAATAAACAAACAAACAAGCAAATAAATAAATAAATAAAACAGGACAAAAACATTTTAATCCCATTAAAATTTGTATTCTTGTTTCCATATTTTAAATAAAATAAAACAAAACAAACAACAAATAGGAAAAAAAAAAAAAGAGGCAAAAATCTGTGATCAAATAAACAGCCAATCAGCAGGCAGACCGGTGTGACAGACGCACCTGCTGGGGGGGGTAACGGTGCACCTGCACGAACAGCAGGAAGTGGAGCCAGTGTGCGTCGCGAGCGCAGGCCTGAGGGAAGGCGGAGCTCAGAGGAAGAGCGTGGAGCCGGCAGAACTGAACCGGAAGAGCCCACTCCTGCGCCGCCTCGAACGACGAGCTGACACACACACACGCACGCACACAAACACACACAGAAAAAAACAGGTCATCAAAATCAGTGCACTTATTGTTCACTAAAACTACGACTATTAAAAATGTTCTCGTTAAAGGTGCAGTGTGTAATATTTAGCGCATCTAGTGGTGAGGTTGTGAACTGCAGCCAACAGAAGTTACGGTGGCCGACAGGAAGTGATGTCATCGTCTGAGACAGCAGAGAGTCGCCAGTTAAACAATGAGATTTCTTTACAAAGATAAATTAAGAAATTAGGTTAACTTAATTATTCAGTAAAACGATGTTATTGCGAATATTATTGTCACTTGTTCATCATTGTGTCAGTGTTTTATTGGCTGACTTAAGCAGCTTCTTATCATGAAGAACAACATAGTGACGAAACGCGTTTGTCCACTCAGGGCCACCGTAGAAACATGTCGATGTAAGCGGACCCGCGGTGTGTGTAGAGAGAAACGCCTCATTCTAAGCTAATAAACACATAACGCTTCATTAAGTAAGCTCTTTATAGACCACTGAAAACATAGTTATGTTTATGATATTGCATTTCTGTCAACACATCCTCCTAAATATTACACACTGCACCTTTAATTGAAATAAACCTGAAGTAAAGTCAAATAGAAATATTAGATATGCGATTAACTGAAATAAAATGAGGTTAAATTTAGTGCTGGGCAACGCATCCAAAATAAAGGTTTGTGTTTACATAATGTGTGTGTGTATAATTATATTGTATAAATACACACACATGCATAAATGTATATAAAGTATATGCATGCAAATATTTCTTAAATATATACATGCATGTGTGTGTATTTATATATAGAAAATAATTATACACACACATATTATGTAAACACAAACTTTTATTTTGGATCGCGATACTCATTGCCCAGCACTTGTATAATTCTAAGTACTAAAATGACTAAAACATAAATAAAAATAAATGATCCCTATTAGTTTAACCCTAAAGGTGCCGATCTGCAATGTTTTCCCACAGTGTGTGAATGTTGAAACACTGACCGACTGATTCCTCTCTTCTCCAGTCCGTCTCTGACTGCAGTTTCCAGATCCACCAGCAGCTCCTGAGCCGTCGCTCTCTCAGACGTACACAACTTACTCGCCTTTTCCCCTGAGCACAGAGAGAGCGGGAGCTAATCAGCGCATGTCATCGCTTTAAAACCACCACATGTAATGCTAACGTGCTTTAGCACATTGCTAGTGTGTTTTAACATGTTGGTAATATGCTTTAGCATGTTGTTAGCATGTTACTAACATGTTTTAACACATTGCTAGTTTCTTTTAACATTATAAAATATGCTTATGTATTATTTATTTATGCATTATGTTAATATGCTTTAGCATTTTGATAACATGTTTTAGGACATTGCTAACATAAATTACCATGTTGCAAGATTTTTGGCATGTTGCTAGAATGAATTCGCATGGCTTACTAAATTACGAACATGTTGCTAGCATGTTTTAGCACATTGTTAGTGTGTTTTAAAATGTTGTTAATATGCTTTAGCATGTTGCTAACATGCTTTAGCACATTTCTACCATGAATTACCAGGTTGCAAACATTTGTAACATGTTGCTCAAATGATTGATATTGAATTAGCGTGACTTACCAAATAACTAACATGTTGCTAGCATGTTTTAACACATTGCTAATATGTTTTAACATGTTGTTTATATTCTTTAGCATGTTGCTAGCATGTTTTAGTACATTGCTAACATGAATTAAAATATTGCAAACACTTTTGACATGTTGCTAAAATTAATTAACATGACTTACCAAATTACTAACATGTTGCTAGCATGTTTTAGTACAGTGCTAGTATGTTGTAACATGTTGTTAATATACTTTAACACGTTGCTAACGTGTTTTAGAACATTGCTAACATGAATTAACATGTCTAACCAAATAACATGTTTTAACATTGCTAGTATGTTAGCATGTTACGACTAACATGTTTTAGTACGTTGATTGCTAGCATGAATAACCATGTTGCAAACATTTTTGGCATGTTGCTAGAATTAATTAGCGTGACTTACCAAATTACTAACATGTTGCAAGCATGTTTTAGTACAGTGCTAGTATGCTTTAAAGTATGCTTTGACATGTTGTTAGTATACTTTAGCATGTTGCTAGCATGTTACTAGCACGTTGTAGTAAATTGCTAGCATGAATTAACATGTTGCAAAAATTTTGAACATGTTGCTAGCATGAATTAACATGTCTTACCAAATGACTAACATGTTCCTAACATGTTTTAACATTGCTAGTATGTGTTAACAGGTTGTTAGCAATGTGAAAATCAGCTAATACACACACCGCTTCAAAATAGGACGTGATTGAGTTTGAATGCAGGAAGAGATGTGTTCTCACTCACCGAGGGTCAGTGTGAGCGACGCTACGGCTCCGTCCTCGCGGGTCTGAGTCCAGAGTTTGAGGATAAGGTTGAGCACTCGCAGATCCACCCTCAGTTTGTGGCTACACACTCCTATGAGCTCACAGAAACACACACACGCCGCCGACACACACGCGCTGCTGAAGCTCGACAGGCCGAGAGAGTACGCTTGATCCGCAGCCAGAGACAACCTGAGCACAGAAATATCACGATATTAGATAGTTAGGTTAGATAAAATGCTAAAACAGGTTAGCAACATGCTAATTTATGCTAGCAATGTACAAGTATCATGTTAGCAATGAGCTGAATAATGCTAGTAACATGCTAGCTATGTGATAAAGTATACTAACAACATGTTAAAACATACTAGCAATATGCTAAAACATGCTAGCAATATGCTAAATCATGCAAGAAATATGTTTACGTGGTAAATCATGTTAGCAAACGTGTTAAACATGCCAGAAACACGCTAGAACATGCTAAAAAATGTTAGCAAATGTCGTAATTCAAGCTAGAAACATGCTAATAATGTGCCAAATAATGCCAGGAACAAGTTAAATCATGCTAGCAATGTGTTAAAACATGCGTTAAAAATCGAAATACTGACAACAGTTGTATTTTTATTAACGATTAATAAAAAAATTAAACAAATGTATTCCTCACTGTTAGTTAATATTAGTCAGTGCATTAACTAATTGAACCTTGTTGTAAAGTATTATTTAGATTTAATATCCACAAGATATCAGTGTTTAAATGTGTTTTGCTCACTGTAGCTTCACATTACTGCAGTTGATAAGATGTTGCATGAGAAAAACCCCGAAGGCGAACGAAGGCCGGCCGTGACGCAGGTAATACAGGAAATCCAGATTCTCAACCACCGCGAATTTACTGACCAGGTGAGGGCTGGAGAAATGGGGCGGCTCGCTCGATGTTTCTGGAAGATTTCAGAAATACGTCATTTAGTGAATAAAATCTCTCAGTCCCAGGAAATAGTGAACTTTTCTGTGGCACGATAACGTGTAACCGCCTACCGGTGCTGCCCACGGCATTGGCCGACTGCCATCCGAAGAGTTTGGAGGGATCCAATGGATCCAAAGACTGCAGGAAGGAAACACACACACACACACACACACACACACACACACACACACACACACACAGGTTTGTTTTGCTATAATTGTGCGGATATTCCATAGGCGTAATTGTTTTTATACTGGACAAACTGTATTTTCTATCCCCTTACACTAACCCTACCCATCACACCCACACCCACACACACTCTCTCACAACCTCACACTCTCTTAAGCTGCGTTCACACTACACGCGACTGTCGCTGCAGGTCGCCAGTGGCTGCGCTGGAGGGCGTTCCCACTAACTGGTTGCCTAGTAATGTTTGTGAGTGACATTTACGGATGTTACTCTATTCTAGACAACAAACACGTTTTACTGCCGCTACAAACAAATATTTTGGAAGGAAAAGTCTAAATATAAATGGAATCAGTACATAAAATGCATAATATTAAAGATGAACGAGAAACAGTGAGTGCTCTTTGCCATCGCGGCTATTTAACTGCAGCAAACGGGCAAATACCGGTCTATCTGGGTTCCCGAAACCATTTTGTCATGGAGTCAGTACAGTGAACATCACTGTACACGGAGATATATCATAAGTCATAGGACAGTTTCTGACGGCTAAAATGAGCTTCTTGTTCAACTTGCCTCGGTCAGACTCAGCACTGAAGAGTGACGCACTCCACTGACTTCACTCCTATTGGTTGTCGCTCGCGAAAATCGCTCTTCATTTGCATAAAGTTAAACATTTCTTAACTTTGTCGTGTCGCTGGACACGCCCCACCGGTCGCCAACGGTCGCTGTCGCGCGTGTCGCCGGAAGTCGCCCGCTCACCATTGAAATGAATGGTATCGCGTCGCTTGGTCGCGTGTAGTGTGAACGGGGCTTTACTCACTCTCACACGCTCATACTCTCACGCTGACGCTCACTCTCTCACGCCCTCACTCTCGCGCGCTCACTCTCACGCCCTCACTCTCGCGCGCTCACTCTCGCGCGCTCACTCTCACGCGCTCACACTCTCGCGCGCTCACACTCTCGCGCGCTCACTCTCACGCGCTCACTCTCACGCGCGCTCACTCTCACGCGCGCTCACTCTCACGCGCTCACTCTCGCGCGCTCACTGTCGCGCGCTCACTCTCACGCGCTCACTCTCACGCGCTCACTCTCACGCGCTCACTCTCACGCGCTCACTCTCACGCGCTCACTCTCGCGCGCTCACACTCTCACGCGCTCACTGTCGCGCGCTCACTCTCACGCGCTCACTCTCACGCGCTCACTCTCACGCGCTCACTCTCACGCGCTCACACTCTCGCGCGCTCACTCTCACGCGCTCACTCTCACGCGCGCTCACTCTCACGCGCTCACTCTCACGCGCTCACACTCTCGCGCGCTCACTCTCACGCGCTCACTCTCACGCGCGCTCACTCTCACGCGCGCTCACTCTCACGCGCTCACTCTCTCGCGCTCACTCTCTCGCGCTCACTCTCGCGCGCTCACTGTCGCGCGCTCACTCTCACGCGCTCACTGTCGCGCGCTCACTCTCACGCGCTCACTCTCACGCGCTCACTCTCGCGCGCTCACTCTCGCGCGCTCACTGTCGCGCGCTCACTCTCACGCGCTCACTCTCACGCGCTCACTCTCTCGCGCGCTCACTCTCACGCGCTCACTCTCTCGCGCGCTCACTCTCTCGCGCGCTCACTCTCTCGCGCGCTCACTCTCTCGCGCGCTCACTCTCGCGCGCTCACTCTCGCGCGCTCACTCTCGCGCGCTCACTCTCGCGCGCTCACTCTCGCGCGCTCACTCTCTCGCGCTCACTCTCACGCGCTCACTCTCACGCGCTCACTCTCACGCGCTCACTCTCACGCGCTCACTCTCTCGCGCGCTCACTCTCGCGCGCTCACTCTCACGCGCTCACTCTCACGCGCTCACTCTCACGCGCTCACTCTCACGCGCTCACTCTCACGCGCTCACTCTCTCGCGCGCTCACTCTCGCGCGCTCACTCTCACGCGCTCACTCTCACGCGCTCACTCTCACGCGCTCACTCTCACGCGCTCACTCTCTCGCGCGCTCACTCTCTCGCGCGCTCACTCTCTCGCGCTCACTCTCACGCGCTCACTCTCACGCGCTCACTCTCACCCGCTCACTCTCACGCGCTCACTCTCTCGCGCGCTCACTCTCGCGCGCTCACTCTCTTGCGCGCTCACTCTCTCGCGCTCACTCTCTCACACTCACTCTAACAAAATTCTGTATCAAAATTTATAGGCAAGAAAAGTAGTTTGTTTAGGCTGGGTTGTATGAATTATAAACCTGCGCACATATTTTAAAAAGCACATAACTATAGAATCAATTCTGAATGAGCATGTGAACGCCGTCAGCGTTAATCACAGGTTCGCGTTTAAAAGTCTGATCATTTCGACGGAGGTGAATCAATCAAAGTTAACTTTAGCTGGAAATAACATTATTCAAGAGCCGCTATAATGCCAAAACAATCTGTTACCTTAAATTATATGTTTATCTCTGTAAAGCTGCTTTGAAACAATCCATTGTTAAAAGCGCTATATAAATGAAGATGACTTGACCTGACACACTCACTCTCACACACTCACTCACTCTCACACACTCACTCACTCTCACACACTCACTCACTCTCACACACTCACTCACTCTCACACACTCACAAGAGAGTCACAATTGAGTCAGTGGTGTGGCAGCACCTGCATGAGGCTGTAGAGGGAAGTGTCTCTCGAGACGCTCTGGGGGAACAGGGCCGTTCTGAGTTTGGGATACGCACTCAGAGCCATTCTCAGCAGCTGCGGGTCGACTCTGCTCAGCGGGTCCTGCCCTCGCTCGCCCTCACGCACCGCCTGCACACACAGAGGACACACGGTCACACATATATACACACTCTCTCTCACGCACACTCTCTCACGCACACTCTCTCACGCACACTCTCTCACGCACACTCTCTCACGCACACTCTCTCACGCACACTCTCTCACGCACACTCTCTCACGCACACTCTCTCACGCACACTCTCTCACGCACACTCTCTCACGCACACTCTCTCACGCACACTCTCTCACGCACACTCTCTCACGCACACTCTCTCACGCACACACTCGCACGCACACACTCGCACGCACACACTCGCATGCACACACACTCGCCCGATGCCGCCGGCTCTGAACATAATAGTGGACAGGGCGAGGAGACTGTGACCCTCCAGTAACACACTCTCTCTCACACACACACACACACTCACACACCTGGTCGATGCCGCCGGCTCTGAACATGATAGTGGACAGGGCGAGGAGACTGTGACCCTCCAGTAACACACTCTCTCTCTCACACACACACACACCTGGTCGATGCCGCCGGCTCTGAACATGACAGTGGACAGGGCGAGGAGACTGTGACCCTCCAGTAACACACTCTCTCTCACACACACACACACCTGGTCGATGCCGCCGGCTCTGAACATGACAGTGGACAGGGCGAGGAGACTGTGACCCTCCAGTAACACACTCTCTCTCACACACACACACACACCTGGTCGATGCCGCCGGCTCTGAACATGATAGTGGACAGGGCGAGGAGACTGTGACCCTCCAGTAACACACTCTCTCTCACACACACACACACCTGGTCGATGCCGCCGGCTCTGAATATGACAGTGGACAGGGCGAGGAGACTGTGACCCTCCAGTAACACACTCTCACACACACACACACACCTGGTCGATGCCGCCGGCTCTGAACATGACAGTGGACAGGGCGAGGAGACTGTGACCCTCCAGTAACACACTCTCTCTCACACACACACACACACTCACACACCTGGTCGATGCCGCCGGCTCTGAACATGACAGTGGACAGGGCGAGGAGACTGTGACCCTCCAGTAACACACTCTCTCTCACACACACACACACTCACACACCTGGTCGATGCCGCCGGCTCTGAACATGATAGTGGACAGGGCAAGGAGACTGTGACCCTCCAGTAACACACTCTCTCTCACACACACACACACTCACACACCTGGTCGATGCCGCCGGCTCTGAACATGACAGTGGACAGGGCGAGGAGACTGTGACCCTCCAGTAACACACTCTCTCTCACACACACACACACCTGGTCGATGCCGCCGGCTCTGAATATGACAGTGGACAGGGCGAGGAGACTGTGACCCTCCAGTAACACACTCTCACACACACACACACACCTGGTCGATGCCGCCGGCTCTGAACATGACAGTGGACAGGGCGAGGAGACTGTGACCCTCCAGTAACACACTCTCTCTCACACACACACACACCTGGTCGATGCCGCCGGCTCTGAACATGATAGTGGACAGGGCGAGGAGACTGTGACCCTCCAGTAACACACTCTCTCTCTCACACACACACACACCTGGTCGATGCCGCCGGCTCTGAACATGACAGTGGACAGGGCGAGGAGACTGTGACCCTCCAGTAACACACTCTCTCTCACACACACACACACCTGGTCGATGCCGCCGGCTCTGAATATGACAGTGGACAGGGCGAGGAGACTGTGACCCTCCAGTAACACACTCTCTCTCACACACACACACACACTCACACACCTGGTCGATGCCGCCGGCTCTGAACATGACAGTGGACAGGGCGAGGAGACTGTGACCCTCCAGTAACACACTCTCTCTCACACACACACACACTCACACACCTGGTCGATGCCGCCGGCTCTGAACATGATAGTGGACAGGGCAAGGAGACTGTGACCCTCCAGTAACACACTCTCTCTCACACACACACACACACACACACCTGGTCGATGCCGCCGGCTCTGAACATGACAGTGGACAGGGCGAGGAGACTGTGACCCTCCAGTAACACACTCTCTCTCACACACACACACACCTGGTCGATGCCGCCGGCTCTGAATATGACAGTGGACAGGGCGAGGAGACTGTGACCCTCCAGTAACACACTCTCACACACACACACACACCTGGTCGATGCCGCCGGCTCTGAACATGACAGTGGACAGGGCGAGGAGACTGTGACCCTCCAGTAACACACTCTCTCTCACACACACACACACCTGGTCGATGCCGCCGGCTCTGAACATGATAGTGGACAGGGCGAGGAGACTGTGACCCTCCAGTAACACACTCTCTCTCTCACACACACACACACCTGGTCGATGCCGCCGGCTCTGAACATGACAGTGGACAGGGCGAGGAGACTGTGACCCTCCAGTAACACACTCTCTCTCACACACACACACACCTGGTCGATGCCGCCGGCTCTGAACATGACAGTGGACAGGGCGAGGAGACTGTGACCCTCCAGTAACACACTCTCACACACACACACACACACACCTGGTCGATGCCGCCGGCTCTGAACATGACAGTGGACAGGGCGAGGAGACTGTGACCCTCCAGTAACACACTCTCTCTCACACACACACACACCTGGTCGATGCCGCCGGCTCTGAACATGACAGTGGACAGGGCGAGGAGACTGTGACCCTCCAGTAACACACTCTCTCTCACA
>CM060615.1:1847361-1869861 GCA_030578255.1 Tiaroga cobitis
TATATAAACAATTTAGATATTTTGGGTAATTTTGGAATTAGTTTCCAGAATTAATATACAGTGTGGATATCAAAATGTGTAGATACAAGTTATCTTTTTTTATATTTAAAAAAAGATTTATTAATACACAATTTATTAATTTTAGGCCATTATTTTATATACATTTTTATTTTTAAAAGAATTTTTCCATTTTTATATTTATAATTTTATATGAAGAGGTCTTTTCCAAAACGCTATAAATCCATTTCAATAGTTTTCAGGAAAATTACATTTTTTACCTAGACCCACACATTTTGTGAATATTCAATTTATCCTGTTAAAATGTTTTATTGGCTCAGTCTGAACATGTTGAACAATGATTATTAAATCAAACAACAATATTGTTTATGATAAATTAAAAGTTAATTTATTTTTTTTCCAAAACGCTATAAATCCATCATTTTTTTCCAAAACTGTATGGTTTGTCTTAAAAAAAAAAAAACGAGAGCATGTAACATATAATCAGGGGCTCATACTATAAATTAAATTTAGTAACACATTTAGGCTAAAAGTCATTTGGTGCAGAACCTGAAAATAGTAATGATATCAATAGCTATTCAATAAGTTATTTAGTAATACATTCAGAGTCATTTTTAGTAAAGTGTCAAACCTGTAACAAGTAGGACCAATTTGTCCACTACATATGCGTAAAAAAAACAAATTATTAAAAATATTTAATAATGATAACGATATTCAAAAGTAGTGATGGGCACCCCTCCACCACACACACACACACATGCTTGTATAGGCTACACAGCATGTGAACAAAGCGGAGCGGCGTGACGCTTACATATAGGCTAAGTTTAAAAAAAAACTTAAACATACGTTTCATATTTATGTTTAATAATATAGGCTAATGTTATTTTTTTTTTCATCTATGTTGATTATATGAAAAGGGAACCGCATGAGATGAGTATGATAGGATCATAAGATGACCAATATATCGGAAAACATTTGGAATGGGTCAGACATGATTTTGACCACTTATTAAGTTTTGTTTAGTAGAAAGCCTTGCTTTAAAGTGAATTTCGTTTTGTATAAATTGTATCTTCATTTTAATCAATGTTTCATCAACAAATTGACTGGATTAATAATAAATAAATAAATAAGCAAATATAAGCAGACATATAATCAGGACACGGAAGCGCCCGCGCGTGATCTGGAGAGCATCACATAAATGAACCGAAACACAGCGATACTTGCCTCACAATCCTGAGAAGTATATCTATAAAAAGCTTGAAATGTCTACATTTAAACAAAACAATAAAAAACGAAAAGAAATTGGCTACTCTCTGCGTATGTAGGCTAATTCAAAGTTTGCATTTCTCTCTATAGGCGCGTTCACTACTGCGAAGATGGCGAGTCAGCATATCAACTTTATCTTTTCAGCTATATCTGACAGAAAACACTAATAAAAAAATAAACAATTCAAAAGTTTCATGCATAGGCCTAATCATTACTTTTGTCGGTTCTTTGTGGCAAGCTTTATGCGTGAGATGCGGAATAGGCAATTAAAAAAATGGTCATTATGGTTTCTCTCCCATATTTAAATAATTAAATCAATAGAAATATGTGATTAAACTTAAATGAACTACTACTAGTCGACTAGAAAACTCACTCATTTTGAGGAATAAATGAACATAAACAAACCTCTGTTCAGAGCGCCACCCTGTTGGATTGCGTAGAACGTTCACCGAATTCTGATTAGTCGAGAGGATTTATCGCGTTTAGGCTAAAAATAGGTTTGGCGCTTATCGCGTTTTGGAAAGAAACTGCATCTTGTAGTACATTTTAAACAAGGAAATGTAGCGATTTGGCATGAAATGTTGATGGAGCAGTGAATAGGTTCAGTGCACAGCAAAATGACATGACAAACTCATTTTTTTTAAAAATGGCGTTTATCGCGTTTTGGAAAAGACCTCTTCATATATATATATATATTTTTATTTATTTATATTTATATATAGGCACATTCACTCTCACACACGCACGCGCAATTTATTAATTTTAGGCAATTATTTTATATACATTTTTATTTTTAAAATAATTTTTCCATTTTTATATTTATAATTACACACACACACACACACACACACATACATACATACATACACATATATACATATACATTTACACATTCACTCTCGCACACACACACTAAAAAAAACGGCTTTTGTGTTTTCTAAAAAGTTGCATCTTCTAGTAATGTAAACAGCGTAAATGAGAGTTTTCACTTGGGCTGTATGATCGCACAGTCCCGGGCCTCACCTGTAGTGCTCCAGGTAGCAGTAGAGCAGGTACTGAAGGCTGTTCTCCAGGCAGTGCAGGACGAAGCGCTGGTGAAACTCCTGACCCTGTGACCCCTGGAACTGTGGGACGGGAGGGTCGTTCCCATGATGCATCACTCCTCCAGCTTGACCCAGTCGCCACAGCAACTGCTCGAAGTCCTCCATCTCCGACTGCACAAACAGCCCCTGTCTGAACACACACAGCAACACTAACTTTAGGGACCCTATCAGACACCCGGCGCAATGCTAGTGTTTCTTGCTAGTTTCATCCTGGCGCAGTTTAGTCTAAAAACTAGCCTGAGAACGAGGTGTGTTTAGGCGCATTGTTGCTATTTTGAGGAACTGAAATAGACTGAGCCATTGACCAATAAAAATCTGTTCTAAAGTCAATGGCGCAGTTTTTTTTGGTTATTTAAAGAGCGCGTTAGTAATGTGTGATTATCTCTGATTATTACACACACACACTCTCTCTCTGCTTATTACACACACAGGTCCGTTCCCTCGCTAGAGAAGCGTTCAGTCTTTCCGCTTGCAAATCCGTAATATAAATAGTGAATCCGTCACAGCGCGAGCGCAACTGGCTTTTAAAGGGAATGGGAAATTAACGTACACTGATTGTTTTTTTGCATGTTTTTACCCATCACTCATTAAGAGAATCGGGGCAACACTTTTAGAACATGCGCCGGGAGCGCCGACCATGTATCCCGTCGTTAAACTAGCAAAAGTGGATTCGGACACGCACTAAGTGCACTTGCGCCGAGCGTTTTAGACGAAACTCGAAAAATTTGAATATGGTGCAAAAGTTCATTTGTTTCAGTAATTCAACTTAAAAGGTGAAACTAATATAGTATATAGACTCATTACATGCAAAGTGAGATATTTCAAGCCTTTATTTGTTATAATTGTGATGATTATACAGCTTATGAAAACCCCAAATTCAAAATTAGAATATTGTGAAAAGGTTTTCATATCTCTAAGACATAATCATCACAATTATAACAAATAAAGGCTTGAAATATCTCACTTTGCATGTAATGAGTCTATATAATATATTAGTTTCACCTTTTAAGTTGAATTACTGAACTTTTGCACGATATTCAAATTGTTCGAGTTTCACCTGTAGATCGTTAAAATAGGGCCCTGGTTCTTTAGGTGTATGTGTGTGTGCGTGTGTGAGCGGCTCTGACCGGGCGAGCAGGTCCAGGACTCGGTGGCGCAGGTATTCCCCACACCGGCTGCTGCTGTTGATGACGTCCGCTGTGAGCGTTGGCCTCTCTCCAGCAGAACCGCAGACCCATGAACAGACTCGCACAGAATCGTGCAGAGAGGTGAGATACGACCACAAAACAGCGGCGTCCCACGAACCCTGAGCTGCAATAACAACAACAACAACAACAACTTAAAGCTGCAAGCAGCATTTAGCGGGGTTCAAGCATTTAAAGCCTTTAAGCACATAAGCATTAAAGACATTAAGTTTCATTAGCAAGCATTTAACCACTGACATAATAGATGGAAAAGACCATTTACAGCCAAAACAGGCAATTTACCATAGGAAATACATGGGTTTTAAAGCTTTTTGCCAGTTACAGCGCCACCTATGGTCCGATCTCCATACAATTTTGCAAGCTTGGTTAACATGTTATGTCACATATGCTCACCAATTTTTGTGAAGTTCTGAGTTTTCCTTTAGGATTTATAGGCTTTTGAGTGTATTTTGTCACGCCCCTTTCCTAAATGACCCTGTTACGGCCACCCAAATGCAAAAGTTCAACTGTTTGAGATAATTATTGATCTAGAGAGTCCAGGGAATTGCCCTAGACTGGTTTGGTTCCGATCGGGTGAAAAACCAGGGACTAGTTCGCAAAAGTATGTTTTGGACAAAATTTGACATAGCAGAATTTTTTTTAGCTTGATTTTAAGTCAAACGGTCTAGGAGTTATGAGCAATGTAGTACTTTTGGTTGCTGAAGCGCCACCTATGGGCCAATCGGGGTAATGCTCTGATAGGTTCTCCCCAAATTGAGGCCTACCATCTGGCCAGGTTTCCAGTCTCCAGCTCTTACGGTTTGGTCTGCACGATCAGTTTTACAAACCCTTACAATTACACTAGGGTTTCAGCATTTGTGCTTGAACCCCTAACAAGCATATCTTCAACTTAAAGCATCAATAAAGAAAGATTGCAGCATGAAAATCTGAATTTCTGGGGGGAAATTTTCAGGAAAATAAAAATGTCCTAAATAGCTTTTTATTTGTCCTTAAAATAAAGCTTAATTTGCTTTATACAAGTTATAAATGATAATTTATTGCTTTTTATTTTGAGGTGAAATAAGGGATACATCTTACTAGAATATTCTTGAGCTTGAATATTTAAATTAAATAGTCGCCGGAGAGTCCGTATTGTCGAGCCCTGCTGTATTTTGTACAGATATAATTTAGTTTTACCAAGTATTTAATTATTTTACCTAGAGAAAAACGTTGTATTATGCAAAAGACAAAAGGATGGTTTGTTATATCGGCCTTTTTCATGCTATGGCCGATGGTTTTAAATGTATTAAAATTTTCATTGTTTTTGTACATCAGTGCATCTCTACCATAGACTGTAAGGATGGACGACGCCGCTTCACTCTCTTCCATTGGTGAGAAGTGAAGCCGCCGCAAAGTCCTAACTAAGGGTGCTCCGATTGATCGGTCGCCGATCACAATCGGCCGATAATTGCTTTGGGATGTGTGATCGGCGGTCTCTATAAAGGCAATCAGATGACGCAAAACTCGCGAGACAATTTTTTATGCCCTGGTAAAAATCGGTAAAAATGGCTTCAGCAGTCTGGCAATTCTACAAGGTGTGTGAAAAAGCAATTCACTAGCAATCCATCTGCAATGTGTGTACCACGCCGCTGTCTGCTTGTCAAACAGTGCAGCCTCTCTGATCAATCCGTAAAATTACCGGAAAGAATAGAGTCCGTCCGCAACGGCGATAGATTGAAGCGCGCGTCCGAGTAAAGACTGCGCGAGCTACAGAGAACACTGTATCCACTGATCGCCGCGGCAACGAGCGCTCAGGTGGAGTTCAAAAACTCATAATATGCCGTACTATAGTATAATGTAAGATAGAAATTAATATTTAAGTCATTAAATTCAAGTTCACGTAAACTTTTCCCTCCGCCATTCTCCATTCAGCGTTCAAAGCATAGCGCGTCGTCAGTCATGCGTCGCGTTCGGCAACTCTCTCCAAGATGATTAAATGTTAATATTATTATACTTGATCTGTAGATAAAGCTCTATAGTTTCGCATAAATTGACTATCTTGCTGTAGTACCTTAATCATGATTCATGTTCCTTTCTACCGTGTCTAGATCACAACACTGGAGAGCACTGTAATTGTTCTTCACGCGCACAGTAACTGAAATTTAAAACTGTTAAAAGAAAAGGCTGAATAAACTATTGCATAGATAGATACTGTATAATACACTATGCATCGATGTGTATTTCCTTTGTGCTTAGAACTTTTCACTGCGGACTCGAAGAGCTGCGCGCTGTGACTCGTGTTGCCTCAAGCGCATCATTCAGCGCTCGGGATGCGCATAAGCGCTGTGTGCAGCACTCTATTGGAGTCTTTCATAATCATATCATAATACTTTTGCGCAATGAAAGATTATTAATAGCATTTTTTGTTCTGTTCTGTCCTATCTATCATATGTTGCTGCCTCATTAAACAGCTGTGCTATACATTTGTGCTATATTTATTTTCTTAATTTTATAGTAGACTAAAATAATTGGGCCCCGGGGGGAGCATGCCCCCGGACCCCCCTAGAGGGGGAATATCCTTCTCACCTTTTTCACCCCTGACCCGTTTTCATGTCTGATAAATACACAGGTGTAAATTCATGATACATTGTCTTCACTTAAATGTAATACTTAATGTACATTGTTGTTAAATATAGTTTAATAATAATGCTACATGATAAATAGAAGGATTCAAATAGACCCTGTAATCGGTGATCGGTATCGGGTGATACAGCTTCCAGTAATCGGTGATCGGTGATCGGCCCCAAAAATCCTGATCGGAGCACCCCTAGTCCTAATATGGCCTGATATCTTGCGCTGATTTGGGACTAGGGCTGTCACTTTACGTTCGAAAATCAATTGCACAATCGATCGGACCAACCAACACAAGTTTTAAAAATGAAAATAGGGAATCGATTTTAACGGCCTTTTTTTTTTTTTCAGCACACAGAACATGTAGGATGCTGGAAAACAACAATGTCTTTTCTGTTCACCAAATGCTTTTTAATATTCGCTATTACTTCAGTGCAAGTGAACAAGCGCACCGTTATATGTTGCGTAGTGACGTGTGTGTGTGTGTGTGTTCAAGTAAGCCAGAAATGAGTAGATTCTGCAATACGCTGTATTTAATATATCATGAGGATCACGAGTTGCGTATTTGCGCTAAATCCTCGCAGATTTGTCTTACACGAACTTCCCCAGTAAAGTGAGTAAACACAGAAACACGCCAGATTGGCTCGTGATCTGACAGCGTTTCCCGCCAAAGTTCATTTTTACCCGCATTTGGCGGGTCGAGGACGTTAATCTCAATCCCTGAATGTTGCGCTCCTGTTTGTCATTGTGACGAAACCTCATGCCAATAAATCATCAGGAATATTGCTGACTTGTGCGTCTCAAGCGCCCTCTTTACGCTCGTCCTAACGCCTGTTAGGTGTCCGTGGATTTGCCTGTATTTGGTGTTGGAAATGGAAACGTCTTTAGACATGGAAAATCCATTTTACAATCGATTCAATGAACACTTATGTCTCAAAAATCGTGACAGCCCTATTTGGGACCTGATTCTGCGCAGTAGTGTAGCATCAAATAACTAACTAAGACCAAACTTATTTAAAAAAACTAACACTTAAACTTACATCAGTGTGATAAAAACTACCTAAAATGACTGAAAAACATCTTTGGAAAAAATGTATTTAATCGGGTACCGTTAGACTTTACGATCGAGACGCACGCCTTGGCTTCACATTTTGCGGTACGCTTGATCTCTACTAAGAATGTAATACTTTATTTGAACTCCGTAATGACTATAAAAGCGGTCAGCCGTGTTGAACTCACCGGACGGCTCCAGTCGGGACAGAAGGATGGCGTTCTGAGCGTCTCTGTCCCAGTATCTGACCCAGTCCAGACGCACGGGATCCAGTACCGACCCGGAGGACGACGCCTCTGGTTCCTGCAGGATCTCCTCCAGAACTCTTCTGCTGTCGGGGTCGGACCGGGTTATCTGCAGAACCCTGCACAGAAGACACACACAACTCACTTTTAGCCTTAAAGGTGCAGTGTGTAATATTTAGGAGGATCTGTTGACAGAAATGCAATATAATATCCATAATTATGTTTTCAGTGGTGTATAAAGAGCTTACATAATGAAGCGTTATGTGTTTATTAGCTTAGAATGAGGCGTTTCTCTCTACACACACCGCGGGTCCGCTTACATCGACATGTTTCTACGGTGGCCCTGAGCGGACAAACGCGTTTCGTCACTATGTTGTTCTTCATGATAAGAAGCTGCTAAAGTCAGCCAATAAAACACTGACACAATGATGAACAAGTGACAATAATATTCGAAGTAACATCGTTCTACTGAATAATTAAGTAAACCTAATTTCTTAAATTTATCTTTGTAAAGAAATCTCATTGTTTAACTGGCGACTGTCTCAGACGACGACATCACTTCCTGTCGGCCACCGTAACTTCTGTTGGGTGCAGTTCACAACCTCACCACTAGATGCGCTAAAACTTACACACTGCACCTTTAACGAGAACATTTTTAATAAAGTAAGCTGTTACACTGAGATGGTTTGGGAAAACCATAAAGTGTTTTTGTACAGTCAATTAATTGTGTACAGGAAGCATTAAACCATCAAAGTTAAATGATTGTTTATTGCTTATGAATTTCCAATATTTTCTTTAGCAGGGGGTTTCAAACTTTTTAAATGGCAATGAGCCCTAAACAATACCCTTGTGAGATTCTTTATTTAGGCTTATAATATAATCAAATATAGGCTTAATATAATATAATATAAAAAAAAAACGAATTGAAGTATTTGAAGTGATATAATATATCAGTTTAAATGCTTCAATTTGTTTACATGTTATATTAGTATAATATGAAAACAAACTGAAGCATTTAAATAGATCTAATAGCTAAATATTTTCAAGAAAAGTGAATGTGAACTATTTTATAGTAATCTAACCATGCCTGAAACTCCCCCACACACAAGCGATCTATTTAAACTAATGATGTATTTTGAGTTTGCACGCGGGTGTGTGTGTAATTGTGTCCATCAACCGTTATTTCCACCACTTTAATCAAACCACTCTTCTTTAAAACATTATGATGTGATTTTTTTTCACATGTCTTTGCGTTTCTCGTTGCCTCTCGTATTGAGCTATTTGGTCCGCACACACACTCACTGCTAATCACACGCGCTCACATCGTTCTCTTTCTATGAGACCTGTAAACTGCATTCACCAGTGTTCACTCTATAGCGGTTGACCAGAGCGCTGAAACTATTTCTCACTTAAACTACAATCAAATGGATTTCTACACAAATTTCGCATCATTACTTTTCTGCGCGGCCGCGCACGCGCGCAGCTTAGAGGGAACATTGCCGCCCACATCATTTCCTGTGTTGTTGTCTTAATAAAAGTGTCAAATATGCCAGAAACAACATCTGAAACCCAGAGAGCAACACTCGCCTGCGGCTGTCCAGACGGTCGGAGCGTCTCGTCGCAGGAGTCGAACACAAGCTCTCGATCGTCTGAATGAACTCCACCTGCCCAAACTCCTCACGCGAGACGTAACTCTGCCTCTGCAGCTCCTCAACCTGGGAACCACAGCAAAAAAGCAATATTACTAAAACAGCAACAAATAATCCCTAAAATTGCACTGACGTTAAAAAAAATTAAATAATCCAGTCCAGTCAGTGATTGAACCCTGATAGAGTTTTATTTTAGGGATTAGATTGCCCATTTATTGTTTATTCTCACCATGAAGGCCCTTAGATCCCGATCGGCAGTGAAAACACAGATGCGGTGAAGCTGCTCCTTCACATTAAAGCCCTGAAACACACACACACACACACAGTCAGTCCTGCGTTATATTACACAGTCTCGGGGGGAGTAAGATATAGATACATTTAAAGAAATCAATACTTTTATTTAGCAAGGGCGGATTAAATTGATCAAAAGTGACAGTAAATTCATCAAAGAATCCTGACAAATAACATGTGTCTTGTTTTCCACGTAAATTATAATTGATAATAATCATAAATGTTTCTTGAGCATCAGATCATCATATTAGAGTGATTTCTGAAGGATCATGTGACACTGAAGACTGGAGTAATGATGATGAAAATACAGCTTTCATCACTGGAATAAATTACATTTTAACATATATTCACATAGAATTTAATATTTCACACATTTTACTGTATTTTTAATCAAATAAATCCAGTCTTGTTGAGCAGAAGAGACTCTTTCAGAAACATTAAACAGTCTTTCCCGACCCCAAACTTTTGAACAGCAGTGTACAGTATTCCAGCTGTGTGTGTGTGTGTGTGTGTGTGTACCATGTTAGTCAGCAGTGTTTTAGCCTGCTCCAGGTCTCTGTGAGTGAGACAGGTAAAGGTGTGTCTCAATCCGGTCTTCCTGATGTCCTCCAGACTGCATTCAACAGAGCCGCGTCTGCGCAGAAAAGCCTGAGCATGTGGGATCCTTCTGCTCAATACAGCGCGCTGCACAACACCCTGAAACACACACACACACACACACACAAACTAGTTCTGGGGCCAGTTGCATTAACTATTCATAAACTGCATAAAAGACTAGTCTTACAAGTTAGTCATACATTGTTTTCTTTTAAGACTGTTACATCTTTTTCAAGTGAGTTACATAAAAACGTAGATTGGTCTAATTTGACACCGAAAAGTAAGTCTTAACATAATGGCTATGTTTATGCAACTGGGCCCTGGTCCTCGAATCTGATTGGCTGAGAGCCTTTTCCACTCGGCTTGTTTCTGCCGCATCTAAACTGGCAGGATTTCTCAAAGAAAGCGTCAATGGTGGAGGAGCAAACCTACTATAATTGAACAAAAACTACTGTTATTGAGTCACAGAATGGCTTTTGTACTTTTGATTAAAATAGTTTGCTTGTGTATTTAATATTGTACAAACTTCTTATAGTTTTATAATGGCTATTATTGTTCATTTAAAGTCCCCCTGTAGTTAATAATTGTATACCTTAAAACTCATCTTTGATCACCAAAATTACATTTTTTTTTCAAGGAAAAAACTTTTAAATGTCTTCATAGCTTGACTGTAACTCGACACCCTCGCCTCATTTAGTATGCGCGGTTCTATGAATATGCAAATGAGCCCCGCCTCCACTCACTCACTCAGCTCAGAGATCCACTGGTTGACGATCACACGTTGATCTGATTGGTTACAGGGTCGTTTGTGACGTCAGAAACACCAGCGATTTCAACCCGTGTGTTTGAGACTGTCTTTGGTTCACTGCAGTTTTAAGCAGAAAATACTCAGCAATGCTGTCGACTTATGAACTTACACATGGTGTGTCTTAAAGCGTATTAAAAACACCACATAGACACATAAACAACATTAAACGCTGGATTTACACAACAGAGGGACTTTAAATATAGTTCAGTAAATAATATTTTATTTTAAATAATTAATATGCTGTATTTGGTATTGAGAACAGGTCTGTTAGTGATTGTGATTCTGACTTCAGTGAAAGTTACATTGTTAGACCAATAGATGGCGGCAAAGACAGTCAGATCTCTATCAGTATATCAATACAGCGCTCTGTATAACTCCTGAAAGCACACAAAGAACAAAACTACAATGTGTTGGTGCATTTGTGTATACACACTCACTCACTCCCACACACTCCCACTTTCACTCACACACTCTCACTCACACACACACTCTCACTCACACACACTCTCCCACACACACACACTCTCCCACACACACACTCACTCTCCCACACACACTCACACACACACTCTCCCACACACACACTCTCCCTCTCCCACACACACACACTCTCCCTCTCACACACACACTCTCCCACACACTAGTGTTGTAGTACTCGAGACCGGTCTCGAGACCACTTTTTGATGGTCTCGGTCTCGTCTCGGACTCGACCGCATTTGGTCTCGGTCTTGTCTCGGTCTCGGACATATGAGGACTCGGGATTTTTTTTCAAGACCAGACTAGACCATGACTGTGAAAATATCACAAATTTGCCAGTATATTGACTATTTTTTTGTTAACATCCTTGCTTTTATTGTATGTAAAACGTACCGATTCAAATCCAAGCAATAACGTGACTCATTGGTCATTGCTAATTATGTATTTTTGTTACCGCTGCCTGTCACCCATCCCCGCCCCCTTTCACTCGCACTCCCAAGAAAGTGATCTGTGGTTGTCTGGGAGCGGGAGAAGATGTCTGCAAAATCTTCAGTAATAAAATTCGGCTACAAAAATCATAAAGAATATATTTGCAAAACAACATCCAGAAGAAAGCATACAGCTTCTTGTAAATTCTGCAGTGCTTCGCTTTCAGAGACGGTGGGGACTACGTCAAACTTTTATCGTCATTTAGAAAGGAAGAACAAAGAAGGTAAGCTATGTGTAAGTGATGTTAGCAAAGCTGGCTAGCTAACGTTAGCAATCTGCCTCGTACCAAATAAAATTACTCCTCACACAAAGAGATTTTGTCAATATCAGCTAACGTTATATTATAGGGATGGGAATTGAAAACCGGTTCCACTCGAGAACCGCTTCTAAGTTTTATGAACCATCGATATTGAATGCCCTCAACGTTAACGAGTCCTCTTATCGATGCTCCTGCTCCAAGGCTAATTTTTGTCCTGCCATAGTCTTATTTGATAGATGAGTAATGTAGACGAACTGCTGCGAGTGTGACAGGGCGCATCAGAAGAACGAGCAGAGAGAACGCCCCGGTCGCGCGCGCGCACTCTCATGGGAAGCCAAACAAACCAAAAGTGGGACGAGTCTATGGGGTTTACAGAGCTCGCGCCGCGCTGACATGTCATCTGCGCGGTTCAATGGTCCGAGCCGCGCGGCCGATTCGTCAGCGCAGCGCGGACGTGTTTCCTAGCGACACTCAATGTCAGCTCGGCGCTGACCAATTTAAACAGCGCAGCGCAACCATACATAGCCTACATGCAAATAAATGTACAATAAAGAAACCCCTCCTTCCTTACAAAAAAATGGTTCTCTGCTGACGTTTAGGAGTTTTAATAATGGAGAATTCCATAATTAAAACAACTATTTGTTATTTTTGAATAAAATGTTAAAACTAAACGATTTTATGTTATTGAAATTTTGTGATGTAGATTTATAGTGTGATTCAGTGTGATTTGGACACTTTTTGCCATTGAGGTGAATTGGAAAAAGTGTCCCTCCCACTACGCGCGTGTGTGTGTGTGTACATTGTGTATTCACCCACACTATATTGTGTATTCAGGTTGATTGGAAGGGACACTTTTTCCAATTAATCTCATCGGCAAAAAGTGTCCAAATCACACTGAATTCACCCTATAAATCAATATCACAAAATATCATAAAAAAAAGCATAAAAAGCTTAAAGTCTACAAATGGCTGGATGCAAAACAACAATAATAAAATACCTGAACATGCAAACTGTCTGATATAATTAGCCTACTAGAAGGTTTGCGTGCTCCTATCAAGACGACTACGATATTTAAAGTAATTGAAGTTTCTGCTTTGTGCAGCTCTTTCCGTAGTCTCTATATGTGCAGTTCTTCAAATTATCGACGCACAACACTACTCTTCTAACACTATGAAAGATAATAAACATAAGAAATGTATGCATTTTCATTTCTGTCCTACTTTGTCTTCTGTAGGAAAAACTCCTAAACGTCAGCAGAGAACCATTTTTTTGTAAGGAAGGAGGGGTTTCTTTATTGTACATTTATTTGCATGTAGGCTATGTATGGTTGCGCTGCGCTGTTTAAATTGGTCAGCGCCGAGCTGACATTGAGTGTCGCTAGGAAACACGTCCGCGCTGCGCTGACGAATCGGCCGCGCGGCTCGGACCATTGAACCGCGCAGATGACATGTCAGCGCGGCGCGAGCTCTGTAAACCCCATAGACTCGTCCCACTTTTGGTTTGTTTGGCTTCCCATACTCTCTCTCTCTGTGGAGCCAGGCGAATGTATAAAGGCTTCACCGTCTCCTCCTAAGCGCTATCTTGCTCTCTCTCCCTGGCACATAGTAATCAAAATAAATCGACACGATGTAATGGTAAAAGGTCGGAAGACCACAGTTTTATGTGGAGCATTCGGATATATTTTTTCCTGAATTACTGCTGGGTGAATTGTGCTAAAATACCTTATCTTCTCTGAAAAGCGTTCACATGAGTGACAGTGCGCCGTGCGCGAGCCACACGAGAAAACACCGTATCCGCGCCACTGATCGCAGCGGCAACGAGCACTTTGATCACTTGATTTAAAAATCACATATCATGTACAGTTTTTGATGTATTAATATTTAGTAAAACACATATCAGTGACATGATGGGTTTTAACTTCATTCAGGAGATTTTGGGTAACTGCACAGACAGATGACTTTGAGCGCACCGCCAACGGTGTGTGTGTGTGTGTGTGTGTGTAACCATAGCGCCAAAACAACCAACTTTCGGATCCTGCACTTAAGCTTATAATTTCGTTTTTAAAAATATAATTATGTATTTAAAAGTTTCAGAATGCAAAATATTACAAGTTATTGCTTAGCTTCAACAACACTAGTCTGTTTTTTCCCCCTCCAGTCTCGACTTGATCTCAGTCTTGGTCTGTCTTGGTCTTGGTCTTGTCTTGGTCTCGATACCCTCTGGTGTTGGTAGTGTCTTGGTCTCGGTATAGGCGGTCTTGACTACTTGTCTATCCCACACACACACTCTCACACACACACTCTCAGGAGCAGGAGCTTTTGACTTTTTTTTTAGGCATGGCTCGTGTCTCGAGTGTTTCGTTGACTGACCTCATCAGAGAGTGACTGCCACTCCGGGTCGGTGCCGGCGCTGGACGCAGGAGCTCGAGGACTCACACACACCGGTGTTTCACCTCCATCTGCCCACGGGAACTTCTTCATGAACCCGCGCAGATCAGAGATGTAGCCGTCTAAAATCTGCACACACTCCTGCCGGTTCACGTCCAGCTCTACACAACACACAGTGTTCGCACAGACACTGTCAAATCAAATTCCAGGACTTTCAAAGACTTTTCAAGCACTACTTTGTTGGTTTTCAAGGAATACATTTAGATATCTCATTTATCAAACTGATCATCTTTATAATATTTTTTATAAAATCTTTATTATCTTTCAAATTCTAAAATAGTTATTCCAGGGATGCAATTTTAATAGGATTTCAAAATCCTATTCAAGCCCATCATATGAAATCCCCTTAACCATTATAAGGATATGAATGATTGAATGAGTTTCTCATTCAAACAGATTTTTGTGTGATTGACCTGAAGAATTAAAGTTTTATCATATACTTGGAAATATATGAGCAACATCACGCTAATAGCCATTTCGGCTCAAAATCTATATCAGACGAGCTGCAGCATTAATTTTGCTTGAAAAGATTGTATTTGTGGGGGTTTTTTCAGAAAAATTAAACACTAATTTCATATGTATATGTATATATTGTCTTTCAATAATTCAAGCACTTTTCAAGTACTTATTCATAAAAATGTATGTTTTCAAGGGTTTTTCAAAATTAAAAAAAAAATCAAAAACTTCAAGCACCTTGTACGAACCCTGAACACACGTCAGTTTCAGTTTGACGTCACTGAATAAGCGCTCACTTCTCTGAGATGGCATGTGTGTTTACCGTGTGCGCTGGTGAGGAGGACTTTGGTTTGTGTGTTGAGGAAGGTCAGCGTGATGCTCAGCAGTTGTTCACAGAACTGATGACTCTGGGCTTCTGTGTGTGTGTCCCGTATGGCAGAACGCAGCAGATCCAGCGCCGGACACAGAGCCTGAACATCTGAAACACACACACACACACACATGTTTACTTAGCTATCTAAGCGGGGACATTCCATAGACATAATGGGTTTCATACTGTACAAACTATATGTTCTATTCCCTTACACTAACCCTACCCATCACACACACTAACCCGACCCCTAAACCTACCCATCACACACACACACTAACCCGACCCCTAACCCTACCCATCACACACACTAACCCGACCCCTAAACCTACCCATCACACACACACACACACTAACCCGACCCCTAAACCTACCCATCTCACACACACACACACACACACACACACACACACATTAACCTGACCCCTAAACCTACCCATCACACACACACACACTAACTAACCCTACCCCTAAACCTACCCATCACACACACACTAACCCGAGCCCTAAACCTACCCATCACACACACACACACACACACACACTAACCTGACCCCTAAACCTACCCATCACACACACACACACCCTACCCCTAAACCTACCCATCACACACACTAACCCTACCCCTAAACCTACCCATCACACACACACACGACCCCTAAATCTACCCATCAAAGAAAACTTTCTGCATTTTTACATTTAAAAAAATCCACCTTTAATTACTTTATTTTTAGACCAGATTTACAAATGAGGACGTGCGTAAAGGGAGGTTTTCTGAGATTTTGTCAGGTTTTGGTCTCTTATGGGTACAAATTTGTCCCCAAAATATACTTAAGTAGGTACACACACACACACACACGGTCAGAAGTGTGGAATAATTACGACTGTTTAATGTTTGTAAAAAAGTGTCTCTTCTGCTCACCAAGGATGCATTCGTTTGATCAAAAATACAGTAAAAACAGTGAAATATTATTTACATTTTTCTATGTGAATATATTTTAGAATGTAATTTATTCCTGTGATCAAAGCTGTATTTTCAGCATCATTACTTTATTCTTCAGTGTCAAATGATCCTTCAGAAATCACTCTAATATTATTTAGTATAATTAGAGATGCAGCGATATGAAAATTTTGGCCGATACGATAACCATTAATTCTCTATATTTGAAAGCCGATAACCGATATATTTGCCGATTAATCTAAATCCACATTTTTATATAATTATTGAGAGCCTGATTACAAAAACAAAAGTCTCAACATTAAAGGCCACGTCTCAAGCACACAATTATGATGTTGTCATTATAATGTTATGTAGCCGATATGACAGACTTGCTGCTCATGTTGCACTGAACTGTATTTTCCTTTTTTTGAAGTGATTCCAATCATATTTCAAGCAATTCAAAACCATCATGTTGAACAGTGCGCATCTGAAGCGTCTCAGCTGAAGGAAATAATACGCTATTTATCGGCTTTAATATATCAGACAAATGTTCTTATATGACCGATAACGATAACATTAAAAATGAACATATATCGATATAATGGCCGATATATTGTGGATTTCTAATTATATAATATTTTTTTAATAAATGATATATATCTGTCGTAAATTTAGTTTTTCTTTTGCTTTTTTGTGACTGAAATAAGACCTATTTCATATTTCATGAGATCCAATCACTGAGGTCATGAGCTAAAACAGAGGCCCATTAGAGACGCTCTCCAGTTTCACATTTATGCCGTTTCTCCTGCCCTTCAATGACCTGGCAGATCTGAGAGAAGACTTCTTCAGATCGTTTAATTGAGCAGTGTGTGGAGAAGGGGGTTAGGATCAGAAGATCTCATTAAAGCGGGTGTCTTACTCCTCAGCTGCGTTTGGGTCGAGGCGACCGGCGTTTGATCGGGCAGAACAAAACCAGACGCGGGGCTCAGGATGTTCTCCTTACTCTTCAGAAAGAAATCAACCGTGTCCAGCTGATGGTTCTTGAGGCCGGCCTGAAATTAACATAATATTCACATATTCATATAGACTTAGACATTTCAGACACAATGCAGCCAAGTTTGAGGTTGTGTGAACCATGATTAAAAGGGGTTTAGGCACTTTAAGAAACTCAAGGCTGTTTGCTGTGGTGTTTGTATGGTTTAAAGACCTATTATGCCCCTATTACATTCTTGATGTGTTTCAGGCTCTACTAGAACAGGTTTTCCTGCTTGAATGTTGATTATTCTCCTCATATTCTCCATTGTTGCGGCTCCTCTCTTCCCAGTCTGTCAGTAACGCTCTGTTCACTTCCTGTCTCTATGAAGCCCCTCCTTCAGAAAAGCACACTGTGCTCTGATTGGTCGTCTGGATCAGTGTGTTGTGATTGGTCGAGCGCTTCGAGTGTGTTTGGGAAATGTCCCACCCCTTCCCATAACCGCCAGTTTAACACACTACTAACTAACTCAACCAGGCCCCGCCCCTTTATTCTGCGTATGAATTATTATAATGAGGAATATTGTGACGTGTTCGTTCCCGGGGGAAACTCAAGACCACAATGAGTTCAGAAACACTGACACTGATATAGAGAAGAACGTTTTCATGCTCAAACAGCAACATTACACACTAAAGGAAGATAAAGATAGCAGAAAAGGTCCTCTTTAACGCCTTATTCTCTGAGTTTCATGAATAATATTTGGATGAAATGGCATAGTGTGTGTGTGTGTGTGTGTGTGTGTGTACCTGTAGGGCATGTATGGGTATTGAACAGCGTCCCCATGCGTTCAGATGGCAGAGCGAGTCGACCGTACCAGCGGTGCCGAACACCATCAGCCGGTTCAACAGTTCCTCCTGCGTCACACAGAACAGAACCACCGACAGACCCGACGCTAACACACACACACACACACACACACACTGGTTATCATTCAGTAACATGATATACACTCTAACATGTAGAGTGATCTACACTGTAACATGGTAATACAGTCAGTGTACCATTGCACCAACGACGTATATTTTGTAAGCACAATCAAATTTAAAATATTTGTGCAAATATTTATATACCAGATCACATTAACCTAAGCGTAAGCAAAAAATAAAATTAAGAATTTATAATTTGCATAAAGAAAATTAATCCATATTAGTAATTTCCATGAATACTCTCAGATGGTTTTTATTTTATTTTGTATTACAATACAAAAATATGC
Organism: Tiaroga cobitis; assembly: GCA_030578255.1. Lineage (NCBI taxonomy): Eukaryota > Metazoa > Chordata > Actinopteri > Cypriniformes > Leuciscidae > Tiaroga > Tiaroga cobitis. The sequence continues at coordinate 1,865,889 of CM060615.1, forward strand.
CATACATATTTAAAAGGCAGTACAAATAATATTACAATGCTTTAAAAATGCTTAAATAAATAAATGCATAAATAAATGTTTAAACTAATGCTAAAATAAATGAATTAATAAATGCTAAATAAAATAAAATATATATATATATATATATATATTTAAATAAATTCTTAAATGTATAAATTAACAAAAATGCTTTAATGGATAAATAAATGCCTTGATAAATATTTACATAAATTCTTATGTTTAAATAAATGTTAAAATAAACGGCTAAATAAACGAATGAATTCTTAAATACATAAATGTTTACATGTTTAAATGTTTAAATAAACGCTTAAATAAAAAATGCTTAAATAAATGTTTAAACAAATGCTTAAATAAAAAAGCTTGAGTAAATGCAAAAAAAATATGAAAGAATTATTATGGATAAATAAATGCTTTTATTTATAAATATTTATAAATAAATATTTGCATAAATGCTTATGTTTAAATAAATGTTTAAATAAATGCCTAATAAATTAATTAATTACTAAATAAATACATAAATGTTTAACACTGCAAATGTTTAAATAAAAACGCTTGAATAAATGGTTAAATAAATGCTAAAATAAATATTTAAATAAATTCTTAAATTCATAAATGAATAAAATTTTTTATAATATACATACAAAATGCTTTAGTAAATAAATGAATGCCTAAATATTTATATAAATGCTTGTTTAAATAAATGCGTAAATAAATAAATGTTTAAATAAATGCTTAAATAAACATATGCTTATAGCCTTACAGAAATATGATTTTTTTTTTTTAAATCTGACTTTTTGGGAGAAAAATGTTTTGCTTAAAATTGATGGTCCTAAAATAGGCTTAATTTTCTTGAATTTTGCGCTGATGTTCTACAGAAATCGATGTTCAACATGACAGCTAGTGCACTTAACATAAAAACAGGTCACATTTAGATACGTGGCATAAGGTCAGAGGTCAGATGAACAGATGTCTCACCCTTCAGTAACAGACACAGGTGTTCGTCGTCAGACCTCTGGACGGGAACGGCAGGAGCGTCCGACCGCTGGTACGTGACGCTTTGACCCTCCAGATCCCAGTAGGCCAGAACCGTGTTTGCGTTCGCAGGAGAAACGAACGTAACCAGCGCGGAGAACTCGGACACGTTCAGGCCCGTCGGCCTGGCTCTCTCCGGCACGGTGAAACACGTCACAGCGCCCCCTGGCTTCACGGAGGACTGGGAGAGTTTGGCAGTGGCGGCCGCCCGACGGCACTCGATGTGTGTGAAGTCTCTGAACCAGGGGAACCTGCGACCCGGGCGATCCGGGCCTTTACATCGACTATACAGCAGCGACAGACGCGACTCCCACGACCTGGACACATTTAACCGGCCGGGGAAATGAAGCCCAGAGAGAGAGTGATGCATTACGGAGATGCATTTTGCATTATAAAGACGAAGTCAGATTTATACGTGATCCTGGACCACAAACCCAGTCACTAGTCGCACGGGTGTATCTGTGGCAACAGCCAACTATACATTGTATGGGTCAAAATGATCAATTTTTCTTTAATGGCAAAAATCATTAGGATATTAAGTACAGATCCATGAAGATATTTTGTAAATTTCCTACCGTAAATATATAAGAAATTCATTTTTGTGAGTGAATGCAGCAAAAGCGTAAAACTCGAGAAATGAGAATATGGTGCAAAAGTTCATTTATTTCAGTAATTCAACTTAAAAGCTGAAACTAATATATTATATAGACTCATTACATGCAAAGTGAGATATTTCAAGCCTTTATTTGTTATAATTGTGATGATTATACAGCTTATGAAAACCTTTTCACAATTTGGGGTTTTCATAAGCTGTAAGCCATAATCATCACAATTATAACAAATAAAGGCTTGAAATATCTCACTTTGCATGTAATGAGTCTATATAATATATTAGTTTCACCTTTTAAGTTGAGTTACTGAAATAAATGAACTTTTGCACCATATTCTCATTTCTCGAGTTTCACCTGTAAATGAACAACTTTTCTCAATGTTTAGATTTTTTTGCACCTTCAGATTCCAGATTTTCAATAGTTGTATCTCGGACAAATATTGTCCTATCCTAACACACCGCACATCAATGGAAAGCGTATGTATTCAGCTTTCAGGTTATCTCAATTTAAAACATAGCACACATATAGTACCTGTCTGTTTGGAAGGGTTTGTCCAGTATGGTCAGGCTGTGGGCGGAGCTTGCGAGGCTGTCCTGATCCCATGATTCAGTGGGGCTGGGAAACGGCGGATTAGCGGCGGCGCGACAATACAAGTGATCCGGATACATCCTGAAATCCACACAGAAAACAATAGGGAATAGATCTGGAAATTGCAGTTTACTTCATGATATTTGATGACGTCTTTATCTCCTTTCTGGACAAGTACAGTATACCGTACATACATTTACAATGGAGGGACAGAAAGCTCTCGGACTAAATCTAAAATATCTTAAACTGTGTCCCGAAGATGAACGGAGGTCTGACGGGCTTGGAGCGACACGAGGGAGAGTCATTAATGACATCATTTTCATTTTTGGGTGAACGAACCCTTTAAACGCTCTTTTTTGGGGTCGACAAATTATAAAAACATATTTCTGGGTTGTTTAGCTTGTGTGTTGTACACTCTGTCACACAGCAGCTTTTAGACAGAAATGAAAAGTAGGCTTAAAGTTCTCACAATACAAAGTCAAAGGAGACGGTTGGATTGTTTTCCCCCCCGGCGGGCGTTTTCAGATTATGACGCGTGTCTAGGGGTGTAACGATGATGCCCTCATGTCACGATTCAAGACATTTTGCATTATCAGGACCAAAAATATTCCCCCATTGCATTATTATACATTATATTCAACATTATATAGTAATTTAACGTAGTACTGACACTAAAACTCTGAACATTTTTTCACACACAGTAATTTTTATTTTGGGGGAACTATACACGATACATTTTGTTGCATTTTTGCATTGCGATATATTGTGGGGCGATATATTGTTACACCCCTACGCGTGTCGTATAATATCAATAGCAGAATTGAATATGCCATTATGTATAAGGCGCACCGGAAGTAGTGGTTGAGGTCGAGGGCGAGGGCCTGGTTCTGCCGGGTCACGGCCACCGCTGTGCTGAGATCATGTGAGATCTGGATCAGACAGAACGAGACGGACGGAGGGACGTCAGCTGATCCGCAGTACGAGGGAAAGTCCACCGTCGCCAGGAGCTTCCCGTCAGTGCCGTCCAACACGTCTGACACACAGCGTCAAAGAAAACACAGCTCACGGACAAAACTAACAATCACACACACTTAAAAAGAGACATTCATTCAAAAATGACTAAATAAAGAAACAAAAAGTATTTACATTATGGTAGTATTTTTTTGTACTGGCTTTAAAACCACTGAGAATGGAAAAAAGTTTTTTTGTGCAAATAATTAAAAAATGTTTTTTAAATATAATGAAATCTTTGAATTGTACTATGCATGTGAGCATAAGAGACATATACCTACAAAAAGCATAAAACATTTAATTACTCCAAACTTTTGACCAGTAGTGTGTATACTTATATCATATTAATTGTTTATTATAATTTAAAAGTTTGAAATATTTAAGATTTGTAAAAAAAAATTATACTATTTAAAAGTAGTTGTTTAATTTAATAAAAAAGTTTGGCATACTTAAGATTTTTTAAAATAATATATTATTTAAATTAATTGTTTAATATAATTAAAAAGTTTGGAATACTTAAGAGATTATTTTAGATATTATGTTATTTTACATGAATTATTTAATATCATTTAAAAGTTTGGAATATTTAAGATTTTTTAAAAATATTATATTATTTTTTATTAATTGTTTAATATAATTAAAACGTTTGGCATACTTAAGAATTTTTTTAAGATTATATTATTTAAATTACTTGTTTAATATAATTAAAA
>CM060615.1:1874861-1917361 GCA_030578255.1 Tiaroga cobitis
AGCGCTGGAGGTGTATGGTGAGTAACGATGACCTTAGCATTAGGTTACGTTTCAGGGAAAAGCGATGGTGTCAGTTGGAAATACCACGGTACATTTTATATATAACGTTAACCATAGGTCGGAATCATTACCGTATTCATATAACAAATACCTGTTACTTCAAAGAATACCGTGATTTATTACTATGGTACATATCCATAATACAAAACAAGGTTATACCATGGTAACGTTACAGTGATGGTGTCAGGTGTAAATAGCATGATATTGTATTTGTATACCGTGGTAAACATTACCATAATCATACTATTATATTTTCCTGGCTGGTACTTTAAAGAATGGCATCGTATTACCATAGTACATATCCACAACAACAACAAAAAAACAAGGTATTACCATGGTACATTGATGGTGTCAGATGGAAATACCATGATATGTTATATACCAATGTACTGAATCATTACCATAGTCATTTTCCGGGTGCTTCGAATAATACCATCATATTACTTTAGTAAATGTCCAAAATGCAAAGAAAACAAGGCATTTCCTTGATACATTAATACCATAACCAGAAACCATAAATTTGACCTACCATGGTACAGTACCAAAGTTATATTGAATATGGTATTTTGATGGAAACCAAGGTAAATGTTAGATTTATTCACAGATATTTTGCTTGTTTAAATGATGTTGGAGATGTTTTTGTGTGATTCTCTCTCACAGACGTGATCCGGACGATTCGTGATCCGGAGAAGCCCAACACTCTGGAGGAGCTCGACGTCGTGACGGAGAAGTGTGTGTGTGTGCAGGAGCTCGGAGACGAGGAATACCTCATCATCATTAAGTTCTCTCCCACCGTCCCACACTGCTCTCTGGCCACGCTGATAGGTGTGTGTGTGTGTGTGTGTGAGTGTGTGTGTTTCTATCCCGGTGGGGACTTAAACCTGAATGTGCACACACACTCATGGGGTCGCGTGTCACTGTTGGACCTAAACTGAGGTCCCCATGGGTACAAAAGCTTATAAATCATACAGAATTCGTTTTTTTGAAAATGTAAAAATGCAGAAAGTTTAGTGTGATGGGTAGGTTTAGGGATCGGGTCAGTGTGTGTGTGTGTGTGTGTGATGGGCAGGTTTAGGGGTCGGGTTAGTGTGTGTGTGTGTGTGTGTGTGTGTGTGTGTGTGTGTGTGAGATGGGTAGGTTTAGGGGTCGGATTAGTGTGTGTGTGTTGGGTAGTTTTAGGGGTCGGGTTAGTGTTTGTGTGTGTGTGTGATGGGTAGGTTTATGGGTCGGGTTTGTGTGTGTGATGGGTAGGTTTAGGGGTCAGGTTAGTGTGTGTGTGTGTGTGTGTGTGTGAGCGTGTGTGTGTGTGTGTGTGTGTGTGTGATGGGTAGGTTTAGGGGTCGGGTTAGTGTGTTTGTGTGTGTGTGTGTGATGGGTAGGTTTAGGGGCCGGTTGTGTGTGCGTGCGTGCGCACGTACGTGTGTGTGTGTGTGTTGGGTCGGGTTAGTGTGTGTGATGGGTAGGGTTAGTGTAAGGGGACAGAATATACGGTTTGTACAGTATAACAAACATTACGTTTATGGAGAGTCCCCACAAAGATTGTGTGTGTGTGTGTGTGTGTGTGTGTGATGGGTAGGTTTAGGGGTCGGGTTAGTGTGTGTGTGTGTGTGATGGGTAGGTTTAGGGGTCGGTTGCGTGTGTGTGTGTGTGTGTGTGTGTGTGTGTGTGTGTGTGTGTGTGTGTGTGTGTGTGTGTGTGTGTGTGTGTAGGGTTAGGGGTCGGGTTAGTGTGTGTGTTGGGTAGGGTTAGTGTAAGGGGACAGAATATACGGTTTGTACAGTATAACAAACATTACGTTTATGGAGAGTCCCCACAAAGATTGTGTGTGTGTGTCTGTCTGTGTGTGTGTGTCTGTCTGTGTGTGTGTGTGTGTGTGTGTGTGTGTGATGGGTAGGTTTAGGAGTCTGGTTAGTGTGTGTGTGTGTGTGTGTGTGTGTGTGATGGGTAGGTTTAGGAGTCGGGTTAGTGTGTGTGTGTGTGTGTGTGTGTGTGAGAGAGAGAGTGTGAGAAATGATAAGACCAAACAGTCATGTGACCTAACGTTCATCACTGCACCTCACAGATAGCAGACAATGCAGAAAACACACACCGTATCTTTTATTGACAACGACACAATCACACCGTCCAGCAACAAAAAACAAGAACAAAACTATTAGGCCTGTCATAATCATTAAATAACTGTTAATCCATTATCTAGACCGGCTTAAAAACTACACGATATCAAAGACACAACACAGACAGCATCCAGTACAGGGTCTGATCACTATAATCTCTCAGATTATATATAGTATTATATGAATTAATCTACACAGAGCTGATATTAGCTTTCCCACTAGAAATGAACAGGATTGAATGCGTTGAAGCTCTAATGGTGTTTAATGCTGCAGAAAACACAGTTATTATGAAGTTCTGAAGGTTATAACGATCAGATTAATGTGAGTGTCTGAATGTTAACAGAGCTACTAATAGTGAACCTTATGAATAAATAATTGTACTTATTAATAATTCCAATCCACAGCAGGCAATAGTGGGTGAATCATATTTCACTTCAAAATCAAGAGACATAAAAAATGGTTTTGCATTAAGACTTATTTTGCATTTGTGACATTATTATATACAACATGTACTCGAAACCAGTGGAAGATTCTGAGATGCTGGCTAAACAATATCAAAAATATAAATATAGTCTCATGGCATATTGAGTATTCGACTGAACTTCTAACCTTTTACATTTTTTTAATGATTTGAGATCTAAGTTTGCTTCTACCTAGCAACAGAAGGGTTTGCATGTGAAGAGCCAATCAAATTGTAGGGAAATTATGTAATGTTTCATGTCATTTTTGCCATGCTCCTATTATATAAAAACTGGGATTCTCTGAAGTGTTATCTGAGATCCTCCGGCCGTGATTAAAGCTTACTTTATTAGATTAGTAGATTAGTCAAATCAGCTTTATTTATATACAGCACCTTTTACAACACAGTGTTTCAGCTTTACAGAGTGAACAGGAAAATAAGTTTGTTTCTAGAAGAAAACGGCGTCACAGCTTAAGTAAGTTCAGTGATGGTTCATTTCTGTTGGAAAAAAGTTATTAATTTAGTTCATTTATATATACAGCCACTCTGGAGAAAACCGTGATGTCATCGTCCAGCTTAGTTCAGTTCTCATATCATGGTGTCAATGCAGGAGATCAATAATATTGTTGAATATTACATTAAATGTCCCCAACTAAGCAAAAGCCAATGGCGACAAAAGTGTCGAGGAACCAAAACTCATCAATGGAGAAAACCCTTGAGAGAAGCCAGACTCAGTCGCTCAGTTCTCCTCCGGCTAACGAGCGAACAGTGTGTGATTATGATTCAGACAGCATTAATGTCAGGTGTGAAACAGCAGCTAATTAACCCCGTGTCTCCTGTTATTCCCTGTTCCTGCAGGTTTGTGTTTACAAGTCAAACTTCAGCGCTGCCTGCCGTTCAAACACAAGGTACGTCTCACCGTTAAAGGGTTAGTTCACCCGAACATGAAAACTCTGTCAGTAATTACTCGCCCTCGCGTAGGCTCGCTATTGGCCGACGCTGGTCATGTGTGATGATTAGGGATGGGTATCGGGTTACCGCTTATCGATCCGGTACTTTAACGGTATTCTTATCGGTTCTTTTTATCTAAAAAAAGGGAAAAATATTTAGAACATAATTAATATTGCTTTATATTTTGAAATGTAAAATAAATATTAATAGCAAAATAACAAGCAATGCTTTAACAAACCAAACAAAAAAAACATGTTATGCAGAAGAGTGCAGGGTTTTGTGTTTATCTACAGAAGACAGAGGACACCAAAAACAAAGTACAAACGCATGCTCAAACAAAAAAACTATACAATGAAACAAATACACAATTTATATCCCCAGTGCTTTAATTTCAGTAATGTCGACATCACTGTGCAGGTGGAATAAAAACACATCTAATAAAGTAATCAAATGTAAAATAACACTGCATAGTTTATCATAGAAGCCAAAATTGTTCATTCAAGAGTTGCAACTGATTTTCTCTTTGCATTTTGTTGTTTGATTCACATTAATGGGGCAATCGTCCGCACGTTTATTAGAGTGCTGTCTCTTTAAGACCAAATGCAGATCTAATCATTATTACACATCATATTTTCTCCCAACTATTTACGCCCATTTAAGACATACACTGTATTTAAGTGAATAAACTGTTTAAGTGAATCTCCAAGACGGTCATTTTTACACATTTGTGTGTATATTTGATTGTTTAGCCGCGCACAGGAAGCCCAAAGTGTAACGTTAGGTTGCTTGTCTCGTTGCGGTGTGTTTCGGTGCGCGCCGCCTTTGGAACAGCGTCTATTGCGTCTATTTTGGTGCTTTTAATAGCTTTCTATGATCAAACGCGTCCCGCAGTTTAGCAACAGTAGAGACTGCCTTTTACAACAATCACAGATCGTGCTGATTCGTTACGTTTGGGTTTTAAGGAGAAATGACAGCGCATGTGAAGGAAAGGAAGTTGCGCTAGACAGAATGCGGCTTTAGTTTTTTATGGTTTCACCTCAAATATCTTATTTTCTATAATCATTAGAAGCCAAAATCGAAATCTAAAATAACATTTGTGTAATATCAAAGCGCTAAAGTGACCTCATCGTCACTCATTAACGGCTGTTTTGTTGTGCGCGCCGTGGCTCCACTCCTCTCTCTCTTTAGCAAAAATGCATCACAGCCAAATGGTTCAATATTATTATATAGAAGTGGCTGGCGAGATTAAATGAGCAAGATAATGCATGTATAGTAATAATAAAAAGCACGTGTACTTTCTTAATTTCTCCAGTACCGACAGCAGAACTGATAACGTCCGAGCTTATCGATCCAACGGTCTTTCAAAATTCAGCACCGGGGCCAGTTTAATCCCGGGTTTCGGCACCCATCCCTAGTCATGATGTTGGCCAATAGTGAGCCTGCGTTGTGACGTACAGCTCAGAAGCGCTGCGCTGTTACACACATGAACTCACTCTATAAGGTCAAGGAGGGTGTAGGTGTTCTAGGTGTTGTATTTAGGGCTGTCACTTTACCTTCGAAAATCGATTGCACAATCAATCGGACCAACCAACACAAGTTTTAAAAATGAAAATAGGGAATCGATTTTAACGGCCTTTTTTTTTTTTTTACCAAAAATGTGTTTTCGGTGGACAGATCAATACAGCACACAGAACATGCAGGATACTGGAAAATAACAATGTCTTTTCTGTTCACCAAATGCTTTTTAATATTCGCTATTACTTCAGTGCAAGTGAACAAGCGTGCCGTTATGTGTTGCGTAGTGACGTGTGTGTGTGTGTGTGTGTGTTCAAGTAAGCCAGAAATGAGCAGATTCTGCAATCCGCTGTATTTAATATATCATGAGGATCACGAGTTGCGTATTTGCGCAGATTTGTCTTACACGAACTTCCCCAGTAAAGTGAGTAAACACAGAAACACACCAGATTGGCTCGTGATCTGACAGCGTTTCCCGCCAAAGTTCATTTTTACCCGCATTTGGCGGGTCGAGGGCGTTAATCTCAATCCCTGAATGTTGCGCTCCTGTTTGTCATTGTGCACGATACGTCACGCCAATAAATCATCAGGAATATTGCTGACTTGTGCGTCTCAAGCGCCCTCTTTACGCTCGTCCTAACGCCTGTTAGGTGTCCGTGGATTTGCCTGTATTTGGTGTTGGAAATGGAAACGTCTTTAGACATTGAAAATCCATTTTACAATCAATTCAATGAACACTAATGTCTCAAAAATCGAACAGGATTTTTTCACAAACGTGACAGCCCTAGTTGTATTTATGTATTCATAGGCCGTGTTATCTTACCTTGTAGGTATTCGGATTACCATTGCTGGTATCACTATAACTGTTACCTGCGGTAATATATGGTGTGTGTATTTAAGATATGCTGTGTTTTTTTTTGTTTTTTTTTTCATGTGTATAAATAAAATTGTACATTTTATTTACAATTTTATGTAAATTGCGCACTAAAAGTATTCTCGTCGCTTGATAATCTTAAGGTTGAGCCGCTGTAGTCACTCGGACTATTTTATCGATGTCTTTAATAACTTTCTGGGCCGGCAAGTTTCATTAACAGAGAAGCCTATGGAGGAGTGATCAGCTCTCAGAATTAATCACAAATATCTTAATTTGTGTCCCGAAGATGAACGAAAGTCTTACGGGGTTGAACAACACGAGGGAGAGTCATTACTGACAGAGTTTACATTTTTGGATGAACTAACCCTTTAAAGCTCAGTGTTATTCAGAGATTTCCTCGGATGTTTGGATGCTCTATTATTAGCCGTGTGGAAATGGGAAAGAATGGGAAGAGTAAACACTCCTCATGGCATGGAGGCTTTTAATGAGGCGTCACATTGATGAAAGGCCGTTAAATGAAAGCGAACGCGACGGCTATTGTCGGACTCGTCGTGTTTCTGATGTCTTTTTCTTTCTTGTGTCTTTTTTTTTTTTTTTTCGGCCTCTGATCACATTTTCTCTCTGGCTTTCTTCCCTTCCAGCTGGAGATTTACATAACCGAGGGAACGCACTCGACCGAGGAGGATAGTGAGTGTCCATCTTCATCACAACAGTTTCACACGACCCTCAGGCCCAGATATATTCCCTATCACATCATCAACACAAGCTCGTTAGATGTGCAAAGCCAAACACTTCATTAACAAAGCTCGCCGTGACTTTAAATGTTTTTTTTTTCTGAAAAAAATGTATCGTTTATATATTTTGTATTTTAATTATTTTAAATTAAATACATGATTTTATTTTAAATGATATGATTAAAAAAAATAATTAAATAATTTAATTATTATTATTCATCAAATTTATAAACAAATGTAAAAGTAAATATTGTTTTGTTCATAAATAGACACATACAATGGAATTTGTGAAAAATTTAATAATTATAGCATTAATCATATATATATATATATATATATATATATATGAAATAAAATTGTTTAATTATTCATTTAAATTTTCAGTGTGTGTGTGTATATATACTGTACATATATATATGTATATGACTTGTTTTTTATAAATGCATTAATGTAATTTGTATATTTGAATATATAAAATTTTAATTTATATATTTTAATAATATATAACATTTAAATGAATTAATCAAATATAATGATGGCAAATGAGACATCCATCAAAAAATAAATAAATATTTTATAGAATATTTAGCCAAAATGATCATCCATTGACAAAACTGTTTTCAGACTTTGCATTTTAGACAGTGTGAAACGAACTCTTGGATTATTGTACAGCTGTGTTTGATCACTGACCCTCGATGATGGGCTGGACACGGGAGATTAAATGTGTGTGAGATGATGAGTGTGTAAGAGTTGTTCAATCTCTCAACTGGTTCTCCTGTGTCGCTCTCTCTCAGTTAACAAACAGATCAACGATAAGGAGCGCGTGGCGGCCGCCATGGAGAACCCGAACCTGCGGGAGATCGTGGAGCAGTGTGTTACTGAACCAGACGACTGACACACACACACACAGATCATGTCTGATGAAACTAGAAAACTAAGCCCAGCAGGACTTTTGCCAGACGAGAAGTTGCCTGGATGAAGGAAGAAGGTCTTTCCCGTTTGTTTGTTTGTTTGTTTCATTCCTCAAGCTGAGAGACAACACACACACTTCCTGGGTAAACAATCAAAATGTTGCATCAACTCATAAAAGAACACCTTTAAAGGTTAGTTCACCTGTAGACTTTCTGTCTGTGCAACACAAATGATGTTTAACAACGTCTGAGCTTCTGTTTCCATACAGTCAGACTGGATTTTACCATGAACTGCTCAAAAAAAGCGCTAAAACCACATTAAACTGGTCGTTTATGAGCAAAAAAACTATAATGTTTTAAGGAAACAAAAGCAAATTTCAGACTTAAGTTGCCGGGGACATTCTGATCCTGCAGATTATATGTGAGATGAACTTGTTTTTAAAGGTTTTTTTCTTTTTTGTGATGGACAATGATGAGTTTGTAAATAACTTGATTTTATAAGGGAAAAGTCTATATTTGTAGAACTCCGGATGTTATGAATAAAACCTTGAAGCGCTATGAAGCGTGTGTTTATGCATATATGGTTCCCAGGCTCATGGAAAACATGGAAATATTACTCATGGGGTTTTATATGCGTGTTTTATAGGCCTGTGGAAGTCATTTAACTTAATAAAATCATTTTAAAAAATCATAATTGTTTAGTGAATATCATTTTTATTTTCCAGTTAGCTGGGAATTAATTTTTGCGAGTCAAATCTCTATAAATTATTTTTTTGTACAAATTATGTCACAACAGACTGGAAAAACGTAAGGAAATTCATTAGTCAAAATGTGTGTTAACTGGTTAAATTGAATAAGGAAAAAAATCTTATTTATTTAATACTAAATATTTATGAAATAATTCATAAATGTAGGCTATTATTATTCAATTTAATTTATTTTTTACATTTAAATATTATTAATAAATCTAATTCATACTAAATAATTGTATATTTTAATTTATAAAATGTATGTTCAAATAAAAAAGTAAAACCTTTAAATTTTAAATAATAATCTAAAATAATTCATACTAAATAACAATTTTTAAATGTATATTTAAATTGATAAAATGTAACATTTAAATATTAAATAAGTAACCTAATTTATACTAAATTTATAAAAATGTCTATTTCAATTGAATGTAAAACATTGAACTATTAAATAATAATAATATAATTCATACTGTATAATAAATGTATATTTAAATTAAAGAATCTAAAACATTTAGATAATATTAAATAATAATTTAATTTATACTAAATACTTTATAAATGTATATTTAAATAGTAGAAAGTTAAACATTTTAATAATAAACTAATTCAAACTCAATAAATGCATATTTAAATAAAAAATATTAAATGATTACAATAATAATAAAATTCATACTAAATGTAATTTTTTTCTTTTAATATTCAATAATAATCTGATTAATTATCTTTAATAACAAAAATAAATATTTGATCATTATTTAACCCAGAAGGTCTTTATATTTTCCCAGCAGTGTGGATGCTGTAATGCCAGACGGTGGCGCTCAACATCCTTCACTGTTCATCTTCACATCGATTCACACAGATTTACTGTACATTACAGGCTGAAAACTTCTCCTTTTACACTTTTTTGGGGGGGTCACTTCAGAACAAAGTCGTCTTTAAGGTGATCATGAAATATTAAACGTTAGTTAAATTTCTCTGGACAGCCGACTGACTGCAGATTTAACATCTCAAGTCAAGCATCAAGTATTTAACAGGCTTCCGCTGTCGGACATTCAAGGCCGGTTTAATGAAGGCCTCACTTTCTGCAGGCAGATGAACATAATCACAGATGATGAAGTTGCTTGTGTGTATAAAACTCTCAGAAATACGTGATTAAGACTGGCAGCGGCACAATCCATCTCGTCACATTAGCCTTTTTATTCAAAAACCTCTTGCTAAACAACTTTAATCGCTTTACTGTGTGAATACTAATGGGATTTATTGATAGTTGGCAGTCGCCTGTTATTAGGTGGATCGTGCTAATTGGTTCAAATTTACAAAAGCCTTTTACGTTCAAAGAAAAATAAGCAATGTTGAAGCAGCAGGCTAAATAATTATATGAAAGACAATCAGTATTTTTTTTACATTTTCTGTGCAAAGTCAAACTACACTGTGTTTTGGTGCTTCTTAGCCAAATGTCAGTCTGCAAGAGGACCATTATGCCCCTTCTACAGTCTTGATGTGTTTCAGGCTCTACTAGAACAGGTTTTCCTGCTTGAATGTTGATTATTTTCCTCATATTCTCCATTGTTTCCGCCACTGAATAAAAAAATAATAATAATAATTGCGACTTTTTATCTCACAATTGCGAGATATGAAGTCAGAATTGTGAGAAACAAAGTCAGAATTGTGAGAAACAAAGTCGCAATTGTGAGATATAAAGTCGCAATTGTGAGATATAAAGTCGCAATTCTGAGAAATAAAGTCGCAATTGCGAAAAGATTTTTTCTCAATTGCGAGTTTACATCTCACAATTCTGACTTTACAACACGCAATTGCAACTATATCAATGAATTCTGACTTTATAACCAGCAATTGCGACTTTATATCAATCAATTCTGACTTTATGTCTTGCAATTGTGAGAAATAAAGTCAGAATTTTGAGATAAAAAGTCGCAATTACCTTTTTTATTTTTCATTCTGTGGCGGAAACAAGCTTCCATAATAGTACGATGCATCGTGAAGAAATCAACTAGTGAGTCACGACTGTTTCCCGAAACCGTATTGTCGCAAACTGGTCGTTCAACCACGTCGGTTAATGACGTCACGCATGTGTTGGAGTAATAACTACTGCTAATGAATCTGTTTGAGATCGAATTAATGTTAGATGTTTTGCTATAAATTACAGACATGACATCTGAGGAATATTTCTCATTTTTCTCAGTTGTTTTGCTTTTACAGATTTACTCTGTAAAAATCGGCTCGTTCTTACACACTAGAGCTCGTTCACACGCGCACTCTTCAAACACTACACTTTAAATCTCTTGACAAACTAAAAGACGTAAATGACATTTGTATGTATTCCTAATAAAAGAGACAGGTTGTACTCAATGTCAGCTTGCTTATTTTGCTCAAGATCAGGATTTATTGAGTCCACATGTCATGCAATCTAGAAACTGCTTCTAACCACAGGTCGAGATCTGTCGCTCAAACACACACCTCTGCGATGCTGTTTGCGAATGTTCGTTGGAACGATGGTTTCGGGAAACACCGACTCGTTAAACTGCTGATAACGACGGAACTCGCGAACATAGTTGGCTAACGATGCTTTTGAGAAACACACCCCAGTTTACTTCCTGTCTCTATGAAGCCCCTCCTTCTGAAAAGCACACTGTGCTCTGATTGGTCGGCTGGATCAGTGTGTTGTGATTGGTCGAGCGCTTCGAGTGTGTTTGGGAAATGTCCCGCCCCTTTCCATAACCGCCAGTTTAACACACTACTAACTAACTCAACCAGGCCCCGCCCCTTTATTCTGCGCATTAATTATTATAATGAGGAATATTGTGACGTGTTCGTTCCCGGGGGAAACTCAAGACTACAATGAGTTCGGAAACACTGACACTGATATAGAGAAGAACTTTTCTTGAACAGTTGATGGTTTCAAAGCAGCTTCACATTAATTAATAAACAATAAGAGTGTTAATGTTGTAATTCATAAAAAAACAAAAAGGTCCCATACTATGGTTACTTAGTCAGTTTGTTCCAGGTTAAAGACTAACTAGTGACTACTGAAACATTGGACATAATGTTTCAAGAACATTTTCAAACAATCAAAACGTTTCTCTGGAACACTTGATTGTGATTGGTCGATACAGTCATCATGCAATCAGATGTTTTTGCATAAGTGATTTCCTTCATAGCTACTACTTTCATGCGTCTCATAAGCCTCGGCTTTCAGTCTGGAGTCACGAGCTCTGTGCATAATTTGTGAGAGTGTTTCTTGACAATGCTCTCATTCCCGATTCTGGGTAATCAGTCTCCCTTCCTCAAGGAAAAAGTCTTGGCTGGAAACACGGAGACACGTTATCTCGTAAGACACACTATGAATGATAAATGAGGGCAGGTTTTGAGTCCTAAAACCTTGAAGAGTATCAGCATCCCAGCCAGAGATTCCCTTGGCAGTCGTGCTTTTCAGTTTATGAGTATATTAAAGATGACATATTATGCTTTCTTTAGTGTGTAATGTTGCTGTTTGAGCTTTAAAAAGTTCTTCTCTATATCAGTGTCAGTGTTTCTGAACTCCTGAAATGCCTCCATTGTGGTCTTGAGTTTCTCCCGGGAACGAACACGTCACAATATTCCTCATTATAATAATTAATGCGCAGAATAAAGGGGCGGGGCCTGGTTGAGTTAGTTAGTAGTGTGTTAAACTGGCGGTTATGGAAAGGGGCGGGACATTTCCCAAACACACTCGAAGCGCTCGACCAATCACAACACACTGATCCAGCCGACCAATCAGAGCACAGTGTGCTTTTCAGAAGGCGGGGCTTCATAGAGACAGGAAGTAAACAGAGCGTTACTGACAGACTGGGAAGAGAGGAGCCGCAACAATGGAGAATATGGTTACGTTAAGGTTAAGGCATTAAGCATTAGCTAGTATAACCTTATAATAAAATGTTACCCGTTGTGTTTGGTTGGCAATGACGTGAACGGGTGAATCTTTCACAATATGACTAGCATCCTAAATCAAGAGAGTAAACCGAGTCAGTTTTGAATGTCCACATGAACAATAATAACAGTAATGAATACAGTGAGTTCAGTCGCGCAGCTGTGTTAGTATGCAGACAGTGCTCTGTTCTCTAATCTACACTCTCAGAAACATTCCTCATTTTACAGGTTCATGAACCAAAGCAAAGACGACGAGACACAACAGCGCCTGCGGGGACAGACAACACAAACCGACAGCGTTCATTCAGAATCAAAAACTCAAATGTTTCATTTCACGTCACGCTCATGTTACACCGGGAAACAGTTGTTTGCGGCGGATTTGGGTTTATGAATATATAATGTGCATTAGAATATATATTAGAATCGTGTTCCCTACAGGTATTTCGATTTGTTTTATTTATCGTGTCCGTGTCGTACACGGTCTGCATGTGGTAAGAGTTGAGGAAAATATTCATTTTGCTATAATTCAGAGGATGTTATTGGTTTCAGAAGCGCGTGATGGATATATTCATGTCTCCAGCCTGAGGACGTCGGGAATTATTAAGAATAATCTTTTTATTTATTTATTCCAAAGCCATGTGGCCTCTAATTTATTCTACCCTATATGATACTTTTTTGGTTGTAAATAAATGTATTTCTGTCATGACAACTGAGATTGGTATGGTAATGGATATGACAATGTTAATGTATTTGGTTTTGCCGGAATAGATCTGCTACGCTTCTGCAGAGCAAGTACAGAGACTTTCTACTGCCAATACATTCACAGACACTGCTGTGAACATTTAAGACATGCTGCTGCTGCTGCACATGTAACATAGGCCCACACAAATCTGATTATCTGATTATATAATGCATGTTACTTGTAATGCGTTCGTTTATTCGAAACATAAAAAAAATAATGATTACGTTATGCATGTTACTTATGCGTTACTTTACTCAACATCAAAAAAGTAATCCGATTACGTAATGCATGTTACTTGTAATGTGTTACTTGTTACATCAAAAAGTAATCTGATTACGTAATGCACGTTGCTTGTAATGCGTAACTACTTGTTACATCAAAAAGTAATCCGATTACGCTATGCACGTTACTTGTAATGCGTTACTTTGTTACATCAAAAAGTAATCTGATTACGTAATGCATGTTACTTGCATCAAAAAAGTAATCTGATTACGTTATGCACGTAACTTGTAATGCGTTACTTTGTTACATCAAAAAGTAATTGATTACGTAATGCATGTTACTTGTTACATCAAAAAGTAATCTGATTACCTTGTGCATGTTACTTGTAATGCGTTACTTTACTTGTTACATAAAAAAGTAATCTAACTACATTATGCATGTTACTTGTAAAGTTTTACCTCATTTCAGATGAGATTGAAAACACCTGGTGGCTAGTTTTTTTCCACAGTCTGAAAACATCAATAGATCAATGTAGATTTCAGTCTGAGGTTTTCTCAGAGAGAAGAGCTATGGTAGAAATGTGTCCATTTTGAACATAATCAGAATTATCAGCTAATAAGGGTAAATGATGTCAAAATTGTGGCAAAATGCAGTGTGTACCTGGTTTTAGGACAAGATAAGTCTTTTATAATCTGCAAATTGTGTTCCATGTGACAAATTGTTCAGTCTTGTTAATGTCAATCGGTCTGCGGTGTTTGTCCTCTGAAGAGACGTTCAGTTCTGGGGAACGAGACTAAAAGTAGCTTTTCACTGATACAAACGTGTTTTACTCTGAGGATTTGCATTGGACTTTCAGGGTTTTTCAGGAAGGCAAAGAGAAAACAAACACCAAATTTTGGATCTCTCTCAGCACAGACACTATGATTAATTATAATTCTGCATATGTGTGTGCTGTATAATCTTCATAATTACAGACCTTAAACTTGCAGTACTGCAATGCAGCAGGGTTGTGCTTTTTACAAGTGAGAGTCAACAATCATGCACCATGTGTTGTGTGTGAGAGAGAAATGTGTGTGTGAGAGTTTAGTTAGAGATAATATGAGGACAAAAAGAAGCACTCAATTGT
This sequence comes from Tiaroga cobitis, assembly GCA_030578255.1. Lineage (NCBI taxonomy): Eukaryota > Metazoa > Chordata > Actinopteri > Cypriniformes > Leuciscidae > Tiaroga > Tiaroga cobitis. The sequence goes on from CM060615.1 coordinate 1,889,250, forward strand.
ACTGAATGTGCACTTAGTGTACTTCAAAGATATAAGGCCACTTAAGTGCACTTAGAGATGCACTGTGCCTTTTAAAAAGTGCACTAATGTCAAATTAAAAGATTTATTTTAAGTACTCTTTAAATTATTGTTTTAATAATCTTAAAGGCATGTAAAGTACTTGATTATAATTTTAACTTTATCACATATTACATTCAGAGTTCATAAATGTACTAAATTACTTTGTGTATTTACAAATATATGCACATTAAAAAAGTATTTTGTGTTTACCAAAAATTGTCATTCGGCACTATACTTTAACCTTAAAAGACAATAGAAATAATTATAAAATTACATGTAAAGCTGTACTTGAGTCAAACCAATTACATTCAGTCTAAATTTAAACAATAAAAATGTAATTTAATAGTAAATAACATCCAATTAAGTGTGAACATACTACATTAAGTCTGCATTTACAGCAAGTAATTATTTTTAACGTTGTTATTTCCATAATATGTACACTTTTCCTTTTCACTTGGTAAATAAGATAACATTTTTATCTTAATTAATGTTTCTGGTCTTGTTAATGTTAACATCAGTATTTGAGACCTTTTTTATTTGCATACTGGACATTTTAATTCTGATTAATCAATGTAAAATAATCTTATTTTCCCTTTGAATGAAGATTATTTTTCTGACTATGCAGATATTTCTTCTTGTTTTAAGCATAAACTCACTTTCTTTTGATGCATTTTTCAGAAAACACGACTTAATATCTTCAGTCGTTGTTCTTCTCCAGTAAATGTGTCTTGATGTAAGAATTTTTAGATATTTAAATTGTGCTGGAAAACAAGACAGAAACACTTGAGGAAGAGCATCATTTTGCAGTGTGGCACATTCAAACAATTTAATCTGGTCAGTCTTTTCTTCTCTTTTAAAGTGAGTTTTTTACCAGAATAAGCAGCAATGTGCACTTTATGCCAGGTAGACAGAAGAAAAATGAAAGAAAACTTTTCTGAGAAGTGGTTTCAATCATAGTTTTCTGAACCGTAGCGATAAATGGAGCTGCTTTTCTCCTTGATCGATTCTCCTGAATCGATACAAAATGCACCGAGGCGTACGAATGCCAGGCTTGATTTTTCATCCGGACTGATTCTTTGAGAAGTGCAAGTAGTGCTATTTTCAGATCCCCACTTCACATGTAATGTATAATGCAGAGAGCGAGGCGGTCATGCAGTAAATCCGCTCTAATGACACACACATGCATGCTTCTCCACAGGACACGGGTCTCGCTGATCACAACACAACCAGCGTTAGGATGCATTCGGTACAATCTACAGGTCATCAAAGGCACAGAGGAAACTTGTGGCATTTACGCCAAATAATCCCTAAAAAAATCCACAAATGTCATCGGAAATACCATTTGTGAAATTAACCTTCACTGGTTCCTCATTAGACTATTTAGTTTTAGGCATTTGAAATCGTAGTATACTTCCCTACTATAAACCATAGACAGTAAAAGAAATGGACACAGCGACCCCATTGATTTCAACGGAGAAGACTTGAAGCCCGATTTCTGCACTTCCTGATGTCTGAGCGACTGCGCAGGCTCAAACTGAGCGTGACGACAGTCTGATTGTTGAAAATCTTCTAGTAGCTGTGCCAAGAAAAATCTGAATCACCTAATTCCTCAAAAACGTTGTTGAAATATTTTGTCCCGTTGCTTTTATGGACTCTCTATTCATGGGCTTCTCCCTTGACTTTGTGCCTTCATGTCCCCCCGATTGCCTCATAGACAGTAAAAGATTGCCGCGAGCTTCTCCTCCTGTCTATACGGTAATGTCTCTATTGTGCGACAGAAAGTCCCGTGGTTATGACGCAATCTTTAGCCTATTTTTACAAAAACGGCTTCTACGGGGTCGTAACGTAAGATACAAAGTAATGGAGCATTTTATACATTGTCGATTATTTATTTCTAAAGAAACACGACAAATTAAGCCTTTGGACGCCTCAGATGTAAAGTGAAGCCTTGTTTATACTCGACGCGTCCGCACGAGCGCGAGTCTCCGCTGACTGCGCGCGCACCTCTCCAAACGGACGAGGCGTTTATACTTGACGCGCTCGCCGTTGTGCTATTCTGTGAAACGACAGGGGGCGACTCCGAGTAATTCTCCTCTAAAACACCAGGAATCAGCAGTGAAGAAGTAGTTTGCCGTTTATTAGTAGTTTATTCATTGCTGATTCATATAAAAAGAGTAATAAATGCAGTAGGTTTATTGTACGTTCACTGCATGTAAACTAGTTAAACAACTGAAGCCTTATTGAAGAGTGTTTAAACCTTAATTTCATCAGCAGGGCTTACTTCTGCTATTGTAGGCTTATTTTTTTTTAAATATAGGCAGTTCAGACAAGTGCAAACTGGGTGCTTAATGCAAGTGTGTTCCTATTCACAAAATGAGAGGCTTTTATGGTCGCCCATCAATGCAAATGTCTCTGTGTATAGAAGGATCATAAACATGGTGGTACAGACGTACCAGTTCGGCCAGATTCGGCTCGAAGTCGTTCATCTTCGGATGCGGCGCCGCGCGCGATGTTACAAAAAGTGCCGTGCACACCGCCAGGCGAAATGGTGTCTTGCGCACCCAACGCGCACGACCGCCCACACCGCAATGACGTCATTTTTGCCGCGTGCACCTTCGCGCTCTTGCGGACGCGGCGAGTATAAACAAGGCTTTATTCGCTGTAAAAGTGACGCCAAAATGAATGGGAGTCAATGGGATGCTAACAGCAGGTGAAGTTCTGCTACAATGGCGGCTCCCGCGAGGCTTCAACTTCCGGCTGATGGATTACCCCCTTGCTATAAACGCGGATTTCACCATTTCACGCAGCCGCCATTTTGAAATCGAAAGCGAGGATCCGGAGGGAAGAACCCCGGAAGTACAGATAGATAACAATGCCTGGACTACCAACCTGAAGCTGCTGCCGCGATTTACACTAATGGATGTTAATATTCAATATAGGATATGTATATTCGTTCTTGCTTTTTTTTACGTTCTGAATTATATATAAAAAACTAGTTTATTTATAAATGAATTTCACTGTATATAGTCTAAAGTATGAAAGAACTGTATGTACATTTTTAGAATAACTAATTTCTACATTAAACACAACAATACGCCATCGCATTCGCGAGTCTCCATTAAAGGCGACACTTCCGGTTATCTTCCCACCGGATCCATTTCAAAATAACGGCTGCGTGAAATCAGCGTACAACAGGTGAAACTCGAGAAATGAGAATATGGTGCAAAAGTTCATTTATTTCAGTAATTCAACTTAAAAGGTGAAACTAATATATTATATAGACTCATTACATGCAAAGTGACCCTTACAAAAAAATACTGCAGTTTTTGCTACATGTAGAAAAATGCAGTTTCTTGGACACGAAAAAACTGCAATATTGCAGTATAGCTGGAGTACAACTGCAGTTACGGCAATACAACTGAAGTAGTACTACATATCAGAAATACTGCAGTATTATTGAAGTAGTACTACAATAATACTGCAATATAACTGCGGTATTACTGCACTGAATACTACAATAATACTGCAATATAACTGCGGTATTACTACACTGAATACTACAATAATACTGCAATATAACTGCGGTATTACTACACTGAATACTACAATAATACTGCAATATAACTGCGGTATTACTGCACTGAATACTACAATAATACTGCAATATAACTGCGGTATTACTGCACTGAATACTACAATAATACTGCAATATAACTGCGGTATTACTACACTGAATACTACAATAATACTGCAATATAGCTGCGGTATTACTACACTGAATACTACAATAATACTGCAATATAACTGCGGTATTACTACACTGAATACTACAATAATACTGCAATATAACTGCGGTATTACTACACTGAATACTACAATAATACTGCAATATAACTGCGGTATTACTACACTGAATACTACAATAATACTGCAATATAACTGCGGTATTACTGCACTGAATACTACAATAATACTGCAATATAACTGCGGTATTACTACACTGAATACTACAATAATACTGCAATATAACTGCGGTATTACTACACTGAATACTACAATAATACTGCAATATAACTGCAGTAGTACTACACTGAATACTACAATAATACTGCAATATAACTGCGGTATTACTGCACTGAATACTACAATAATTCTGCAATATAACTGCAGTAGTACTGCACTGAATACTACAATAATACTGCAATATAACTGCGGTATTACTACACTGAATACTACAATAATACTGCAATATAACTGCGGTATTACTACACTGAATACTACAATAATACTGCAATATAACTGCGGTAGTACTACACTGAATACTACAATAATACTGCAATATAACTGCAGTAGTACTACACTGAATACTACAATAATACTGCAATATAACTGCGGTATTACTGCACTGAATACTACAATAATACTGCAATATAACTGCGGTATTACTGCACTGAATACTACAATAATACTGCAATATAACTGCGGTATTACTACACTGAATACTACAATAATACTGCAATATAACTGCGGTATTACTGCACTGAATACTACAATAATACTGCAATATAACTGCGGTATTACTGCACTGAATACTACAATAATACTGCAATATAACTGCGGTATTACTACACTGAATACTACAATAATACTGCAATATAACTGCGGTATTACTACACTGAATACTACAATAATACTGCAATATAACTGCGGTATTACTACACTGAATACTACAATAATACTGCAATATAACTGCGGTATTACTACACTGAATACTACAATAATACTGCAATATAACTGCGGTATTACTGCACTGAATACCACAATAATACTGCAATATAACTGCAGTAGTACTGCAATACATAACAGCTAAAGTATAATTACAATACTACTGAAATGCAATACTAATAAAATGCTGTACAATACCATTGAAATAGAACCAGAATATCCTAAATAAGTTTTATTTTCACACATCTGCAATATAATGAATTAAGATACAAAACAGTGAATGTCTCAAACTGCAATGCAACAAATAATGTGATTTTACTTTTTTTTTAACTTCAAATAACAGGCTAAGAGTTAGACAATGTATTTAAAGTGTTTATTTACAAATCATGCATATATCTTCCTCCACATTATTCAGAGAAGTTGTGTTTTTTTGAAGAGCTTATTCTCATTATTCCACTTTGTTCTTTTAACTGCCTTCATCTCAGATGTGGAAACACGATTGTGGATGTAGTCTGTAAAAAACAAACAAACAAAAAGAATCAGAGACACTCTTTTCAGATAGGCCGGTGACACACTGGCTGCGTGGCGTGTCCGTGTTTATTTCAGCTCCCATGTTAACAGGTTAGAGCTTGCAGACTGCCTGCATGACACGCATGTCTCAGGCACGCGGAAAACGCATGCATACTAGAAATAGAACCGATGCCTATTTTTCACGGGACACGCAAGCGCATTGGAAGCGTTTCCAGGCAAAATAGAATAGGAAAAGATGTTTATATGTTATTTTGTACACGAATACATATTAATAAATTACATTTTGATGGTTGAAAGTCTAGGTATTGACAAATTCAGATATAACTATAATTTGAAAATAAATAAATAGTTATGAATTTTCAAATATTGCATCTGTCAATACAGAATGAAATATTCTGTAGTCTATTTTGCTGTCAATACTGCTGACAGTGTCTTTATCAGTAGGCTTTATATTTATGCTTAACATGAAGTATAGTCACCATAGGCGCCGCGTCAGACATGTTTCTGGTGTGCAAAGACACAGAAAACGCGACACAGCCGCCACGCAGCCAGTGTGTCACCGGCCGTACACTCTTCCCCACAGGCATATATTATGCTTAAAATGAATCTGCAAGTTAATCTCTTAAATTTAAAGGAACACGCCACCGTTTTTTGAAATAGGGGTTATTCTATGGAATTAATATTGTGTCATATTTAAACAAACAAATCCAGCATTTTGCAAACAAAGTCGATCTGCTTTGCAAAGGAAAACTCGACTCGCAAACAAACAGAAAGCAATGTGCAAGTACAAAGGTCAATTTGAGCGAAAATGTGGAGTAACACATGCATTGTGTTTTGCAAATATAAATAAATGAGCCTAGGTAATATTTCACAAATAAATATAAACCATCCTACAAATTGCTTCTAACCTTTGAACAAATACCAAATCTAGTGCATACAAATGCATATCTGTCTGTTATGATTGTGTGAGACACTTGGCTTTTTATAAGATCTCTCGGCTCGATTTTCTCACAAATGCAGTTGAGCGACTTCTATGAAGGTAAAATGATGTCATAATGAATTGCATGCGCAGGGTAAGATTTGTGAAAGTGTGCATAAGATTGCAAGCGTAAATTAAATTTGCGTGTGCAAGAGAAGATTTGTAAGCGTGTAAATCGCATATCAAGTGTAAGAAAAAAATATTTGCAGCATTTTACTGTTATTGGTAAGTGTAATACATGTATTGTGAAACTGCAGCTTCATGCTAACGCAAAATAAATAGGATCTGTATTCTTCTGACTTCCATTTTTCCGCGCTTACACTTTTGGCACGGTTTCTGCGCACAAATGCGGCCAACAGCATTGCAAGCCTGTGAACAGCTATTTGCAACCGAAAACAACAGAGTCAGGGACTGCAAAACAGATTGATCGCGTAAAATCAAACTTTGTGTAAATAAATCAACTGTTGCAAATGTCTAAATGACTTATTGTGTACATGCGGCAAAAAAGTTCCCGAAATAACCCGATTTGTACAGTTGTACAGTTTTTACCCGCGCTTCCAATTTTGGCACGATTCTCTCACTGAATGAGTTTTGCAAGCGCGAAGAGGAGGGCGGGTCCACCTTCATCATGCAGCCAATCAGATGAGCTTCTCGCTGACACTCGATTTACTCTTATCTGATTGGTTCAATAAACACGTCAGTCTTCAGAACGCATATTTATCTTCATTTGGCTCATTCTCGTTACTTTTAATGCAAACATACATGTTAAATAAATACATAAATCATGATTGTTTAATAACCTGTGCACCATTAGCCGTGACGTAGTCGGTAACCGCCGTGTTTAAGATTAGGTCAGGGAAATCGAAAACGACCGCTGATATGGAGACGCGGATGCAATTCGCTCTGTTGTGGAGAATATTCCCGGCATTAGCAAACTGAAGCCCGAACACGAAGAGTGTGTATTAAACATTTTGAATGGAGGTGATGTTGTGGCCCTACTCCCTTTGGGAAAAGTTTAATTTATCAACTATTACCGATCGTCAGCGAGAAACTGGGGAGCCTTTTGACAGGTCAGTGTCTCTTTTCTTTTCCAGGTCTTAAATACCGTAAAACTTCAAATAATAGCCCGGGCTTTTATTTGCCCAAATCGTCGAACTGCACCGGCTTGTACTTGAGAGAGGCGTCTAACTTATATGAGACAGGCCTTTATAGTTGAGATGTTGTTCATTGAGATGTTGTTCCTAGAGTCTATAATCTCTAAAAATCTCCAAATGCTCCACGTGAAACCGCGGTCTTCCGACCTCTTACTATCTTGTCGATTGATTTTTATGAATATGCGCGAGGGAGAGAGAGCAAGACAGCGCTCGTGTTGTTTGTAGACGTGGGAGTGCGCGCGCGCGGCCGGGGCGCTCTCTCTCTCTCTCTCTCTCTCTCTCTCAGCAGTCATTCTATACATCACTCACAGATCAAAAAAGTCGTTTACAGCCATGTTCACTCGGGTATTTCGCTCGCATCATCAAGTGTTTACAGTGGAAGTTCGATCATAGATTTGAGTTCGATGCATGATGTCTGTGGTTCGATGCGGCTGTGTCGGCGCATAACATACGTCATAAACAAACTTATCTGATTGGCTTACGGGTAACCAATGATTTTAAACTTCAGTACGCGCCCCCTAGCGAGAGAGAAAACACTTCTCTATTATGCTATCCCAGACTCTGTGTACGAAGCAAAGTGAAGTAGCAGAGTCTGGTATTACCAGGCTAATCCAGACTGCCTTTCAGCGTGAATTGAATCGCGCTGCGGTAAGGCAGTATGGGGAAACCCAGGCTACAGTTGTACTGCAGTTTTACTTCAATGTACTGCAGTTATATTGTATCTATACTTCGTTAATACTGCAAATCTACAGTTGTACTTCATTGTACTGCAGTTATTTTTTGTAAGAGGAGATATTTCAAGCCTTTATTTGTTATAATTGTGATGATTATGGCTTACAGATATGAAAACCTTTTCACAATATTCTAATTTTGAATTTGGGGTTTTCATAAGCTGTCAGCCGTAATCATCACAATTATAACAAATAAAGGCTTGAAATATCTCACTTTGCATGTAATGAGTCTATATAATATATTAGTATTATATTAACTACAGTATAATGTTAATATGGTTATCTTACAGTTCTGACTTTATATCTCGCAATTCTGACTTTATATCACGCAATTCTGACTTTATATCACGCAATTCTGACTTTATATCTCGCAATTCTGACTTTATATCTCGCAATTCTTACTTTATATCACACAATTCTGACTTTATATCACGCAATTCTGACTTTATATCACGCAATTCTGACTTTATATCACGCAATTCTTACTTTATATCACACAATTCTGACTTTATATCTCACAATTCTGACTTTATATCACACAATTCTGACTTTATATCACGCAATTCTGACTTTATATCTCACAATTCTGACTTTATATCTCGCAATTCTGACTTTATATCACGCAATTCTGACTTTATATCACGCAATTCTGACTTTATATCACGCAATTCTGACTTTATATCACGCAATTCTGACTTTATATCACGCAATTCTGACTTTATATCTCACAATTCTGACTTAATATCTCACAATTCTGACTTTATATCACGCAATTCTGACTTTATATCACGCAATTCTGACTTTATATCACGCAATTCTGAATTTATAACACGCAATTCTGAATTTATAACATGCAATTGCGACTTTATGTCACGCAATTATAACATAAAATGTCGCAAATACCTTTTTTTATTTTTGAAAACAAGCTTCCATACATGTGTCATATGCTGTTAGTATGCGATTTCAAATGCAGCCTTAGTGTGTAATGATGTCATCTCGTCTTAGTCACGGAACGAAAGGTTAGAAGTTGTCACTACATTAGACACACTCATTAGGGAACAGGTCAGGGGATATGTGCGCGCCCTGGTTTAGCAGTTCCCATGATGCCTCGGGAGACTTCAAATCCCTCTAGACTTACAGGTTTTAGGTGTTGAATTCAGCTCTTTGACTAACAGGCCTCCAGCTGTTTGTTATATTTCTGAAACGAACTGAATTTTAAGGATACGCGCTCGTCTCCTGAAAATATTAGATATTATGGATTTAGGCATGTTTGTTTGTCCATTTTAAGGCGTTCTTTGTTCTCAAACCGATGGTTCACGACCTAGAAAGGTCTGATAGTGGGAAATAATGCTGTAAAAGTGGCAAAAAGAGAACAATTTCTCCTCTGAATTTGAGGATCTATGAACTCTTTTTGGCAGAAGATTTTCAAGACAGAAACTGACCATCAGATCTCATTAGACTCAGATCTCAGCTCCTTCTGAGGGACATTTTAGTGGGAAAAAACACTCAAATCTCACAGTGTGGGAAAAATACTGAAATGTAAACGCCCCTTTTCTTACCCATGATGAAGCCTTGACAAGATGGAGACGCTACTATACAGACTTCACAAGTATTACATGTTGAAACAGGAAGTTGCTGCTAATCAGAGTCAGGTGGTGTCAGTGGGCGGGGCCTTCTCATTATAGAGAGCATCTGATTGGACAGTTTATGTGCTTGGGTGCATGGTGATGTCATCAATATGAAAGTTAATTTGTTTTCAGTGTTGTCGAATTTGCCCTCATTTGTTTTCCATGCAATTATACAAATTAAACACTGATGATAAAACCTCTATTGTTATCAGAGACTTAAAAATGATAAAATATAATAATGATGAACTCCTGTTGAGTTTAAAAAATGTCAGTGGTCAGTTTGATTTATGTTCAAAATTATTTGCACAGACACTAATTGTTTTTGTTATGACTTGTGACTGCACACTGAGCTGCAAATTACTACAACACAGTAAGAATAGTATCTAACATTATTTGTGCTTAGTTTATATAGTAAAAATGCCCTTTGCCTGATTCTCAAAGACAAAGACACATCGGAATTCTCCTTTGATAATTCAGGAAATGAGTTATTAATGTATTTCATATTTTGTTTTTGACAAGCTTCAATCAAGATTTGATGTTTTTTTGACTGTTTGCTGTTGATTTTTGGTGAATTGCATGATCCAAAATTGGTACAGCCTTTCCAAAACACATCTATTAATCGAAACAGTGCATAAATGAGAACAATGTACAAAAGTATTAAAAAAATCGAATGTGGATCAAACACAAAATCCAATTTTGATGACATTTCTTAACTTTTTTCTTCAGTTTATGTAATGCCATGATGCCAAACCTTGCTGTTTCTTCACAAAAGTGCAACTAACTTCAAATATAACAGTTTAAATGTTCCTCCTCAAGCATGTTAAATAAGCCGTGGCTTTTAAAGGTTAATTTTGAAAGTAAAGATGGACATGAACTGTAAACTCTCAGAGATGTGACCGTGGAGTGAACCATAACAGATTCCCACCGGTGCTGGACATGCAGGTGATGAGATCTCTCCTTCTCTCTCAAGCATTTAATGCTATAATTGTCAAATCCTCATTGCGTTTGACCTTTGCATTAGTCACCGTCCTCTACTGAAGTGGGGTTTTTCTGCTTTTAATCAGCTTTAATTGCCAAGTACAACATGTACAAGGAATTTGTCCAGGTGCACAGGTGCATAAAAATATTATTAATAAAAATAGACATCTATTTTAAACACAAACGGATTAACTCCACTCTTCCCTTTCTGAGCTAAATCATCCCACAATCCTGTTCAGTGTGCCATTATTTACAGAGACAGAGGGGCTGTTTTACATGACACCGTTTAAAACTAAAAACGCAAAACTTTTTACGCGTTTTGGCTGTTAATTTACACAAAACCTGTGTTTTGGGTGCCTGGAAACACAAACTTTTGAAAACGGGTTTCAACGGGTTAATCCGTGTGAACAACAAAAACACGAATCTCTGAAGACGATGACGTCACGCATGCGTAATACGTGTTCAGTCTACAGTGTTTCATCGCCATCTAATGGCCGGTCAGCAGAATACAGCGTTTAAAGTCGTTTTCACGGATCCGTGTGAATGGGGATTGTTTTGACCATGGTGTCGTGGTGAATGTAACTCGACACCCTTGCCTCATTTAGTATACGCGCTTCTATGAATATGCAAATGAGCCCCGCCTCCCCCCCTTACCTGCACCCGAATATCCCTGTTTATTTGACAGAAAGTCTATGATGCAAAACATAATTTTTGTTAAAACTGTAGATTGAGCTTCTGCGTTTCTGTATTCTGTCAGGCTAAAACCAGTTATATTATACGGTATCACGTAACAAATTTAAAAAACAAAAACAAAACACATTTCTATACAGCCAAGGTGTAATAAAAGCCCTTCTTGCATGTAGTGATTTTCCCCTTTAGTGCTGAAAATTATTATTATAATTTTTTTGCAGTGCATTTAATTTCTTTATCACATTTTATTAATTTAGACATCATTTTAGACACATTGCACTGTAAAAAGAAGTTTCTGCCTTACATTTTTAAGTGCGATCATCTAGGATGTTGGAAGTCATTTCAACTTAAATTACATTAAATTGACTTTTTTTTCAAATTAGTTGAATCTTGTATTACATAAAAAAGGTTGAAAATTGCTTAATTTATGAGTTAGAGCAATGTAAAAACATGTTTTCATAACTAATCGATCATATGAATTTTTTTTCTGTCAAAATAACTTGATTGAGATCATTGTCAAAATCTTTAGTGGAGAAAGTAAAATAAAAATCTGTATTGTATTAATAACTGTCAAAAAATAGCGAAAAGTAGTGATCTCCATGACAGAGAAAAACAATAATGCATGGCCAATGTAAGTCATGTTTTTGCATTCTGCATGAGTTGCATCAGTACTCTGGATGCGGTTTGTGCTTCTTGCATTAATCAGCGGTTTGTTTTGATGGTGAAAGTCACTGGACATGAGGACACACTCCAGCTGAAGCGATCCGTGCGTGTGTGTGTGTGTGAAGCTCATGATCGACTTCAGGGCATAACTGATTCTGACGGGTTAAGCCGAGGTCGCTCGTGTAATCTGTCACCATGATGTGTGTGTGTGTGTGTGTGTGTTTGAAATAAGGATGCATTGAAATGATAAAAAGTGACAGTAAAGACATTTATCATGTTACAAAAGATTATATTTCAAATGAACGCTGTTCTTTTGAACTTTCTATTCATCAGAGAATCCTGAAAGATAAACTGTATCATGTTTTCCACAAAATATCTAAAGCAGCACAACTGTTTTCAACATTGATAATAATAATACATGTTTCTTGAGCATCAAATCATCATATTAGAGTGATTTCTGAAGGATCATGTGACACTGAAGACTGGAGGAATGATGCTGAAAATTCAGCTTTGATCACAGGAATAAATTACACTTATTATACTTATATACACTTATAATCACATAGAAAACAGCTGTTTTACATTGTAATAATATTTCATATTTTTTACTGTATTTTTATAAATACTATATCTATATATATATATTTTGTTTTTGTAAAGATTCGCAGCTTATAAATGTTAAAGAGAAACAAAATGATCTTACTGTACAAACAACCAATCAAAATCAAGTTAATTTAAATTAAACTCTCCAACCAATCAGCTTTCCCGATCATTATCGTTTCACATTGTTATCAAAGCGTGCTTGCCGTTCATGCAACAGGTAAAGGACATTTTTTAAATTTAGTTAAAATTATTGAAAAAATTCAAAACAAATATGTACTTTAACAAGTAAACTTCATAAACTCCTGGTATATATATATATTTGCATATATACAGTAAGTTGATGTGTTTCTGTACAGATCAGTGAGCAGAAGAGGATCCACATTGTTAAAAATAATGGTTAAATATCAATAAAAAAAACATAAGCTGCGAGTGTTTGAGTCCCCAGAGAGTAATTCATGTGAATGATAGTAATTATTGCACATATCAGACGTGCCCCTGTGGATTCAAACGCTTTGTAATCAATCTCTCTCGACTGATCCGTCTGTAAACATGTTTATGCATGACTGAATAATCCTCTGTGACGCAGGGAAGCCCCGTCTGACTCCAGCAATTATTGAGCGCTCGTGCCGAGCCGAGCCGAGACTCGAGAGTTCAAGAGAGAGCGTCAGTCTCATCCGGTGGATCGGCTCAGGCCACGTCAATCATCAGCCAGTGTGTGTGTTTCTGTCTGTCACACAGTTGGAGAGATGGATGAGAGAGACTGGAGTCACATACTGTGTGTGAAAAGTTATTTTCGTTATTCGCTTAGGGGTGCGGATGCTCCGATATAAAAATTTTGGCCGATACCGATAACCAGTCATTCTTTATATTACTGATGCACCAATATGAACATTTTGGCCAATACCGATAACCAGTCATTTTTTATATTACTGATGCACCAATATGAACATTTTGGCCGATACCGATAACCAGTCATTTTTTATATTAGTGATGCATCAATATGAAAATTTTGGCCAATACCAATAACCGATAATTCTTTATATTAGTGATGCACCGATATGAACATTTTTCCCGATACCGATAACCGATAATTCTTTAGGGATGCATCGATATGAAAATTTTGCCTGATACCGATAACCAGTCATTCTTTATATTAGTGATGCACCAATATAAAAATTTTGGCCAATACCAATAACCGATAATTCTTTATATTAGTGATGCACCGATATGAAAATTTTGCCCGATACCGATAACCGATAATTCTTTATATTAGGGATGCATCGATATGAACATTTTGCCCGATACCGATAACCGATAATTCTTTATATTAGGGATGTATCGATTTGAACAGTTTTCCCGATACCGATAACCGATAATTCTTTACATTAGGGATGCACCGATATAACATTTTTGGCTGATACAATAATTCTTTATATTAGGGATGCACCGATATGAAAATTTTTACTGATACGATAATTCTTTATATTAGGCATGCACCGATATGAGAATTTTGGCTGATACCGATAATTCTTTATATTAGTGATGCACCGATGTGAACATTTTGGCCGATGCCGATAACCGATAATTCTTTATATTAGGGATGCACCGATATGAACATTTTGGCTGATGCGATAATAATTTATATTAGGGATGCACCGATATAAGAATTTTGCCCGATACCGATAATTCTTTATATTAGGCATGCACCGATATGAAAATTTTGGCCGATACGACAATTCTTAATATTAGGGATGCACCAATATGAAACGTTGGCCGATACCTATTACCGATAAATCTTTATATTTGAAAGCCGATAACCGATATATTTGCCAATAAATCTAATTCCAAATTTTTATATAATTTTTGAGAGCTTAATTACAAAAACAAAAGTCTCACCATCAAAAGCCATGTCCCAAACATACAATTATGATGTTCTCATTATAATGTTATGTAGCCGATATGACAGACTTGCTGCTCATGTTGCACTGAACTGTATTTTCCTTTTTTGAAGTGATTCCAATCATATTTCAAGCAATTCAAAACCATCATGTTGAACAGTGCGCATCTGAAGCGTCTCAGCTGAAGGAAATAATACACTATTTATCGGCTTTAATATATCGGCCAAATTTTCTTATCGGACCGATAACGATAACATTAAAAATGAACATATATCGGCCGATACTGATATGGTGGCTGATATATCGTGCATCCTTACTAAGGGGTAAAAAGAAATTAGAAATATATGTGGCCAGAAATATACTCTTATCGAACATCCTGACGCCGTCCACGCTGCCGAGAACGACGTTTACATGAATATGTAAATATGTGCTATGCACTTTCCTCTCATGCTCTCAATAACAAAATAAACACACAATGAAAAAGACAGCAGTAAGGTAACAGCAGTTCAGAAAGCATCTGATCACAGAGATGTGAATGAAATTCAGCGCTCCAGTCAAGTAAAGTCACGTGTATTTATATAACACTTTATCAGAAGCGGCCTTTGTGTCCCGAATATCAGCACGATTGCAATGTCATATTGATTTTATACAACAGTTCCATGAACAAGAAGTTAATATTAGGTGACTTACATTTTAGACTTGAAAAATCATTCTAAATGACTCAATGAATCAGCTGTTTTGAACGTATCAATTGAGTGAATGATTCAATGACTCATTTCTTAAGACAATGAATTGCCGCCACCAACTGGAGGTTTAGTTTCATATTTAAACGTATCATTTCATTATGATTAAAGACATAGAATGCATTTATGAATAGACTATTACTTTTTCTATTCTATTACTATTACTTTTTTTAGACAGTTTTTTCTCATACAGTGTACTGTTTCTTTCAATTGCCTTTGCACTTTATACAGTAGATTACTGTAAATTAACCAGCTTTACAGTATTAAACATGAAGAAAAGTGTCAGTGTCTCTTTCATTCAAATAGAAGTACAAGTTCATTTATTACAATAAAGCAACTCTCCAGTGTGTTACTCGACGACGAACTCGACGGAAGAAATAAAAGATTTCCACATCAAAGAAGGCGGAGCCTCAGAGCCACGCCCAACTGTTACATCATCACCACGGACCAATGGTAGTTCGAAGGGGGTTTATCAGCAAAGCAAACATTCATAACTTTAATAGAACGAGGGGGTTGGATGCTGGCGGGTAATTATATTCATTCCAATTGAAATCCCTTCTTGACCTCTGACCTCGTTTTCATTTGCCGTCCACTCGACGCCGCAAAGCTCTAAATTACCCTCGAGTTTCATACAAAAGCCTGGACAGAACACAGGCAGAAGAAGAGGAGTCTGGAAACACACGATAGCTGTGGAACAAAAGCATGTCGCCGTTTGCATATTCAGTCTTTTATTCCATATTTAGACGTTTTATTTCGAAACCTGTTGAGGTTCCTGCTTGTTTATCGAGTGCACGCATGTTGCCGTTGCCATGGTAACCGGTTTTCCCTTCAAGTAACCAATAACAGCACTAGGGTGGAAATAAATCTCATCCGATCATCAGAGACTTTCAGCAGAAGGAGAGACAGATGTTCATTTCATCGCTGCGGATGAACACGATCTCATTAATACTAAGACTATCTGAGTTCCATCACTTTTGATTAAATACGTTCTCCTCCCAGAAATTGTGACTGGAGACGAGCTTTTAATTAGTCAAAGGAAGTCATTCTAATAACTGTCATCATGTGCTTCACATGGACGTGTTTCTGGCAGATCCACCAGAGAAGAAGACAGAGCGAGTATCTTTGGAGAAAATACACTTTCTGTCAAATATCACATTTAATCTTGCCAATTCTTTTGTGAAATTTCCAAGCAAATTCTAAGTGGAAATGGTTTCTTCAGCCATTTTGTTTCCTGTGTGTGTGTTCCTGAAACAGATTAGTAGCAAATCCAACTATTAATAATACTCTATATAATAAACTAATAATCCGCAGTAAAATAACTTTTCACACTCTAGAAAGTGGGAAATGGCGAACAGAGTCAAACAAACGTGCTAATTCTGCAGAAAGAGTTGGTCGATTGTGTTTCGGTTTGCCATCTCGCACAAATTGAACCCAATTTTCTGTCGTGATTAACAATCAGGACGAGTCAGGAAATCACTTTCCTTTCACTTAACCTCGTTAATAAATGACTGATTGTGGGTCTGATCGAGGTCCCGTATAAAGAGAACAAGAGTCACTTCTTATTCCTCCTGAAACCCTATAGATCCGTTAAGTTCGGTTCAAGAAGTGCATCACGGATCCTCCTATGAATACAAATTGGAGACGCTAAAATGGTTGACTTGTACAACAACTGCGTTCAGATGCAGATTTGATGGTACAGGTGAAACTCAAAAAATTTGAATATGGTGCAAAAGTTCATTTATTTCAGTAATTCAACTTAAAAGGTGAAACTAATATATTATATAGACTCATTACATGCAAAGTGAGATATTTCAAGCCTTTATGTGTTATAATTGTGATGATTATGGCTTACAGATATGAAAACCTTTTCACAATATTCTAATTTTGAATTTGGGGTTTTCATAAGCTGTATAAATAATATAATTTATTTTAAGATTATTTTACATATTATAAATATCATATATTTATAATGTATTTATTTTGCAGTTTTTCATAGTCAAACATGACAAGTTGCACAAAATAGACCATAATAAACTATAATTCAACACTGTCTAAAGCAACAAGTTAGAAGAAGTTACTGTACATTAATGTGTATTGAAGCGCCTCGGAAACGTCAGACCGTCAGGCGCTCTAATGGCTTTTAAAACGTCACTTCAGTTCTTCTGTACGTGAGAAAGATTCGACACTGTCACTAATGCTGATTAAAACAAATTTATACGCTATATATATATTTATATGCTACATTACTGCAGTTGTCTCAGTGCTTTATTCATATTGTCCAGATATAACTGGGTAAGATTCAGAAAACCTTTGACTGAGATCTTAAATAAATGACATATATGAGTGTGTGTGTCTCACTAGATAGGGAGTGCACTAGATAGTGCACTAGATAGGGAGTGCACTAGATAGTGCACTAGATAGTGCACTAGATAGGGAGTGCACTAGATAGGGAGTGCACTATATATATATATATATATTAGGGCTGTCAAACGATTAATTTTTTTAATCGCAATTAATCGCAGAAGCTTCATAGTTAACTGCGATTAATCGCGGTTTGAATTGCACGTGTAAAATTCTGTTATTTTGCATATCAAGGCAGTTCTAAGCCCATAATGTAGTATATCTTACCAGAGTTTTCATTGGGAATCAAAAGAACACATACAATTTCCTTTTTGACCTTTTTTTATTAAAAAAAAAGGTGCAATGTAGACCAACTTCCAAATATTAGGAGGAATAAAGTAACGCAGTGCTTACTTTGAGAGATTACATTTATCAGGCCACTCTCATAAGCTACTTCAAAAATAAACAATAACATCATTAGCAAAACAATTCCTAGCTGGAAATAACAGCAATCAAGTGATATGTAACACTGGTAGGAAATTTCTAACTCGCGTTATGACAAACAGAACAGTCTAAAACATTGACGGCCACAGCGGGATATTTGTAACATTTTCTAGTTTTAAATGAAGAATGTCATTGTCATTTGCATTTCGCAGGAGATTGATTTTAGATTGTTTCTCAGCTTCATAAAGCTCCTCTATGCGAGCAACAATTGTTCCCCGCGATGGTAACATGTAAGCCGGTTCAGAACTTGCCAACCTGATTACATCCCTGAGACCCGAATCTTCAACAATGTTGACTGGTCTGCAATCAGTTGCCACCCATCTGGCGATCGCTGTGGTTAACTTATTTTCATCCAAGGGTCTGCTGCGACGCCCGCACTCAGGAATAGTTCTTTGGCGAGGCTGCGGGTGGCTTGGCGGGGAGGCGTCAGGTGAAACACCGGGGTGTTTCGCCTGGAGGTGGTAACTTAGACTTGACGTGCTCCGATGGTAGCTGAACTCCTTGAAACAAATGCTGCATTGTACCTTAGTGTTGTCAACGGAACCGTCTGTTTTTTTTTAAAAGTTAAACAGGCTGTTTAAAAATCCGGTCGTACTTTTTCTATCCATCACTTTTTACCGCTTCACAAACCAAAGGGGCTGACTACGGGCTAATCAAAGGGACAAAAAGGCGTTCCTTGAAATGCGATTAAAAAAAATAACGCGTTATGGATTTTTTTTAACTAATCGCGATTAATGCATTAACGCTGACAGCCCTAATATATATATATATATATGCAACATTACTGCAGTTGCCTCAGTGCTTTATTCATATTGTCCAAATATAACTGGGTAAGATTCAGAAAACCTTTGACTGAGATCTTAAATAAATGACATATATGAGTGTGTGTGTCTCACTAGATAGGGACTGCACTAGATAGGGAGTGCACTAGATAGGGAGTGCACTAGATAGGGACTGCACTAGATAGGGACTGCACTAGATAGGGACTGCACTAGATAGGGACTGCACTAGATAGGGAGTGCACTATATATATATATATATGCTGCATTACTGCAGTTGCCTCAGTGTTTTATTCATATTGTCCAGATATAACTGGGTAAGATTCAGAAAACCTTTGACTGAGATCTTAAATAAATGACATATATGAGTGTGTGTGTCTCACTAGATAGGGAGTGCACTAGATAGGGAGTGCACTAGATAGGGAGTGCACTAGGTAGGGAGTGCACTAGATAGGGACTGCATTAGATAGGGAGTGCACTAGATAGGGACTACACTAGATAGGGAGTGCACTAGATAGGGAGTGCACTAGATAGGGAGTGCACTAGATAGGGACTATACTAGATAGGGAGTGCACTAGATAGGGAGTGCACTAGGTAGGGACTACACTAGATAGGGAGTGCACTAGATAGGGAGTGCACTAGATAGGGAGTGCACTAGATAGGGACTACACTAGATAGGGAGTGCACTAGATAGGGAGTGCACTAGGTAGGGACTACACTAGATAGGGAGTGCACTAGATAGGGAGTGCACTAGATATATATGCTGCATTACTGCAGTTGCCTCAGTGTTTTATTCATATTGTCCAGATATAACTGGGTAAGATTCAGAAAACCTTTGACTGAGATCTTAAATAAATGACATATATGAGTGTGTGTGTCTCAGTTGTTGTCAGTCAGTGCTGTGTTTCCCGTTGTCATGGACACTCATTAGTTTCAGCTGTGCACTGATCAATCATCATTATCCTCTCACTGTTTCAGTTCAGTTCTGAGAGTGTGTCTTTGTTTCGACTTTGACTCTCTACTATGGTTGTGTTGGAGCGCTTGGACTTAACCTGTGTGCTTTATTAAAGATTACCCATACACTCTCATCTTCATCTTCATGTTTACACAACCTGATCGTGACGGTATGAAGAAGTTTACTTCAAATAATGTTTTCAGGCAAAGAAAATAACACTGACAAAAGTGTCTTTATTTTAACCCCGTTTACAGTTTTTGTGCGGCCTCATGGGACGCCCCTCGCAACACTCTCTCTTTTAAAGTCTTTATTTGTTTTAAAGCAGACTTAGTCTTAGTGGAAAAGAAAAGGATCTGTTTGTTCAGTAAGTGAAATCTTTTATTTCTTTCAAAATTTTTAGGAAGCAGTTAAGAGAAAGAAACAATTGAATAAAAGAGTAAATACACACACACACACACACTCTCTCTCACTCACTCACTCACTCACTCACACACACAAATATTGCAAAATAAAGTTTAATGACTGTATGAAATATTTATGGCCTCTACATTTTCTCACTTCACCGTTAAAGGGTTAGTTCACCCAAACTGTCAGTAATTACTCGCCCTCCTGTTGTTCAACCCCGTAAGACTTTCGTTCATCTTGGGAACACAAATACATTATTTTTTTTATTAAAAAAAATCAATTTTTGATTTAATCTGAGAGCTGTCTCACTCCTCCATAGGCTTCTCGGTAATTGAAACTGGCCGGCCCAGAAAGTTAGTAAAGACATCGTTAAAATAGTCCAAGTGAGTACAGTCAGTCCCTCCAGAGAAACGTGATTATGCGATCGCATGATTTACTGCATAATCAGCCAAAGTCCGCATATTTATGCGGGGGCATTTCTTCATATTCGCCGCACTTTTGCCGCATAAATTGCCGATTTCCGTGTTCCTGTTGCCATGGGAACGTTATGAAGTGACGTAATTACGCGACGGCAACATCATCGAAAAGCTGTAAAACAGGAGCACACTATTTTTTTACATTTTATTTATTCATTTTTACAGAAGTTGTAGCATATTCCCTTTGTAAAGCTACAGAACTTGTTTGACTCATCAATGTTTTGTAAGTTTGATGTGTTTATTTAGCCTGGTAATACCAGACTCTGCTACTTCACTTTGCTTCGTACACAGAGTCTGGGATAGCATAATAGAGAAGTGTTTTCTCTCTCGCTAGGGGGCGCGTACTGAAGTTTAAAATCATTGGTTACCCGTAAGCCAATCAGATAAGTTTGTTTATGACGTATGTTATGCGCCGACACAGCCGCATCGAACCACAGACATCATGCATCGAACTCAAATCTATGATCGAACTTCCACTGTAAACACTTGATGATGCGAGCGAAATACCCGAGTGAACATGGCTGTAAACGACTTTTTTGATCTGTGAGTGATGTATAGAATGACTGCTGAGAGAGAGAGAGAGAGAGAGAGAGAGAGAGAGAGAGAGAGAGAGAGAGAGAGCGAGCGCCCCGGCCGCGCGCGCGCACTCCCACGTCTACAAACAACACGAGCGCTGTCTTGCTCTCTCTCCCTCGCGCATATTCATAAAAATCAATCGACAAGATAGTAAGAGGTCGGAAGACCGCGGTTTCACGTGGAGCATTTGGAGATTTTTAGAGATTATAGACTCTAGGAACAACATCTCAATGAACAACATCTCAACTATAAAGGCCTGTCTCATATAAGTTAGACGCCTATCTCAAGTACAAGCCGGTGCAGTTCGACGATTTGGGCAAATAAAAGCCCGGGCTATTATTTGAAGTTTTACGGTATTTAAGACCTGGAAAAGAAAAGAGACACTGACCTGTCAAAAGGCTCCCCAGTTTCTCGCTGACGATCGGTAATAGTTGATAAATTAAACTTTTCCCAAAGGGAGTAGGGCCACAACATCACCTCCATTCAAAATGTTTAATACACACTCTTCGTGTTCGGGCTTCAGTTTGCTAATGCCGGGAATATTCTCCACAACAGAGCGAATTGCATCCGCGTCTCCATATCAGCGGTCGTTTTCGATTTCCCTGACCTAATCTTAAACACGGCGGTTACCGACTACGTCACGGCTTTCAGCCCGCCCTCTGTTCGTTGATTGGCCGGCTGTTTTCAGGCCGGTGGAAAACAGAAAGATAGGCTGCTATCTCAGACTGACTATAGGAGCGAAATGAAATTAGCGGAAGTAGGAAGTCTGACGTAGTCAGGCTAGTGTTTATTAAGGTCTGAAATAAAACAAGATGAGAACTGAAATATTCCAGCACTTTCTGTGATGTATACGCTTGCTTATCATAGGAAGTAATAAGAAATGACTCTTTACAGTAAGGTAGGAGCCTAGTGAGAACAGGCTGTTGGGGAATCACTTTTTTCTCTCTTTTTCATCAAAACGCAGTTTTTGCAAGTTCCCGCAATTTCATTGCATAAAATTGCATAAATATCCTGCATATTCCATCGCATTTTTTAGAAAACGGGCCGCATAATCAAGGATTTTTGCCCGCAACAATCCCAAAAAAACTCGTTCTTCTGGAAGGACTGTACAGTGGCTCAACCCTAAGTTTATAAAGCGGCGAGAATACTTTCTGTGTGCAAAAACAAACAAAAATAACGACTTTATTGAACTCTTCATGTTCTTCTCTGTGGGCCTCGAGTGAGTTTGCGTAGTGTAACAGCGCAGCGCTTCTGGGTACGTCTCACGCAGGCTTACTATTGGCCAGCATCACATGCATCATCACACATGACCAGCGTCGGCCAATAGCGAGCCTACGTGAGGGCGAGTAATTACTGACAGAGTTTACATTTTTGGGTGAACTAACCCTTTAATTTTAAACCCTGCCAACAATCATCTGGTGCAGTGAACACACACAAACACACACACAAACACACACACACACACACACACTAAACAAACTCCTGCTGAGTTTAGAGTCTTCGTTAGGCTTGATTCAGCCATGGAGAAAAGCTTTTTTAGTTTAAGTTCATATTTCACAACAGGAACTGTTGTAAAATATCCCAGTACATGCCGAGCCGAACTTTCCCCAGAAACCTGCCAATATTCCCTCAGTTTAAACGATTCGCCTCAGCAGGGACAATCCTTTAATTGCATGAAACAATTGAAATGCATCAGAAAGAGGCATCAGAAAGAGAGCATCATCGTGTGTGTGAAGCGCTGTGTCTGAATGCTAAGAGAAAAGCTGTCCTCACACACTCCCAGTGCGCACACACACTCACACACACATTACTGTCTTCATTCACTGCAACACAAAAGCAGAAACTGTGACCATTTTGAAATGTTGCAATTCTGACCAGAGGCTGACAGGAAAATAGTCCACATGAGCTGTGTGTTATCATTTCAGTCAGAAGCTGTTATTCCAGTGCGAAAGAATGGCGTCTGTGTGTGTGTGTGCGTGTGTGTGCGTGTGCTGACACAGTGTGGGTCGTGAGGACCGTCTGAAGCGCGTTTGAGAATCTCAAGACACAACAACAAAGAAAAGACCATAGTAAATGGGAAGCCGTACATGGATTGGTTTACTGGTTAAATATATGGTTTAATGACAAACGCATTGGTTTATAATACATTGGTATAAACCAGACATATTGGTTTAGATACATCGGTCTGATCAAGTGTACATGGATTCGCTCCTTTATTTGATGGTTTATTCAAGTATATATTGGGCTCCTCAAATATGCATTGGTTTCCTCAACTATTTATTGGTTTCGATACATCGGTTTCCTCAACTATTTATTGGTTTAGATACATTGGTTTCCTCAACTATATATTGGTTTAGATACATTGGTTTCCTCAACTATATATTGGTTTAGATACATTGGTTTCCTCAACTATATATTGGTTTAGATACATTGGTTTCCTCAACTATATATTGGTTTAGATACATTGGTTTCCTCAACTTTATATTGGTTTAGATACATTGGTTTCCTCAACTATATATTGGTTTAGATACATTGGTTTCCTCAACTTTATATTGGTTTAGATACATTGGTTTCCTCAACTTTATATTGGTTTAGATACATTGGTTTCCTCAACTATATATTGGTTTAGATACATTGGTTACCTCAACTATATATTGGTTTAGATACATTGGTTTCCTCAACTATATATTGGTTTAGATACATCGGTTTCCTCAACTTTATATTGGTTTCGATACATCGGTTTCCTCAACTATTTATTGGTTTAGATACATTGGTTTCCTCAACTTTATATTGGTTTAGATACATTGGTTTCCTCAACTATATATTGGTTTCGATACAATGGTTTCCTCAACTATATATTGGTTTCGATACAATGGTTTCCTCAACTATTTATTGGTTTAGATACATTGGTTTCCTCAACTATATATTGGTTTAGATACATTGGTTTCCTCAACTATATATTGGTTTAGATACATTGGTTTCCTCAACTATTGGTTTAGATACATCGGTTTCCTCAACTATATATTGGTTTCGATACATCGGTTTCCTCAACTATTTATTGGTTTAGATACATTGGTTTCCTCAACTTTATATTGGTTTAGATACATTGGTTTCCTCAACTATATATTGTTTTAGATACATTGGTTTCCTCAACTTTATATTGGTTTAGATACATTGGTTTCCTCAACTATATATTGGTTTCGATACAATGGTTTCCTCAACTATTTATTGGTTTAGATACATTGGTTTCCTCAACTATATATTGGTTTCGATACAATGGTTTCCTCAACTATTTATTGGTTTAGATACATTGGTTTCCTCAACTATATATTGGTTTAGATACATTGGTTTCCTCAACTTTATATTGGTTTCGATACATTGGTTTCCTCAACTATATATTGGTTTAGATACATTGGTTTCCTCAACTATATATTGGTTTAGATACATCGGTTTCCTCAACTATATATTGGTTTCGATACATCGGTTTCCTCAACTATTTATTGGTTTAGATACATTGGTTTCCTCAACTTTATATTGGTTTAGATACATTGGTTTCCTCAACTATATATTGGTTTCGATACAATGGTTTCCTCAACTATATATTGGTTTCGATACAATGGTTTCCTCAACTATTTATTGGTTTAGATACATTGGTTTCCTCAACTTTATATTGTTTTAGATACATTGGTTTCCTCAACTTTATATTGGTTTAGATACATCGGTTTCCTCAACTATTTATTGGTTTAGATACATTGGTTTCCTCAACTTTATATTGTTTTAGATACATTGGTTTCCTCAACTATATATTGGTTTAGATACATCGGTTTCCTCAACTATATATTGGTTTAGATACATTGGTTTCCTCAACTTTATATTGTTTTAGATACATTGGTTTCCTCAACTATATATTGGTTTAGATACATCGGTTTCCTCAACTATTTATTGGTTTAGATACATTGGTTTCCTCAACTTTATATTGTTTTAGATACATTGGTTTCCTCAACTATATATTGGTTTAGATACATCGGTTTCCTCAACTATATATTGGTTTCGATACATCGGTTTCCTCAACTATTTATTGGTTTAGATACATTGGTTTCCTCAACTTTATATTGTTTTAGATACATTGGTTTCCTCAACTTTATATTGGTTTAGATACATTGGTTTCCTCAACTATATATTGGTTTCGATACAATGGTTTCCTCAACTATATATTGTTTTAGATACATTGGTTTCCTCAACTTTATATTGGTTTCGATACATTGGTTTCCTCAACTATATATTGGTTTCGATACAATGGTTTCCTCAACTATTTATTGGTTTAGATACATTGGTTTCCTCAACTATATATTGGTTTAGATACATCGGTTTCCTCAACTATATATTGGTTTCGATACATCGGTTTCCTCAACTATATATTGGTTTAGGTACATTGGTTTCCTCAACTATATATTGGTTTAGATACATCGGTTTCCTCAACTTTATATTGGTTTCGATACATCGGTTTCCTCAACTATTTATTGGTTTAGATACATTGGTTTCCTCAACTTTATATTGGTTTAGATACATTGGTTTCCTCAACTATTTATTGGTTTAGATACATTGGTTTCCTCAACTATTTATTGGTTTAGATACATTGGTTTCCTCAACTATTTATTGGTTTAGATACATTGGTTTCCTCAACTTTATATTGGTTTAGATACATTGGTTTCCTCAACTATATATTGGTTTAGATACATCGGTTTCCTCAACTTTATATTGGTTTCGATACATCGGTTTCCTCAACTATTTATTGGTTTAGATACATTGGTTTCCTCAACTATTTATTGGTTTAGATACATTGGTTTCCTCAACTATTTATTGGTTTAGATACATTGGTTTCCTCAACTATTTATTGGTTTAGATACATTGGTTTCCTCAACTTTATATTGGTTTAGATACATCGGTTTCCTCAACTATTTATTGGTTTAGATACATTGGTTTCCTCAACTATTTATTGGTTTAGATACATTGGTTTCCTCAACTATTTATTGGTTTAGATACATTGGTTTCCTCAACTTTATATTGGTTTAGATACATTGGTTTCCTCAACTATATATTGGTTTAGGTACATTGGTTTCCTCAACTATATATTGGTTTCGATACATCGGTTTCCTCAACTATATATTGGTTTCGATACATTGGTTTCCTCAACTATATATTGGTTTAGATACATCGGTTTCCTCAACTTTATATTGGTTTCGATACATCGGTTTCCTCAACTATATATTGGTTTAGATACATTGGTTTCCTCAACTTTATATTGGTTTAGATACATTGGTTTCCTCAACTATATATTGGTTTCGATACAATGGTTTCCTCAACTATATATTGGTTTCGATACAATGGTTTCCTCAACTATTTATTGGTTTAGGTACATTGGTTTCCTCAACTATATATTGGTTTAGATACATTGGTTTCCTCAACTATATATTGGTTTAGATACATTGGTTTCCTCAACTATTGGTTTAGATACATCGGTTTCCTCAACTATATATTGGTTTCGATACATCGGTTTCCTCAACTATTTATTGGTTTAGATACATTGGTTTCCTCAACTTTATATTGGTTTAGATGCATTGGTTTCCTCACCTATATATTGTTTTAGATACATTGGTTTCCTCAACTATATATTGGTTTCGATACATCGGTTTCCT
Organism: Tiaroga cobitis; assembly: GCA_030578255.1. Classification (NCBI taxonomy): domain Eukaryota; kingdom Metazoa; phylum Chordata; class Actinopteri; order Cypriniformes; family Leuciscidae; genus Tiaroga; species Tiaroga cobitis. The sequence continues at coordinate 1,916,364 of CM060615.1, forward strand.
CAACTATATATTGGTTTCGATACATTGGTTTCCTCAACTATATATTGGTTTAGATACATCGGTTTCCTCAACTTTATATTGGTTTCGATACATCGGTTTCCTCAACTATTTATTGGTTTAGATACATTGGTTTTGTGACCCTGACGTGACCCTGGCGTGACCTTCACACTTCACACTGGTTGTTTTGAGGTCGTTTGTTGTGTCGCTGTATTCATGTTTCACACAGACGAGTCTTTGCAGCTTCTGTCTGTCTGTCTGTCTAATTATCATGTATGCATTCATTATGGAAAGCGCTGTGTGTGTGTGTGTGTGTGTGCAGTCACTCAAGAATTTTAATTTCCAAACAACAGCTCCTGCTGTAATGAAGACCTTCACAAAGAGGTTTTTAATGTTTCTTCGTGGGAGTTTCTTCAGTTTCCGCTGCGCTTCTCAAACTCCACTGCGTTCATGACCATTACATGTTTCAGCGTAAATAATGGACTTCATTTGGGAGGATATACCGCAGTGAGACGCTGTGTGTGCTTATTATACACTCATCAGAACTTGATTTGCTTTTTAATTTAAACTGAGGTTGCAAACAGAGCAGAATTGCATTTGAATTTGAATGCGAGGATGAATTAAATTGAATGGAAATTCAAATAACTGTGAACAAATGACTGATGGATGGATGGATGGAGAGATAGAAGGAAGATAGATAGATAGATAGATAGATAGATCAATTTAAATGTTTTTTGCAAGTAACATTTAAGTATTACATCACATTATTGCATTATGTTATATTGTGTAGTGATGATTATTCATGAACACAGTTCTGGATCTGACTGGTGGTTTTGTGTGTTTGTGTTTCTACTCTGTGAATGTGATGTTTCTCTCTCTCTCTTCACCGCTTCTCTCCGGGTCCATCTGTTCTTCATCTCTGCCTTTCATCGTCCTGCTCTTCAACACACCAGCGGAGGAATAACAATCATCTGTGTGTTCACAGTGAGAGAGAGAAATAC